>CM019150.1:158789884-158990559 GCA_009733165.1 Naja naja
GACTCTCCATAGATATTTACTGTTCTGTTTTGCTGCATTGTCCTGTGGTTCTAATACTGTATTGTTTTTATTGTGGAACCAGAAGCCATGAAGACACAACATGCATACTTCTCTCTATATTTAATGGGCTTGCATTACTTCTGCTGCAGAGAAGTTGAAGAGCCATGGGACTTATAAATCACAACCAATAAAAATAGGAAAGCTGAGGAAATGCATGTTCCAAACTACCTACACAGCACCTTGAGTCTCATCTAAGAGTCTAATAACGATCATTATTTAGCATCTCATCCTGCACAATGAAACTGTTAAGCAAATAATGATACGGGGTTTGGGGGAAGAGTGAGCGGGTGGCATTTCCCTGAATAGCAGGTTGGCATTCCTAGAAGAGCCTGCTCAGCAATAGTGCTGCTTGACTGGCAGATGGGAGATTTTAAATTTACAGTGTGTGACTGGAAATCTCTACTGCCCTTAAGACTGAAAATGGAATTGACTGGAGATTTGAGAAGGATGGTTTTGTTATTGACATATGTCAGACTATAAAAGAGGAAGAGAAACAGTGGGACAGAAATTGGTTAATGGGAAGGAAAATCTGTAGTGGAGATACTGTGATGTGATATTACCAGCTCATTCAAAAGCCCTGTAATAGCGTGCAACTTTTTAATCTTATAAAAAGCCACTCTTTGCTTCAACTGACACTGCAGCAATAGTGTGTTCCACAGGTATGTGTACATTTTCTGCTGCAAATGCTTATTGTCTGCCATTAGAGCAAGGCTCCAAAGACGTGGCTGTTGTCTAACATTAGCATTTAAAGGAACAGTCACTCAAGAAATGTATAATTAGAACAAAGAAACACCTTTTTCTAAAGCAGCTTCCAATTCTGCTTGGTGGGACAATAACCATGTCTTATCCTCCACAAATCCAAAGTGGATCAAACAGGACTCTAGGGCAGGATTTTTAAGCAACCTTGACCTGGAGTGGGGGGAGTATATGTGGGGGAGAAAAGATCCATATGTTTAATCATCTTGTTTTTTCCAGAAAGCGTCAACCATTTCAGAATGACTCACGGCTGGATTTACCACAAAAAGGAAAGTTTTGTGATAGCAACATATAGTTGTAGGTATTGTGGTTTAACAAATATATCAGCTTTGACATTCTCCTATTTGCTGGACTATACAAAAATGTGAGGGGGGAGGGAGGGAAGGAGAGAGAGAGAGAGAGAGAGAGAGAGAAATAGCACACCATTGATTTTTGGCCTTCAGTCTGCAAGCAATATTTTTAAAAGGGGAGACAGAGATGTTTCTGAGAGATGCAACCCCAACATTGGCCAATCCTATGCCAATCAGACTAACAAGCAATTCTGGGGGCATACAGGTAGTCCTTGACTTACAACTACAATTGAGCCCAAAATTTCTGTGGCTAAGGGGAACATTTGTTAAGGGAATTTTGACCCATTTTACAACCTTTTGTCAGGGTTCCAAGTGATGAAATCCATTTGAAAAGAAAAGAACAAAGCCCATCTTCCAAGACAATTTCTTTTATTTAGGAAAGCATCAAATTGGCAAAGTCCGTGGTAATTCTGGATCTGACACAACCTGGAATTACCCCACAATATTACAAGTTAGAAACAATCCCCCAAAAGTCACATTCTCCAACAGAAGTAATTCAACGTTGCTTGATGTCATAAATCTGCACCTCAAGGGACCTCAGCATGATCAGCTCATTTTCCCATCAGAAGAAGAATCACCTAGCCTAAACAACTCTATCTATCTCCACTCCTCCCCCCTTAGGAATGTGGCAAGCCCAAAACCCTTCCCCCATGACCGCCAAAGAGAAAGTAAGAAAAAGAATATATACTATATACTAAACCTAACCAAAATGGCTACACATATGTCAATTTCGGGCTTGATACCTTTCTTGCCACAGTTGTTAAATAAATTACTGCAGTTGTTGCATTAGTAACATGCTTGTTAAGTGAATCTGGCTTCCCCATTGCCTTTGCTTGCAAGAAGGTCACAAAAGGTGGTTTACATGATGCCAGGACAATGCAACCATCATAAATATGAGTCAGTTGCCAAGTGTCCGAATTCTGACTCCATGACCATGGAGATGCTGCAATTGTCATAAGAATGAAAAATGGTTGTAAGTCACTTGTTTTAGTGCTGTTGTCACTTTGAATGGTCACTAAATGAACTGTTGGAAGCCAAGGACTCCCTCTATCATGCCATGTTAGAACGCTCAATTAAGATGTGGATCCTTTTGCCTCATGATCCAAAGACAACATTGCCATGAAACACCTGCCTCATGCAGCACTTATAAGAAGGTTACTGTCATCCTTCAAGATTCCTTTCCTTTCCTTCACATCTTTTGGCTGCCATAGTACAGGGATGTGTGTGAAATAATTGGGCTTTGTGGGTGTGGGAAATGTGCTGGAGGTTTAGAGAATGAACTGTATAACTTGGGGAGAAAACTTTATTGTTTATGCTTACTTGCTTGCTTACTGCGCAGTCACAACTCTTTATCAAAATAGGCCAAGGTGAACGGGCAGATGTCTGCATCACCATCTGAAGATGCCCCACATGACATTATACACAACTTCAATTGGATGGAAGTTTGAACTATTGTGGGTGGGAACATTGCCATCCCTTTGTATATGTGTTTTTCGCATGCAATTCCTCAGATTCAGAATTCTTTTGATGCTACCACTTGATTTCCAGTAAAAGATACCTTTTCTCTATATAATGGAGTCTAAGCATTTCTTTCTTGGACTTTGAATGGAGTACCACCTGACAGTTACATCACGCTTGGAAGACTTTTGAGGATTAGCTTAATCTAGGGACTATAAGCGAATGTGGCCCCACCGAGCCATTAGAAAATGCAACATGAGCACAACTTATTTATTACTTGGATACAGCCCGACTTTCTTAATATTAATTTGCTTGCCACTTTCTTCCCCCATCCCATCCTTCCCCCAGTCTAGTCTAAGGACCAGCTTTTTCCTATTTCACCTGTTAGGTCGCATTCTTTTAACTGCTGGACAATTTATGACCATTTTTAAAAACATAAATTACCCCTGCAGAGAACTTGCTATTTGGCACCGTGGCTATTTTAATGGGGCGGTACATGGCAACTGAACTGGCCCCATTATTCATCGCTTGCAAAATGCCATCGGGAGCAAGGGGCTCCCGCTTCCCGTGGCTACATTTTTTGTTTTTGTTTTTGTTTAAGTGTAGGCCTCTTATAAATTGTGTCGGAATTCTGGGACTTCATTAGCATTCATCCTTTTGCACAAAGGTTTGGAAAACTTTCGTAGAGCCACCATCAGTCATTCATTATCAGCCTTTTCCAGCCCGTTGCTGGCCAGTGGCACAGTGGATTGCTCTGGCCCCTTGTGTTGGAGGGCTTTGCCAGAACGGTGCCAGATCCAGTAGCCAATGCCAGTTGGTGAAGCTTTGAAAGAGCTTGCCAGCTTATTCTTTGCAGAGATGTCAATACAGTGGAATAACCTTCCATAGACTGATGCCCCTTAGGAAATTAGATAGCTGTTAATGAAGCTTAGATAAACAGTGGATGTACATTTAAAAGACTACTCCATCAGTATGGACCGAGCATGTCCAAATATTTCTTAAAGGTATACTTACACAGGGAGAAACATGCCATTCCCATAGAAGGCTCCTTCCTTCCTCCCCACCCACCCCTGTTTCTGTCTCACTGCAGGAAGACAACTGAAGACCTCATCATTTCTATTCTTTCCATATATCCAACAAGGAATTGTATAACCAATAAGGAGAAATTAGAGACAGATGCACAAGTACTTCTGTTACTAACACCTAGTGGTGGGATTCAGCCAGTTCACACCAGTTCGAGAGAACTGGTTGTTAACTTTCTGAGCAGTTTGGTGAACTGGTTGTTGGAAGAAATCATTAGGACAGAGAAGTGGTTGTTAAAGTATTTGAATCCCACCACTGCTAACACCATTCTCCCCCCACCCTTTACACATTTGTGAACTTTATTGAAGCAATATTTAATAGAACTGAGTGCATTTTTCAGCACTGTCATTTGGCACATACTGTTTGTTTTTTGTTTGTTTTTGAGACTGGCCACTTGTACCATCTCATGTGAATCAAATTCCATCCTTTGGTTGGTCTCTATGCATTCAAGACACAAGTTCTGATTACGGCTTATGATAAGATGTACTATGGGGACACTCAACCATACCTTAGGATAAGGTAACACACATCATTGGCTGTGTATAAGGGCAATCCACTGTATGATTGTTGGTGACTGTTTCAAGGGACAGGCCTCTATAGGAGAATTTCAGAAGAAGCTATCTCTCTTACTGCTTCTCTCAAAAAGGTTTTCTGCATATATAATGGACACCACTTTCTTGATTGCTCTTTACTTTAAGAAACTGTAACAAAGTTAGGCCACTTTTTTATTTTTTTTTATTCCACCCCCCAAGCCCAGTTCTCCAGTTAGATAAATCATTTCCAAGAAAATTGCAAATCAAAGTCAAGTGTCACAATGGATGGTGACTTTTCGAAAACAGTATTTATTACTTTCCCCTCTTTCTCCCTATTGCCCCTTTTGCCATTGCTAGCCTTCAGAAAGTCAACCTCCCCATTTCCCCCTCTATGAAAAAAACTCTCTTGGCACTTATAGAACTTTCATAATGGATAGATTCTTTCAATGGTCAGATAAAATGAATTTTCTTAGTTGGCACTGCCTCACTCTGAGCTGATAATATAAGACTCCGGACCTATGGATACATTCTGATTAGTACTTTTGTGCTTGGTAGGTGTTTCAGGAACTTGTGTATCTCCTGCTTTATAAGATATACTTGGCCTAGGGGACTATGGTGGAAGGATGAGAGAGAGAAAGAAATGCATAATGGTATGGCCTCCAGCAGTGTTATTTATGATAGTATCCTTACAGCAATCAGTGCTTGCATAGGGTGAAAGCATGGTTTCAGTTCTGTCCTTGAAACATGGATTAAGCAATGTTGCTAATACATATTTGTCCCTGTGGCTGTCAAACATTTCACTGATACTAGACTCTGAAGACAGCTTAATAGCTAGGTCTTCTGTCAATGTTACTGCTGCAGAGCTTCCCTTGCTTTAAGATGCTGCTCAGATTTATTCAGGCAATAGGTTTGGGCTGAGACCTGGTAAATAGCAGCATCTGCCTGTGTACTTTCATCACCATTAACTGTTTTCCAGTTGGAAAGGGAAAGACCATGAGAGGTATGGCTTCCAGGAAGCAAAAGAGAGAGGGGGGGAGGGGAAGTTTAAGGAGATGATCTGTCTCTTGCTTCATACCTCATCCCAGTCAAGAATCCAAATGAACCAGAAGCATCTGCTCTGCAACCCTAACACCACAAAGCTCTGCGTATTTGGCACGTGGACAACAAGAAGGGCCCTGCCTTGTGAGCAGTGCCAGAACGAAGATTTACAATTCTATAATTGAATAAAGAGCCAACAGGTCTCTTAGCTTTCATGGTTTTGCTGTGCTAGTTAATACTTGACTTGTATTCCCTCTTTCTCTATCACTTTCTAATGCCATTTCCCACCTCCATCCCAATTAAAAAAGAGAGAAAGAATGTGGATTGAATTAGATTGGGCTTCTTCCATTTGGATTCCACTGAAGTGTTTCAACTTATGACAGGGAATTCTTGGAGCTGCAATTCAAACCCGCGTGCGGGGATGTTATGTTAAAAAAGGTTGAAGTAGATAAATAAACACAGGGCAAGTCTTCCAGTTTTCTTGGCTTCTGAAATTCTAAAGTCTTATCAGAACTGGATGAATACTGAGAAAAAACAGGTTTTTTTCTGTTTTGTATTTTGCTATGAAGTTTTTGCCCCAATAAGGAAAATGCAAGATTGGAGAAAGGTGGTTCATGACCTTTTCCTTTATTTTTCGCCCCTTCCAAAATGACATAATTAGCTTTACCATATATTTGCAAAAACTCTGTAGTATGTGCACACAGCCACAACTGATGTAGAACAACAATTGTCAGGCACAAGAAATCAGGAACCAAGTTGTTGAAATGAGTACAGGTTTATTCATGCTAGCTCTAAACAAGAGATCCACTGTTCTGTCAGAGCTGAAGAAGCTTCTTGGATGAGAAGCTAAACGTCTTCAAAAGAAAAAAACAAAGTCCAGTTGCCTCCTGAAAAAGCACCTTTGGGACAATCATGACCTGGATGACCAAGAATCTCTACAGACTTTTAGCTGTACAATTTGGGATGAGCACCCTTTGAATGGTGTGGAAGAAGGAATGGATTTCCAGAGGAAAAATTGGAGACTACAGGAATCAGGAGCACTACTCAGGTGACCCTGAGGACACAGATATTTATTTATTTATTTATTTTTGAGACGTGTATGCTGCCCCATCTCCGAAGACTCGGGGCGGCTCACAGCTAAAAACAGAACAATAAATATTTAAAAAGAAATTAAACAAATTTACAAGCCCGAAAACGAATTTATAAAACTTAAAAATATAAAACCATCTCACCCCAAGGGTCACAGCCTGGATTGGTCACACAACCAGGTCTTTAGGTCATGGCGGAAGGTGCGGAGGTCAGGGGCCAGGCGGAGCCCCAGGGGAAGTTGATTCCAGAGGTCTGGGGCCGCGACAGAATAGGCTCGTTGTCGGGGGACCACCAGCTGGCATTGGCCTGCCGACGGGACCCCAAGGAGTCCCTGCCTATGTGCTCGCACGGGGCAGCCGGCACCTCCAAGTGCTTCAAAGACCCTCTAAAAGGATGCAAATGACCAGCTGTCTGCAAGGAATACAAATCCTTCCATTCCCCACTATCCTGTCAGAGCTGAAGAAGATTCTTAATGAGAAGTGAAATGTCTTCAAAAGAAAAAACAAGAAAGTCCAGTTGCCTCCTGAAAAAAGCACCTAAACAAGAGATGTTTATCTTTTAACATGCTATTTCTGAACTACTAATGGTCAAGGCAGTTTGGCAGTAGATCAGAGGAGATCAACCCTGACTGCTCTTTACAAGGCCAGATCCTGAAGTTGAAAGTCAAATACTTTGCCATCTAATGAGAAGGACTCACTGGAGAAGAGCCTAATGCTGGGAAAGACCGAGGGCAAAAGAAGAATGGGATGGTAGAGAATGAGGTAGCTGGTGGAGTCACTGAAGCAGTAGGCGTGAGCTTAAATGGACTCTGGAGGATGGAAGAGGACAGGAAGACCTGTCCATGGGGTCGCGATGGGTCAGACATGACTTCACAACAACAACAACAACAACAACAACAACAACAACAGAATAAATAGAATTCAAGGAGGGGTCTCTTGTGATCTCTTGTGGGTACAAAGGGATTCAAGACTGATGAAACCCTTGGGCCCAGCTTGGTCATCTCCTCCATTGTTGTCCTTTCATAGTAATGAAAAGCATCTATAGTTCTGATTATCTGGTAGATCTTAACTTACAGAGATTCTCTTATGGAGAAGGAAGTGGCACCTATGTTTTGATCTGCAGTTGTTGTACAAGAAGCAATAGCCAAGGAGGCTGCTGGACCCAAAGATTGTCAAGAGAGGCTAAATATGGTACTTCCTTTCAGGAAAGGGTGAACTGAAATGCCATAGTGGGTGATGATTGATTTTCAGATGGAAGATGAGAAGACAGCGATATAATTCAATAATAGACAAAAACTTTGCTGTTTAAATGCATCTCTGTGGCTGTGAATCATGCAGAGACTGTTGGAGTGAACTTTTAAATGGATAATAAAAATAATGGAGAAGTAGACCAGACATAAGATTTAGACAATGCAGGATATCGAGTACCACTGAAAGAGATTGAGAGAGCTTCCGTTCACAAAATTCCCACAGAGCCATAGAACTTATCAAGCACTTTAAAGCAGGCTGAGAGGCACATCTAGAAATGTCAGAGCCCAGCCACAAAATAGAAAAAAAGTGCATTTACTAGACTAAAATATATATGTTATGGTCAATCATCCTTGAAAGATTAAGGTATACCTTCATGGCAAACTACTGATTTTTCCATGCCACCCTATGATAATTTTCTTTCCAGGTCCCTGAAAGTTTTTTTTAATCCATGAAAGAGATTTCTGTTTTTTCTACCCATGTTGGAAACTAATTATTTGTGAAAAGCCAAGAGTTACTGGGTGCCATCCAGATGGGGAGGAAGTAGATTTTAAAAAAATCTGAATCTGAAGTATCGGAACAATGTAGAAAGTGTGTTAATAGGTGGTTATATTAGTCAGGAGATGAAAAGGAGAAAGAAAATGAACATGGTTCAGGCCACCAATTGGTAGGCCACCTATTTGTTGCCTATTTTCAATTATTCATGCCCTGGTTACCTCCCAAATGGAATATTTGAATTGTGCTCTACGTGAAGAGCATCTAGAAGCTTCAGCTGGTACAAAATACAATAGTAGAGGCAGTTACGTATGCCCCAAGAATGGTACATTTTGCACCTCTTCTCTGTAAGCTGCATTGGTTACCAGCTTGCTTCAGATCTAGAAGGAAAGGGGAAGGGGAAGTGTTTTAGGAGTGTAGAAGAGAAACCATAGAGAGGAATAATAAACACTGATTGAAATATAATTAAAATAGAAAACCACCATTCAAGTGGTTGAATCATTAGGTGACAGAAGAGAGAAAGGGATCTCAAGGGGCTTGTGGAATCCACAGAGAAATGGAACAAACCCTTTGTGTATCTCTTATTATAGGAAATATGGGGTGGAGATGGAGGGTGATTTTATTATATTATACTATATTAATTTATTTGATTCTTTTTATTATTTATTGTTTTAAATGTGGTTTTATATTCTGTAAGCCACCTTTAGTCGCCATGGGCGAATAGGCGGCAATATAAATTCAATAAATATAATAAATAATATAATATAATATAATAAATATAAATAATATTATATAATATAATAAATATAATACTCTATTAACTTTCTTGGAGAGACTCAGAACAGGTAAAGCAAACTGAGGTAACCAGAGAGTATGTTCTAGAACATCTTGAGAGGCAATACACTCACAAATCACTGGGTCCTGGTGATATCCACCAGAGAGTTCTAAAATAATTCAGATGTGAAATTGCCAACCTCCTAATAAAATTATGTAACTTGTCATTCAAATCCGGCTGAGTAGCAGTGGTTTGGAAGGTAGCCAAAGTGACAGTTTTTTTTAAAAAAAAAATTAAACTCAAGGGAGATCTAGGAAATTAAAGGCCAGTCAACTTAACTTTCGCTGTGGGGAAATTGATAAAAATGGTATCAAAGCAAAAATGAGTACATGTACAAAAGAACAAGATTTGTAAATCCTGGGGAACTAATCTTTTGGACTTTTTTCAGAGTGCCAATCGGCATGTGGATTGAGGTGATGTATTCATATCGTGCACTTGGGTTTACAAAAACATTTTGAAAAAAATTCCCCATTAAAAGGTCACTCAGTAAATGTGAACAGCTGTGGGCTAAGGGTCTTTCCTTTTTCTGAACTGCAAATAGGTTAAAAACACGAACCAAAATGGGGAGTAGGAATAAATGGGCAATTTTTCCAGTGAAGAAAAGTCAGAGTAGAATCCCTCAAGATCTGCGCTGAGACCAGAACTTAGGTCAAGAATGAGTGATCTTAAGAGTTTAACAGCTCGCTAGCTAGACAAGTTTGCAGATGATACCAAGATACTTAGCATGGTTAAAAAAAGTAACTGTAAACAGTTCCAGCAGAATTTTTTAAACTAGGTGATTGATTGACTGAATGGCAAATACAATTCAAGTTAGGTAAAGTGATGCATTGTGGGTGAAACCCTCCAAACTACACAGACATATTGATGAGGGATTCCCATCAGGAGGGTGGATTGGGGATGGGGGGGCAGGTTTGGTGTAGACAGCATAAGTGCTGACATTTACATCAAGGGAGATGAAGTATGTGTACATGTGCTACAATGCAAATGTGACAGGTACACATTAGAGAGGCTAAGCCTACATAAATTGTTGGTGTGCATTTGCCCATAGCTGACTAAAGGTTATGGCATGAATTTTGAGTATATTTAACATCCTTTACTGAAAATTCAGAGTTTATTTTCTCATAGCCCTTTCCTGCTCATAATGATTTAGCAAGCCACGGGAAAGCAATTTTGAATACGACTCTAAATCCTGAGTTTATATAACAAGCCTTGCTGAGATGTCTCCTTATTATTTATCAAAATTTATTCCTCCTGGGCTTGAATATGTTCTGTTAGCCAAATGGTTTCCCTCAAAGCAAATGTAC
This sequence comes from Naja naja, assembly GCA_009733165.1. Taxonomy (NCBI): domain Eukaryota; kingdom Metazoa; phylum Chordata; class Lepidosauria; order Squamata; family Elapidae; genus Naja; species Naja naja. Next base: position 158,800,133 of record CM019150.1, read on the forward strand.
AGAAGAATCACAGGGATAGCATGAAGGCAGTGCCTTGAGACTAGCTAACATCATTCGGCTTCTTGTCTGCTCCTGTTGTTAAAAAGAATAGGATTTGTGGCTTGGTCTGGTTTATTTTTGTTACTAGTTGAAGGCTGAAGGGTTACACATTTAAAACATTCCACCTTTGCTTTGGAAGATATTGTAAAAAGGGACAGACAGTATGTTGGAGGGCTACTTAATGTATACACGTAGAAGAATTGATTACTTTAAGCTTCATGACTGGATTATTATTGTCTATATGCCTGAGATAAGCTCTTCATGAAAAATATTATGAATGCACTTGCTATTTTTGTTCTCCTTGAATTATGGTCCACCCAGTTTTTCTTTTTCTCAGTATTTCTATGAATGGAACTTTCAATTGTTTCAATGTCAAGACTTAAGAATTTAAGCCTGGATTTTCTTTGACAATTGAAGGCAGATAGCAATAGTTGGATAGAGAGAACTTAAGTAATCCTGTCGTGTTTGATTCTCTGCAGCTCCAATTCCTTTCCAGATAGTCTTGCCCTTCTATCACGTACCTTCCCATCAGTGGTGGGATTCAAATTTTTTTACTACCGGTTCTGTGGGTGTGGCATGGTAGGCGTGGCAGGGGAAGCATACTGTAAAATCTCCAGTTAGAGGTGGGATTTGCTAGTTCTCCGAACTACTCAAAATTTCCACTACCGGTTCTCCAGGACTGGTCAGAACCTGCTGAATACCACCTCTGCTTCCCACTCTTGATCCTAGAATTGTGTTTCTATCATTATCATCATCAACAACAACACTATCACTATCATTGGAGTGAAATTGTGACTGGAGACAAGCAACTGTTAAAGTTAATGAAAAAAATGAAGAAGAATGGAAGTAATTGTTTTTTCTTTCTTTCTGACATGGCTGCATTATAAATTCTGTTATAGGTAGTCCTTGACTTACAGTAAAAATGGAGCATTACAGTCATAAGTCATGGCAATCATTAAGTGGGTCATAATGTGACTTTGTCTGATTTACTATCATTTTTGCAGCCATTGCTAAGTGAATATCACAGTCATTAAACAAATGCCACAGTTGTTAAATTAACCAATTTTACCTAATGGGTGGTTTTTTGCCAGAAACTAAAAGTAAACTGCTGAAAATCATGCTCATGTGATCGCGGGACACTGCAGATTGCAAGCTGGTTATCAAATACCCAAAATGCAGTGACATGATTGCAGGGGGGAGTGGCCCATTGGAACTGGGTTGTAGCTCTGGAGATGTTTGTTGTAAGTTTGAATGGTTGCTAAGTGACCAATCATAAAACAAGGTCTATCTGTAGAGAGGTCCTAATGAAAACTCTGTTTCAGAAACACAATAGTTCATTTAGCTATAGGTTATCGTAGTTTCTCATTTTCCCTTAATAGTCAGTATGCTTACCAAAAAGCAGGGCATCAGAAAAGTAGATAGCTACAAATATGTTTACTCAGAACTCCAGTTTCTAGCATAAGGCAGTAAACATTGCTTTCCCCAGATTTTCAGAAATCCTGGGGAAAGAAATACCTTTCTCCTCATTTTATTATAACACAAAAATAGTGTATTTTAAACAGCAGCAACAACACAAAAGAATTAGAGCAGGAAAGGATTTTCCCCTTAGTTCTGCAGTCAAAGATTTCTCAGAATTTGAAAATTATTGCTTTTATGTATTAGAGGTGAAAATGTTGTTCCAGGCTTAAAAAACATGCTTGTCTGAAGAATGGCATTGCTGTTCTGATATGAAATTTATTGTCATATATTAAGCCATCTGTTCCCAAGGACTGTGCATCACATTCCAGGGCTAGCCAATATTTGACTCTGTCAAGCTTACTTTTGAATCGCTGAACTCTTGCAACTTGTCTGCTTGAAAGAAAGAAAAAAACCCTGGTTCACATTTGTGCATTTGGAGATTGTACTTGGAACAGTCGGTGCTCTCCACAGGTAGTAATAAGTAATCTGGAATTACAAAATTTAATTTTGACAGGTGGCATAATGTGCATGGTTAATCAAGCCTTATTGACTATTGTGATCTTTGTCCACTTGATTCTCTAGGCTGTTTTAGCCTTGAATTGCTTTTCTATGTGCCATTCAAATTTCTTTCTTTCCTTCCTTCACAGTGTTTAATATTAGAATAATACTTTTCTGAGATCAGTAAATATACACAGTGCAGGAAGTTTACAGAACACAGAATAACAGAGTTGGAAGGATCTTGGAGGCCTTCTAGTCTAACCCCATGCTCAACCAGGGGAGACTATACTATTTTAGACAAATGGCTGTCCAATCTCTTCTTAAAAGCTTCCAGGGTTGGAGCACCCACATCTTTGAAGGCAAGCTGTTCCACTGATTTCTTGTTCTTACTGTCAGGAAATTTCTCCTTAGTTCTAAGTTTTCTTCCTTCTTTGTTCAGATTCCATCCATTGCTTTTTGTCTTACCTTCTGGTGCCTCAGAAAATAGGTTGGCTCCCTCTTCTTAGTGACAGCCCCGCAAATATTGGAACACTGCTATCATGTCACCTTCTCATTCTTCTCTTCTCTTTCCTCTGTGTTGCTTTAGTACTTCTAATACTGTCATGGTAAACATCAATTGGAAGCAGATGTATCAGCTTTATTTCTAAATCATTTTATTTTATCTTCAATAATTCTCATGACACCCATGACAAAAGACTGTTCTTTGATCCATGATATCTAGGAAACCATTTTAGCAGCTTAGACTGCCATAAACCAGATATTTTAATACTTTAATGTGTGTACCTGTTCAACTTAGTGTTGATTCCTGACAACTCCTTGCAAGATTTTAGACGTGGTTTGACATTACTGCTTCCTAAGGGTCAGAGAGAATGACTGGCCAAGGACACCCAGTTGGCTTCATGCCTAAGGCGGGCCTAGAAGTCATACTCTTCTGGTTTCTAGCCTGATCCCTTTTTCTCCATAGCAAACTGGCTCTTTCCATTATATCTTGTTTTGATTTTATTTTAGGTTCAATTGTCAACCTGATAAAATGCTTAGTAGCTGTTGTACCATGATCTTATTCATTGATTCCACCACTGCTAACATTTCCTGAGATAGCTGGTTAGATAAGCAAGGCGATGTAAAGTCTACAACAACATCATAAGTGTGTTCATATATTCTTTATTTATTCATAGTACATTTCTATTCTACTTCTTCCACCAGATGTTCTCTCAACATCTGATTTTAACTTCACAAAACAGAGAAAAAATGCTAATAACTTGCTCAAAGTGAGGACTCACCGCTTATATATATTTCTACACAATACTGGGTTCATCCACAGTCAATATTATTATATTCATAAAAGCTAAAATACTCCACTATGGACAATTCTAATATAATTAATCCAGAGTTTATGGAGATGAAGAGAAATAATGGGACAATTTCAGCAAGGAATTCACTATTTTCAAAGTATGGAAGAGTGAGGCAATATTTACCAACTTATACAGTGAGGACCTGAAAGTCATTTTTAGGAGGAATAGATTAGGAGGGGGTGATAAAATATTGTGACATTATAATGCACACACAGGTAAAGCACCACGATCACCTCCAGTCTGTGTGATTGCTTTAGATATAGCCCCTCAAATTTGCATCTTATTGTAAGATTTCAGGTGACAAAAGGGAATTATTAAATACATGAGAAGTAATAATATTAACTATATCTGGCCCCAAACAAGTTATATTCTTGTGATTTAGAAGCTAATCTTATTGAACTCAAAAGATTTGGGAATTATTCTGCGTGATGGAAAATTCCACTACATATTCTTAATAAAATATAAAATATATTGTTCTTTAGCTAATTAGCAAGGATTTATCTACACTACATTACATTAGGTTCAGAGCATAGCCACAATCTAAACTTAAGTTATTATAGATATCCTTCCTTAAATCTGGAGCTTGGGTGCCAATGTTATTATTATTTTAAAAATAATATAATGGATGTATGAGTTGTCACATGAAATCAACATGGAATAGAAAGCAAATAATGCAGCTGCAAGTTGCATCAGACTGAAGGAGTGCAAAAAGCCATCAGATGCTTTAGCTTTTGCTAGAATGTGACCAGCAGAATATCTGATTGATCTTTTCTGTTTTACATGTTCATAGGCAGCACGAACTAGATGGATAGTTCTTTTCCTAACGCAAAAAATAAAAATAAAAAAGCTTCTTTTTAGTCATATAAATACAAATGCATTAAAAGAAAAGACAACATTTTTCAAATTATTCATGCTAATTAAGCAATTACATTGTGCTGTACATTTGCTGCATTGCATGACAGCATATACCCATTGAAAGGATGCCTCTTTTATATTATAACCAGAGTAGTTTCTCACTCCCTGGAAAACTCTCATCTTTGATCATTACAAGGAAAGAGTGTCAAACATGGCTGTCTTCAGAATGACAGAGAGATCCTGAGAGCATCTCTTAAGGTTTTTTTTTTCCAGGGGAACTTTTTGACAGCTATATTTGTGTGTGGTGTGTGAATTTGGCCCATTTCTTTCTGCTAAAGAAAGATGCCCTTTGATATAATTTTTATTATTCAAAAGTACTTGAATGCTTCCTGCATTACCATGACTACTAGCATTAGCTCTAAACAAAATAGCTTGTTTATTTTTATTTTCCCCTCTTAGCATGCAAAACAAATATTATACATGCAATTATTAGATAATTTATGGAAAGTGGACTTTAAACATGCAATCAGAGCAAAGAACCCAAGCTATTCATAAGCAGATGTTCAGTGCAACTTTAGCTGTGTTTTTCTTTTCCTGCTACTTGGGCTTTGATCATTGGCTAATCTTTTCCTACATGCTGAATTTTAAAAGATATCTGGATATCAAGGCTCATATTTTTGATTAACCCAAGTCACTGTCAATAATACTTGAGAGTGTCATTCCTTGGTTAAATGTGTCACGGTATTTTAAAAATTCTCTTTGTCTTATGGAATATTCCATTTGCCCATTCTGCTTGAGGATTCTGAATGATGGCAATACACCCTTGCTATCATATCAAGAAGGTTGTTCTTTAGAAACATTTCTATACGAACCACATTAGCTTTAGCACAGTTTCTATAGAGGGGGAAAAAACCCTAATAAAATACGAGCAGTTTATCCTGTATCTTAAATATGGAGATTTCTATATTGAAGCTTTAGTTTTGTATTAAAAACAGCCTAGCATGAACGTTTCATAGACTTGGCTGTTTTAAATATCCCAGTCAATATTCTTGTTCATTCAGTTTTAAAGAGTTTCTTTCATTATTTCTTGAATTGCCATTGTATATTGCACATAATATGATACTGTGGTTTGGGAGAAAATGCTCATGTAACAGCTGTCTTGGCAAGGCTGTTTTACCATTCAGAACAGCTGTTATTAGAATTCTTCGCTGCTCATCCTCCCCATGAAAACAAAGATAAGACATTCACGTGAAAGTAAATTCAGCCAAGGGGACAGGGCCCAACTGAGACACAGAACACCTGGTCACAGAACAAGTTTCTTTTGCTAGGCTGGCCATTCGGCATGTGCTAAACGAGCACATTTTCCCTCTCCTTCCATTACTATACTGAAAGGAAATGCATGCAAGTGCAGAAGCATTCAGATGACTGCCCAGCTGCAATCCAAGTGCCCATTAGATGCCTATGTTGGCAAGCCCTGCAAGGTATATGATAAACCTTAGTATTGTTACTGTTATGACGATCTGAATACATGGAAAAACCATGCTGTATACATGATAAAATACTCATATAAGAACTTACTACTTATATTGTAAATTCATGGCAGAACACCATGATCTCTACATAGAAACAGACCTATAAAGATGAGAAGAAATACAAGTCTTGATAACTTTGTGAAGAAGTTGCCATCTGGAAAAAAAAGGTAGCTTTTTTTGTCTCCTAAAATAATCCAGCTGGCTCCCACATTATATTTTATAATGTTTCCAACAGCAATCAATGCCAAGAATCATTACTACATCAAAAAGTATTTTTCCCTTATTTTGAGTTTCTACCTCTAGTATCTACTAGTATTCCAGGTACTGGTTCTTCCAAAAAGTTGGTCCTAGTCACTATATTGACTCCTTCCCATCATTGTTTCAGTTATCCGGTAAACAAAAAAGAGTCCACATTGTCTGGATGGAGTTTCAAACTTTTTTTGCCAAGTTTTCATTGTAGGCAGGGTTCCTGAGAACTCTTGGGAACCCACTGAAAATTGGGAAATGGAGTTGACTGTGAAAATCATTGTGCTGAAAGTGAGATGCAAAAAAAATGTAGAAGTATATAAATACCAATAGTCACAGGTGGAAACTCCATGAGAGCATTCACAGTGCAGATGAGCCCCAAAATGTTTAAGGCAGTTCCAATCCTCATGTCTTTAAAGTGTAATGAAGAAGTAAGCCCCAGGTGAATGCTTAAGAAAATAACAGCAGTTAGGAAGTTGATTTGCCCACAGTAAATCTTGGGCTACACAAATCCACTCATAAGGATAAACAAAGTATGAAAGACCAAAAAAAAACCTTTAAAAGTCAGGATGATCTACTGCAATTTCCGAACAAAAAGAAGCAATTCGCTAAACATTTACAGGTGCTTTTAAAGAACTGAAAAGGTGTCAAGTGTTATAAAGCACCCACAATAGAGAGACAATAGACTTGAAAAAAGTTCTCCCGATGAAGCCAAAAATCTGTGCAGAAGTCACTTCTAACCTTATACTTTGTTCCATGTAATTTAAATATAGATAATTAAGCTTTCTTTTTTCCCCTCTTCTTTGAGGTGTGCAGAAAAAGGAATTGCTGTGTGAAAATCACACTCAGATTTTCCAAATGTTTCTTCTTGTTGGCAGCAGCACAAAAATCACCTGAAAACAATGTCCCATATCGAATTACAAAAATAAATTAATGTATTTGGACTTTCCATTTCAAATTGCAAAAAAATAAATTAATGTATTTGTACTCTGTATAACATTGCTTATCCCAATCTAACATGTGTTTATATGTGAGTATTTGAGTGGTGCTTTGGGTGGGTTATTCATTTTCTCTCTTAGCCCTGGGAAGAAGTCAATGGCAAACCACTTCTGAAAAAATATTGCCCAGAAAACAGCATGGGCCTGTTCATGTAGTTGCAAGCAGAAGTGGTATTCAGCAGGTTCTGACCAGTTCTGGAGAACCGGTAGTGGAAATTTTGAGTAATTTGGAGAACCGGCAAATACTTTGACTGGCCCTGCCCCCATCTATTCTCTGACTCCTGAGTCCCAGTTGATCAGCTGGGTCTTCTTTTTTTGCCCTGCACAGGCAAACGGAGCTGGTAAACAGGTTAGTGGAGTGGGGAGGGAATGGGATTTTGCAGTAACCTTCCCCCAGGAATGGGGAGGGAATGGGGATTTTACAGTATCCTTCCCCTGCCACACCCACCAAGCCATGCCATACCTACCACGCCATGCCCACAGAACTGGTAGTTAAAAAAAAATTGAATCCCACCACTGGTTACAAGGTGTCAGGATTGAATTCAAAGCACTATACGCACATTTGTGTTTGTGGGTGTTTTGTAGGTCTACCGGTTGTATGTTTAAATTTGGAGTCAAACAGAATGATGTACAGAGCAAATGATATATAGTACATATATTCTGCAGAATGAATTATTAGAGCATTCAAAAATATGTAAATAAATTGGTTCTACAGCAAGGGTGTCAAACTCAATTTCATTTAATGCTGCATCAGAATTGTGTTTGACGTTGGGAGGGCCAGGCTGGTCATGGCCAGGATGGCTGTGGTCAGCTTGACGTCACTTGTTGAGGCTCCGTTTTTGGCCATGACAGCTTCCTGCAGCCTTCTGCCAGTGAAAATAGAGCCTGAGAAGGCTGTGTGCAGCCTTCCCAGGCTCTGTTTTCAGCTGTGATGGCCTCCTGCAGCCCTCTGCCAGCAAAAATAGAGATCCGGGAGGCCGGTCCTTCACTGTTTCCAGGGTGGCCCCATGGGCCAGATCTAAGCATCCTTGAGTTTGACACCTCTATTCGATAGGTAGTCTTCACTATTTGTTCAACAACTATTCAAAGTTACAACCAGGTTTTGAAAAATAACTTTACAGGCCATAACATTCCTCATGCTTCTGATCACCATTGCAGTCAGTATACATTAGCCTGTGCCTGAGCTTTGTGTGTCTTTTTCTTTTCCCATCTGGCCTTGCAGACCAGAGATATTGGAGAGAAAGGGATTGCAAGCAAGTAAGCTGTTTGCTTTTCTATACAATCACACTGGCATCTGGAGCTAGGAGCCATGGGTGCACTATGCAACAGCTTACAATACTCTCTTAAAATCTCTTTCTTTTCAATCTCTGGGATCAAACAAGAAGTGAGGAGAAAAACAACCAGGTGATTTCTGTAGACAGTATGTCCTTTATCTGACCACTTCCCCTTTCACCCTCACAAAGAAATGGGAGAGGGGTTTTAAGAAAGTAAATTGTTTGCTCCTCTGTACATCAAGAGCAGTACAATTGTTTTGGCAACAGGAAAAGGTCAGGCAAAGGAGAGATTTTCTACAGAAATTGCTTGACCTTCACTGAGTGAAGATATTGGAGAGGGGACTTCAAGAGAGTATTTTAAGCTGCTTGCATAGCATGCCTGCAATTCTCAGCCCAGGCGATAGTACAATAGCATTTCTTTTGATGTGTACAAGTAGCACTTGAACATTCCAAAGCGTGGGGGAATAGTTAGGAGACAAATTGTCTAGTCTTGTCTCTTCTCTTTGCAGCCCAATATTTCCCACTTAACAACTGCTTTGCTAAGGTTTGTTAAGCTACAGGTACTTGTATATTGATTTATGATTGAGTCATGTGATAGACAAACACACTTGGAGAGCCACTTAACACAAGTAGGTTATCATTTTGATCTGGCTCTATATGGTTGCTCATGAACTATGTAAATAGACAATAAATTAATAGACAGCTGAAATCAGAAATATTATCTCCTTGTAGTGAAGCAGAATTCTGGAACACCCAAATGTTCCAAGTAATATATTAAATTTTTGATGAACTGGGATTGGGGAAAACATTTGCAAAATCCTGAGGGATGGGATGGAATGGATCAGCAGCTATTAAGTTGTCCAACAATTTAGTTACTCAATATTCCGCTTAGATCTGCCAGTTCCCAAGAGGCATTAGATACCACTTGTATAGCATTAAATGGATTAGGCTCTTTCGGATGTCATGTAGGTGTCAGGTCATGGCTGACTCCCATCCATTTTGAAAAATGTACAATCTATTTGTCACTACAGGGCTCGTGCACAGGCTACATGTGTACATAGCTGTTTTTGTCAGAATGAAGAAAGAAGCATTGTGCCATCATGCTGTGAGCTCTGCCCTTTGAGACATACATGCAACATTCTGTTGCAAAGGGCCAAGGCTTATATTGCAACACCATGCTGCATGAAACCATGCTGCTTTCATCAGGCTGACCACTTTGATCCTCCTTTCAGATGCCATTTCCATTATGTGTTTCACTGGTTCCCAATTTACCCAAGCATGATATGAAACAGCTAGGATGCATACAGTAACTTAATTCTTCCATATATATCTGTATTTTCCCTTCTGACTAGGATGATATTCTGATTTGCTAAGTTTTTCCCCCTGTTTTCTTCATTCCATCTGATTCTTTGCCTTATGAAGGAAATCAAAATAATCAGAAAAAAGATCTACAGTTAATAAAAAAATATCTAGACATTTGGGCAGAGGATTACAAAATGGTGCATTACATAGCCTTGAATGGTGCCTTACTGAAATCAAACAAGAAAAGACGTCAGTTATTTCAGGAGGGAATTGTAGAATTGAGGTGGTAGAAATAAAAAGACCTGATTTTAAAATAATAATTGAACTGTCCTTTCTAAGGGTCTAAAATTTTATAGTCCTACTGAGGCAATGTAGGAAATATATATCGAGAAGAAGTATGAACCCAATGCAGTTGCATTATGTTTCATGCAGTGAAGTAAATCCCAGAAGTGACTGGAGTCTCATAGTTGAATTTTAGAGTGCAGTCATCCTTTTCCAAATGACAGAATCACATTTGTGCTATCCTTTGACTGTTCTCACTACTAGCTGCCAAGGTTGACTGGTGCTCTTCCAGCAACCCTACAAAGGAACACATCAGGGGTGGGATTCAAATTTATTAACAACTCATTCTGTGGGTGTGGTCTAATTTGTGGGTGTGGCTTTGTGGTCATGTGACTGGCTGGGTGTGGCTTGCTGACTGGGCATGGCTTGGTGGTCACGTGACTGACTGGGCATGGCATGGTGGTCACGTGACTGGCTGGGCATGGGTTGTATGTAAATATTATAAATATTTATGTAAATATTTAATTTTTTATTAAAAAAAGAGCAACTTCAGGCAAAGCAGGCAGGCAGATTGAATTGCTCACAGAGTCACTCAGAGATCTATCTTTCTGCATTCTGCTACCTGAGTCTGCACTGAAAAATAGAAGCTTCACTTCTAAGGAAGATTCAGCTCTGCTTTTAGATTAGCTAGAAAGCAAGAAATCCAATGATTTCCTGCTTTCTAGCTAATCTAAATCTCCTGGCCCAGCCAATAGTTGGAACAGCTGATGGTTGGGGGAAAAAAAAGGAAAAATAGCAACTTACCAAAAAATTAGGTGAAAGCACAATTCAAGCAAGTTGGATGGCACGGATGCCAGGAAGGAGTGAGTGGGTGGAGTGGGGCCAGCCAGGGGCGCGATTTGCCAGTTCTCTGAACTGCACAGAATCATAACAACCAGTTCTATAGAACCAATCTGACTAGGTAGAATCCCACCCCGGAACACATACTTTTCTTCTTTCCGTAATCTATTCTCTGTAATCATCAAATCCATAAATCATTTTTTCAACACAAAGTTTCTAAGGGTTTTGCACTCACTAATAAATGTAGTAATGTATAGTTTTCTAAGCAAACACATTACTTTTGCCATCTCTGCTAATTCCATAATCTTCATCAGTCATTGTAATGGGCATTTCATCAGCCATTGTGTGAGTATTTCAGAATCTTTCTTTATTTGCATAAATAAAAAAAGCATGTTATGTCTTCTTTCAAGCTGTCTGTCCTTTAATCCCAATAAAAAAGTTCTGGGCTTCAGTTGAATCTTGGTCTTTGAAATTTCAAAACGCCATGCAATTGTTGACTTCAGGAAGGAAAGGAGAATACAAGCAACCAAGAAGTGAGACAAAGTGAGTTCCTGCTAATGATAAGTAGCTTGCCTTGCATTTCCAGAAGATTTTCTCTTGGGCAGCACCTTAGTCAGAAGATCAGTGGCTCAGCTGCCAAAGACCTTATTGAGATTGATGTCATTGTGGGATACATGGGCAGGAAAGCCATCTTGGAGCACCCCATGTGTATGAAAAGGTTCTTAACTAACTAATTAAACACTTTTTCAAGTCAATCCCATGAAGAGTATGTTAAATAATTGAAACACAAGATGAGGGAAGCATAAATCATTCAGGCCAGACTATCTTTCACAGGTCCTTATAGATTTTCCGAATTAATACTTTCAACATTCTTACTGTAAGACAAGATGTAATCTAAGCAATTTAGGATAAAGAATTAACTAAGATCTGAGGATCCAATCCAGGATAGTATGTTGAAGTTGGAAACTCAATATCACTAAATCACAAGTTTGTTTTCCAGCTGAATGGAACTCTCATGGAAAGTCAAAAAAGAAAAACTGCTACTGATTGCTAGGGCCAACCAGTTTCACATGTAGTGAAACTGGAGCTGAAAATCTCTCTTTGTAGCAAATAAATATCCAGAATGCCATTTTTAGTGATTACTTAATCAAGATATTTCTAGAAACAATTTTTTTTAAAAAAGTCTAGGCAATGTTAAAAGCTCCCAAAATCAATCCCACTGGTTACATTTTCATATGAAATGGAGGCACATTTTTTCTGTCCTTCATAGATGGGTCCGTGCCTTATCATTAACTTTGCAATGCTTTCTTCTGCTCCTCGCTTGTCAAATGATCATTCTTGTTTCCATTCTCACCTTTCCCCAAAAAAGTGCAAAACTATCTTCAGCAAAACATACACACCAACCATCCTATTAAAAATTCTTTTGTTTCTTTTTTTTTATTGACTGATTTATATCTCAGTATATAGTTTAGTTCAGGGTTTTTCAAATTGTGTTCCATGGAACCCTAGGGTTGTCTGTTAGAATTTGATGGATTTCCATGAGATACTAAGGGGAAAAGAAAAGATTACTTGGACACAGCCAATTTTTTTAGTTCTAGAGTTTTGTCTCTTGATCAAATATACCAGGACTTTTTAAAGCTAAGGTTCTGTAGTCTTCTTTAGATGATACTTTATAGAGGTGATAGATGGATAGATTTGATAGGTAGATAATAGATAGATAGATCTAGAATAATATATGTATATCAGAATATTCAAATGATGACCAGTAAGTGACCGGTGGAAAGGAAAGGAAAGAAAAAGAAAGGAAAAATACCTAAAGCTGAGTTATTAACATGTTCTGAAAATCAATTCTTAGACCCAGATATTTAATACATGGCAATCTTGATAAAACTTCCACCTCAAGCTTCAACATGATCATTTTGTTTTTATTTTAGCCATGAATCAATTAAAATATATATAATCACAACTTGTACAGGAACAAAAATTTAAGATACAGAATAACAGATTAATAACAGAATTACTAACACAAAGCTGAAGATAAAGCTACAGCTAATTATAAAGATCTAATTATAAGAACTGTACTCATTATTGATATTAAACTACGATATAGGAATATAGGATAAGCAATAAAAATATAGGACAAAAAAAATACAACAGAGTACTCAGTGGATCCAACAGTCCAGCCTATAAGATGTAATTCAATAAAAACTTACATACTAGCAATAAGCTGTGGATTTGGTTTTAGCTTGATCCAAAACGAGAAAAAAAAGTCAGGAAAATAAATTCATCAACCATAAAAGACACAAATACCAAGATGGAAATGGATAGATTTTAGTCTGGAGTCACTGACTTAATAACTTAGTATATAGATAGTCCTAGACTTATGACTACACTTGAGCCCAAAATTTCTGCTGCTAAGTGAAATGTTTCTTAAGTGAATTTTACTCCATTTCTTGACCATTCTTGCCACATTTATTAAGAGAAGCACTGCAGTTGTTAACTTAGTAATGCTTTAAGTTAAGGGGACCTGGTTCCCCATTGACATTGCTTGGCAGAAAATCACAAATGATGATCATGTGATCCCAGGACATTGCAACTGTCATAAATATGAGTCAGTTGCCAAGTGGCTGAATTTTGATCACCTGACAATGGAGATGCAGCAACGGTTGTAAGTGTGAAAAACGGTCATAAGTCACTTTTTTCTATGCCATTGTAACTTTGAATGGTCACTAAACGAATTGTTGTAAGTTCAGGACTACTTGTACTTATTCCTGCTGCAAGTGGTGGAACACAATTATGACTAGTATGTCACAATTTGTGCAACCTGTCTTGGGACCATTAGGGGCATCTTGGGCAATGTTATTTATGTACAGGATATTTTATCCATCCAAAAGAGGGTGTTCTTCTAAAGTTCCAGCTGCAGTATTTAATATTTATTTAAGCTACAACTAGAGGACATTAACATAATAACTCATGGATCTAATCCATGTTCCGTGTCCAAGGGTCAGTGACATATGAAGGATCCAACTGTGATTTTTTTCTGAGAATGTTGTATCGGTAGACTTTTAATGGATGGTCTGTTCACTGACAAACAATCTTAACTTATTCTGTTTTGCTCATTATCTCTGTTGCTGAAACTGTTAAATTAATTTGCTGTATAATCGTAGCCAGCCTTCAGTTTGGTATAAATTTCAAATAAGCTCTTTTTGACAAGGGAAATGATTTTGCAGGCAATATTATCAAAATTTTCTCTTGCAAGGATAGTGTTTTATGTGTCCCTTGAGTGTCCTATAAACTCCTATTATTAATGGTGTGTTCATGGTTATATTGATGTGTGATAGCGTTGATGTGGCATGCAGAGTTAGGGAATTTTTAGTGCTGTAAACTATATTAAGCAATGTACTTTGCAGGCTGAGTCCAGATAACATAATATAGCACTACTAATTATATTGATCTAATTAATCTAACTAAATAGCTGCTAGATATGTTGTACAAGTCATTTATCTATACTAACATTGTGTAAACGTGTTCTGCCTGTCTATTTAATATATAGTTCAATATTCACTTAGAACTCTTTAACATTGAGCCAAGTATCCTGATATGCATTATGACAGGTGTAGGATATTTGAAGGAATGGGGATAATTTGTCTAAATCCAAACAAAGATAATGCAGTAGATCAACCTAAGCCTTTGTAAAACGATTTTATATATATATATATATATATATATATATATATATATATATTTGTGTATGTGTATGTATATGTATATGTATATTTATTTATTTATTGGACTTGTACGCTGCCCCCTCTCAAAGGACTCGCTGCTCACAACTAAAAACAAACAATAAGTTAATTACTTAAAACACTATTAAACAATTACAAGCCAATTGATCTAAAACCCTAATAAAGTTATAAAATTAAAAAATTTAACCCCCCCCCAAGTGGTCAGCACAGCCCAGCCTGTTCAAATAGCCAGGTTTTCAAATCATGACAGAAGGTGCGAAGGTCAGGGGCCAAACGGAACCCCAGGGTTAATTGGTTCCATAAGGAGGAACTGCCACAGAATAGGCCCTTCCCCGGGGCACCACCAGCTGGCACTGACTCACAGACGGCACCACAAGGAGCCCCTGCCTGTGTGCTCATACAGGGCAGTTGGACTCGATGCCTGCAGGAGACGCTCCCGTAAATATCCCGGACCCATGCCTTGCAGGACTTGAATGTTAAGACCAGAACCTTGAATCTCGTATATGTATATGTATATGTATATGTATATGTATATGTATATCAGTGGTGGGATTCAAATTTTTTCACTACCGGCTCTGTGGGCGTGGCTTGGTGGGTGTGGCAGGGGAAGGATACTGTAAAATCTCCAGTCAGAGGTGGTATTTGCCGGTTCTCCAAACTACTCAAAATTTCTGCTACCGATTCTCCAGAACTGGTCAGAACCTGCTGAATACCACCTCTGATGTATATGTATATGTATATGTATATGTATATGTATATGTATATGTATATGTATATGTATGTATTCTCTGCTTTTCCATTGATGATATTACCTAGTTTGGGTAATGAAAACAAGCAAGCTCAGAGTTCACCAATGACCCTTCACATCAACCCTGAGCTACAAATGTTCTCCTCTATTAGTTCTATTATTTCATTATTTTAATGTACTAAGTAGTTAAATATTTCAGATAATTAGGTATACACTTCTGAATATGTAAAGATGAACGTAATTGCAATAATGCATAGAGGCATATGAGCTGACACAGCCAGAGTAACATCACAGGAAAGGCAAATGAAATGGCTCTATGCCTCTGTGTCATGTCCTAGTTACTGTGCTAAATGTCATTACAGTAACATATTATTAAGCCTATTTGTCTGTAGGTCCATTGTTCCCAGTTACACTGCCATTCCAATTCCCGCTACCCAATTTGGTATAGTGTCACCCTTTTCTTGTGTCACAATTATTTATATTAAATTGATGCCTCTTTCCAGATCCACTAATGCTGAACTTTGGATTTGCGTTCTAACACTAGTGACTGTAGGCACTTAAGCGTTGTGAAGTTATGCAGTCACTGGACAAAGAGCAGAGAGGCTCAAGGCTACTTTTGCCAGTTCCTTTTCTTCTTTGGAAAGACTCAAATCTACAGCTTCTTTCAATCCCATCTAAGCAGACATTGGTAAGAGCTGTCACTTGCCCATTTATCTGTTGTAGAAAGTTAGCACCCACCCCTCTCCTAGAAAAATGAAAAATTTTGAGAAATATTTAGAAGGCAGAATATTGTATTTCCCCTAAAAGAGAAATAAAACTCTTAAAGGGAGACAGAAACTCAGAGCCACAGTTCCCTGTCCTCAAGCAGATACTAAGCTGAGGCCAGCTTCTAGAAATGCAGATCTGGTAATCCATTCAAGACAGGATATTTAGAACAAAGGCAGAATTAGGTAGAATGGTAGGATCAGCCCTCACTCAAGATCCAAACCAGGAAAGCCATTAAGACACAATAAGAATTGCCCAACACCCTTTCAGGAAACAAGCCTCCTCATTACATCATCTCAGAGAATCAAACTTAACTCAGATAACCTACCAAGTTAGCTACGACCCCTACAACAGCCAATAGAATTGCACAGGAACAGGAAGCTCTGGGGCAAGACCCAAGAGAGGGTATAAATACCCATCTCTCTCAACTCCATGTGGTCAGCTGCCCAGGACCTCAAACGCATGTGGTCCTGTCCATCAATAAACCATCTTTCCAATCAGCCTCCATGTTTCCAGTGTCTTTCTCCTCGCTTGGAACTGAACCAAATGGATATCTCTTCCAACACTGTTTAAAATGAAAATCCAATATAGATTTAGGGGGGTCTCCATTCCAAAAACCAGATAGGATTTGTTTTCCTGTTTTGAGCCTCTTCGTGAATGGACCAAAATCTGCGACTGTGTTTTATAAGATAATATAAAATTCTAAACAAGATAGACGAAAGTGTAATAATATTGATTGGCAAGATATTGAAAATTGGAAAAAGAAATGTAATTAATGAAATGATGGAATGATGAAATAACTGAAGCAAGACTATAGAAGCTAGAGAAAGAGGGGAAACTATGGAAAATAGTGGAATTTGCTATGATTAATGGAATAGAATATACAAAATGAGTGTATAATTGAAATTATAGTCGCATGGAGAAGGGAGGGTCCGGTAACACACTGTTCTCAAAAAAGAATTTTTGTTTTTGTTTTTATATTTGTCTGTATGCATTTGTTTGCCGGGAATGGTTCTGGGATGATAATACAGAGTGTTATAAGATAAATTAATCTAAAAATATGGAATATTTTATATGTGAGAATATATAAAAATAATTAATAGATGAGAATGGAAAAGATGTACAAGGAGCTTTAACCTACCGGCATATCATATGTTTTTTCTGTGTATGTTTGTCTAAAATAATAAAACCTTTTTCAAAAAAAATAAAAAATAAACCATCTTTCCAATCAGCCTCCATGTTTCCAGTGTCTTTCTCCTCACTTGGAACTGAACCAAATGGATATCTCTTCCAACACTGTTTAAAATGAAAATCCAATATAGATTTAGGGGGTCTCCATTCCAAAAACCAGATAGGATTTGTTTTCCTTGCACATTAAATGATATTAGATGCAGACATCAGCCTTCTCAAGTAAGCCAAAATGCCCTTTTTTCTTGTCCTGGCTAGCAACCTCACTGCTGAGAATCTTGGAGAAGGTCACCCAGTCAACGGAAGACCAGCTTTACTCTGAATGGCTGGAATTTTTGTTTTGGTTAGGTGGTTCATTTGGATAGTGCAGCAGCAGTGGGATCCTACTTGTTCCACTACCAGTTCGGTGATCGCATGTGTGCGCACATCTAACACACATGCACCTAATGCACGTGCACCTAACGCACGCCCTCAGCTTTCCACACACCAGCTGAGGCCTGCAGCACCAATCAGCTAAGAGGATAAAGAAGAGAAAAGTGCAGGAGGCCGATCCTCTTCTTCCTCCTCTCAGCTGATCGTTGGAGGCTATTTTTTTACTACCAGTTCTGCTGAACCGGTAGCATACCACCACTGTAGTGCAGGCATCAGACAACTTATGTATTAGCCTGGAAAGAATCTTAAGTGAAGTCAAAAGTTATTAATTTAAAATTGTGATAATTGAAGTGATCCTTGGGCCATCTGAGCCTCTACTTTTACTTGTAAACCTTCAGCAAGGGTTAGAATAATCAGGAGCTGTCTTGGTCACTGACTTTCATCTCAATATCCATCCATTTGTTCATTCATAATCAGGAGGCCTTTTCTTTTTTAGCAAGAACTGTCACACTGGGGAGTTTATAAATAATATTTTATAGGTCATTTTAAAAAGTCATATTTAGCCACATGTTATTTAGGACTTAGAGTTATGGTAAAGAGATAAAAAATTAACCTCTGCTTCGTGTGGATTTCTTTCACTGAAATCCAGTTTATAAAAATAATTATTCTTTCCCCAATAACTATAATTACATCTCCTTTCTTAAGGGTTGGAGGCACTGTATTTATATACCAAAAAGTTTCAGGCTATTTTGCTGCTGAGAAGTGTGATACTTTGAGCCCAAGATAAAATTCACTCATAATACGATCTTGGATACTGAACATTTTGAGTTGGTTATATTGTGAAGGAATGGTATATGATTTGAATGTTCCATGCTCCTTGGCAGGAACATGGAAGTGTGTATAATATTCCCATTGTTTTCTACCCCAGAGTTATGGCAATAGTAGAGTTTAATGCACACAGTGTGTTACCTATTATCTGTACAGCAGAGAGGATATTTTAAAAACCACAGAAATAAATTCCCCTACAAGACAATGGGAAGACAGTTCTTGTACCATCAGTTGGAATCCCACTCCCTAAATAAATTAAGGTCTGTTATTTAAAATTAAAAAATCTCTTTTTAATAGAATAGACATCAGATTTGTTTTAGTTTCTTTCAAGAAACTATCATTCAGCCAAAAGATTAAATGAGAGCATCTAATATTTTTAAAAGATTCATCTTTGCATTTTAAACATGCCCTGAAATTGAATGTAGCAAGACATAGCAGCACTCATGTTCGAGTTACATAGCAAAGTTCAATTAATCAACATTAAAAAAAAATATTGGTCTTAAGAAAATACAAAAAAGCAAAGAAAAAGGTTATACAAAGTCATCAATAAATTGATGCCCTGATTCATTACAGTCATCCATACGGATCTATATTAATCAATTCTGCAAAGAGCAAATCAACACTGAATTATGAGAATTTGCATTTACACAGCCTCAGCAATATTAGCAACACCTGTTTGTGAAGCAGGGAAATGTATGCACATAATGCTTGCAAAATCTGCAAGCAAAATAAAGCACAGCAGCACTGTATGCAACCCACCCGTATCAATTCTAACTTCATTATAAAAATTAAAAGGAATGGTTCTAACTTAGCAAACAGATTAGTAGGCATATCATTAATTGCTTCTTTCTTCTCAACTTTCACATCAGTCCTAGCTTCTACTAAACTGGAAAATGGTTGGAAAAAGGAAACAAATCACAATTCCACAGAGCCACAACCCAACCACAATGTCCAGAAAAATTGGGCTATTCCATAAAATGCCACTAGAAAAAAAACCTTTTTAAAAATCTTGAAACAAACCTTTCAAAACACCTGTTTTGTTTTATGTTTAATATTTTCAAAACTGCCATTTTTAGGTCAAAACATGTTGAGGTTGAAATAGTTTTATATTTCTCTATTGATGAACGGATTCTAAGATCAAACAATGATTGGAGAATATCATTTTTATTATATTCTGAATATGGAAAAAATATTATTGTTAAAATCTGGTCTAAATATGCATCAACACGGTGCTTTAATATGTAAAGATATATTGAGGGAGTCACCAGTCCTCTCTTCCCTGTGTTATTTTAATGCACTTTATATATCAGCCATCTAAACCCAAATTCAGGGGAAAGCTTACTGATCCATATTTCATGCAAGCCATATGCTGCTCTGAAGGCACATAATTTATAAACCCTTTTAACCAATTGTGTTAAACAACAATTTCCCCCTCCTTTCTGTTCTCAAGACAAAGGCCTGGCCCATTCCATCTGATCAGCATCTTATTCTTCAGGCAGGTGTCAAGACTGCTGAATTTCATCCAGATGGCAGCTGATGTTGAAGAAAAGCCTGAGCAAATATCTATCTAGTTATCTATCACACGTGCCACAAGGAGGTGTAATTCCCCACTTTGAATAACTAGGTAAAGCATTTGGCGAGCTCCTTTTGTCTGAAGCAAGAAGGGTGGGCATTGGGCTTTTTGTTTTCCATGTCCAAAATGGTTGGCATGACTGAATCAAATTATCATGCCCTGAAAGCTAGATTGCTATCATATAGCCCTTAGAGTATTGTATCTGTGTGTGTATTGGGACAGTGTGGGGGAAGATCAGCAGAAAGACTCCCTCCCCCAGTCTTTATGATGATTAGCATGTATCGGTCTCTGTCTGTCTCTGCCTGGATAGGGTGCAGCAGTCATTCTTCCTAATAAACCTTTCTGATTTGTTGAAAGGTAACTACAGAGCTTGTAACCAACGTACAGGTGCAATGAGAGTTCCAATCTGTGTGTGTAAGAAAGGATTGGTCCCTTGGGTTGTCTTGCAGTGCTTGTAACAGCTAATTGGGCCTGTTAGGGTCAGCAATTAGCTCTGAGCGATTCAGAACTTCTGACAGCACCACCTTTCTCTGTAAACCAACCCTTTCTCAAACAACTGTGCCTCAGATGATCCAAGAGTTCACCTAGCACTACACAAAAGTGAGGCACGCATTTCCAGGAAAGGCTGTGCCCTTTTGTCATTTGTAAAACTGGAACATTCAATTCGCCATCTTGCCATGCTGAACAAAAATTTGTGACATTGCAAAAACATAATTGATTCTCTTCCGTACCTTTACTATTCCGTTGTTTTATTGTCTTTTTATTACAGAAACCTAATAAGGCACACACACTGCCCTAGCGGGTGCAGTACAAATATAATAAGCACACGCTTATGAACCATTGCAAGCTGCAAGATACTGAAACTCCAAAAGGAAAAAAAAAGAGGCTTGTTTTAAAATTAGGGCAGAAAATTGGACCACGTTTCACTTCCGCCTTTGGATTTTATTATAGCATTACAAACTTGAAGTGTTTCATTATACTCTATCCTTTTGTGGGATAGGCCATTATGTGTTTAGCAGTTGTGCAAAAGATGGCATTGTTGGCAGGTGTAGCTCGCTGGAAAGCATAAAAAGGGAAGGCTGCACCTGCTGAAATTCCCTGTCCTGTCCTTCTTTATTTCTTGACACTTGAGTTTCAATGGTTGGCTTACAGAGGTTTCTCAAGTCTCCAGATACTTTTCCAAATACATGAAATGTGTTGCCTACCTTGTCTGAGACATCCTGTTTACAGATTTTGTTTACTTTCTCAAATCTCCTGTGCACTTCTAGACAGAACATGAAAATACGGCTAAAGTTACAGCAGTCTTGGATCCTAACCAAAATTATAGCCCATGGAAGAATACTTCATGGATCTCTGCCAGTGGTGGAATTCAAATGTTTTTACTACTGGTTCTGTGGATGTGTGCTTTGCGTGTGGAACATTCTAAATCGGGCAATTTTAAGCATGAAAACTTACCTTACCGTCAGTGTTGGTGAGTAAAACAGCTGAGGCACGGCAATCTGTTCTGCTGCACCTATCAGCTGAGCTACAAACAAAGAAAATATAGGACAGGAAAGTGTGGGGGCGGGTGGACGGGGCCAACTGCTGACCAGCACTACCGGAGTGCAAACTGGCAGCGTACCACCATTGACCTCTGCACATCACATTGGAAGTGGAGTATTTCATATTTATAAGTCTCCTTTACATACTACTATGAAACAAGCAGACCAGGAGATCGGGAAACTGAGCTTCTTATGCTCTGTAAGATTATAATAGTGAGAAACTTGCAATTGCTGAGTCTTTTAAATTTGGCTTCATGATTAGTGTGAGGGCAAAAAAGGATGTTTTTTCTAGAGTACTTATGTATTTGTTTTGAGGCATGCTTGTCTAGCTTCTCTGTTAAAAGGAGACGTGTTCTGCTATTCAGAAAGTCTAGCGTTCCTCTTCAGGGAGCAGTTTTCTGATTGTTTTTGTTATGTATGCAGGTTTGAATGTCATTGGTTTAGTTTGAACTGTTCTTGTAAAATGTCAGAAATGATTGGTTTAAAAAGTGCAGGAAAATCGTGCACTCTGATTGGCTGGCAACTGCGGCTGCTGGCTATAAGTAGCAGCCGCAGCCCAGCCAAAACAGGTCTGTTATGAGCTGTAGTCACTAATAAACTCTTCACTGAAGCACTCCGCGTCTGACTCTTCATGCAAACTTAACACTGGCGACGAAGGTGGGATCCTTCCTGAAGAGAAGACGATGCACAAACAAGCTGAGAGAGATGGCTGCGCTGAACACCCCCCCAGCCCCATTTGATCCGACGGCAGAAGACTGGGACTCGTATGCGGATCGTTTCCAAATGTATTTGGAGGGAAATGATCTCGCCGACATTTCCGAGAAGCGGAAGAGGGCAGTCTTTCTCACACACTGCGGTCCGGCAGTTTTCAAGATGGTGAAGGCATTGGCAGGAGCTGCAGACGTGAAGGTAATGGAATGGCCTGATTTAGAAAAGCTTTTAAGAGCCCATTACGCCACACAAGTATCGTGCCTCATTAAGAGACACGAGTTTTACCGTCGGGATCAAGGGGAAAGCAAAAACGTTAACGACTTCGTGGCAAGTTTAAGAGACATTTAATTTAATTTAATTTAATTAATTACATTTATATGCCGCCCTTCTCCAGAGACTCAGGGCGGCTTACAATTTTTGGGATGCAACCCAGTGTGCTCAGCAATATTGGGGGTACATGCAAGTTTAACAACTTGGAAGAGGCCATGCACGATTGATTTGTTCTAGGCCTCAAAGACAAGGTGCTTCAGAGCAAATTATTATTAAAACCTAAGATCATGTTGAAGGAAGCCATAGAAGAGGCCTCCTCAGCAGAAGCCACCAAGTCCTCAGCAGCAGCCATGAAGAAAATTAACAAGGCCGCAAGCCATCCTGATGTGGAAAAATCCACAACAACCCATTGCGAGCAAATAGATTCTGATTCAGATTGTAGTGAGGTGGAGGAAGGAATTTATAGACTCAGAATGGAGAAGAAAAGGAAAGACCTTGGAAGAAAGAGGCAAGACTTTTATTGCAGAGGTGGGGGGGGGCACCCCCACACTGAATGCAAGTTTTTTGATACCATCTGCCTCCCTTGTGAAAAAAGAGGTCACCTAGCCAGAGTCTGCAAATCATCCAGAACTCCACCAAGCAGAAAGAAGTTTCCTGACAAAGAATTCAAGCCTAACAACTTCAGTGAGAAAATGGGGTGCAACACAGAAGCAAACAGGAAGAATGAAACTCATCAAACAGTCACTATTGGTCATTCTTCACCCTTAAGAAGCAGAAAAGTACATGTGAAGGTGTTCATTGAAGGAAGGCCTTGCCAAATGGAAGTGGACTCAGCCTCCTATTTATCTATGGTGTCATGGGACACTATTCACAGACTACTCCCAAACATTCAGAAGAAGCATTTCCAGAAGCAAGCACTGACTCTTAAAGACTACCAAGGGAACAAGATTCCAGTAGTTGGAACAAGAGAATTCAATGTGAAGTTCAAAGGCCACACCAAACGTTTGCCCCTGACCATCGTGGACAAGGATCACCCAAGCTTGCTGGGACTTGAGTGGTTCACTCCACTAGGCATCGAGGTGACTGGCATCAATCACATGAGCAACACTGAATGGGAGGAGGCCTTGAAGTCTGAGTTTCCAGAGGTCTTCAGCAACGGATTGAGCAAGTATATGGGGACCCCTATCACTTTCAACCTAGATCCCAAGGTGCCCCCAATTCGTTTAAAGGGGACATTGAACCATGCACTTCAACAGAGCGCATATCCAGTTCCAGTGGTGCATCATTTATTACATTCATTTGGCAGGGGTAGAGTCTTTGCCAAATTGGATCTGGCCCAGGCATATCAACAACTAACAGTTGATGATGCCACTGCAGAGGCCCAAACCATTGTGACTCATAGAGGTGCCTTCAAATGTAAAAGGTTACAGTTTGGAGTAAGCGTGGCACCAGGCATCTTCCAAAGTCTTATGGAAAGGATGCTCCAAGGACTGCCAGGGTAGTGCCTTACTTTGATGATGTTAATCTCTGCTGAAAATGACACTCAATTACAAGAGAGACTCAGAGAAGTCCTTACCAGATTCAAGAAAGCGGGTTAAAAGTCAAGGAAGAAAAATGCACTCTTAGAACTGACAAGGTTGAGTTCTTGGGCTATATTATTGACAAGCATGGCATCCATCCTACAGATGCTAAGGTTCAAGCAATCAAAGAAGCCCTAGACCAAAATGCAAAACAGATTTGCAAGCCTTCCTTGGACTTATTAACTTTTATCACATGTTCCTACCTCAGAAGGCAACCATTGCAGAACCATTACACAGATTACTGGACAAGAAATCTGTTTGGGTCTGGGGCAGGAAGGAACAATCAGCATTTAACAATATTAAAAGACTAATCACGTCTGATGCTGTACTGATACAGTTCTCTGAGAATTTGCCTGTTGCACTGACTTGTGATGCATCCCCTTTTGGAGTGGGGGTTTGAGCCACAGGCTTCCCAGTGGGAGGGAAGCCCCTATTGCATTTTACTCTCGCACTTTGTCCAAAGCAGAGAGGAATTACAGCCAATTGGACAAGGAAGCATTGGCCATTGTTGCAGCTGTCAAGAAATTCCATGAGTATCTATATGGGAGAACATTTACCATTGTCACAGATCACAAACCTCTATTAGGCATTGTGGCAGGAGACAAACCTACACCCACTATCCTGTCACCAAGAATGCTGAGGTGGACTGAATTTCTTGCTGCTTATTCATACAAGCTCATCCACAAGCCTGGCAAAGACATTGGCCATGCTGATGCTTGAGTCGCTGCCCACTTCGTTTCACACTGAGGACTTTGAACCTGAGGCGCACACCTTTTTCCTAGAAACTGTTGCCAAGCTTCCAGTACATGCTGCTGAAATTGCCAGAGAGACTGCCAAAGACACTTTATTGGCTCCTGTTATAGGCTGGATTAAGAAAGGTTGGCCTTTTCAAGATCTACCTCACCTTGCCCAACCTTTTAAATCTAGGCAAACTGAATTATCTGTATTAAGAGGATGTATTTTGTGGGGTAACAGGGCGGTTATTCCTGCAAAACTGCAAAAAGAAGTTTTGGAAATGTTACATGAGGGTCATCCAGGTATTGTAAGGATGAAGGGATTGGCCAGGATTTATGTATGGTGACCAGATATTGACAAAATGGTTGAAAACTGGGTTGCATCTTGTCCCAACTGTCAGGTAGTCAGGCCTGCCCCACCTCTCGCCCCCACACAGGAATGGGAATGTCCTAGGGGCCCATGGTCTAGGATTCACATTGATTTCGCTGGCCCTACCAGAGGGCACACCTTCCTTATTATAGTAGATGCATATTCCAAATGGCTAGAGGTCATTCCTATGGCATCCACCACAACTGATGCTGTCATCAAGCAGCTTAAAAGCTTTTGTAACCCACGGGTTACCTGATGTTCTTGTCTCTGACAATGGCCCTCAATTTACATCCAACCTTTTTGAATCCTATCTAGCACAACAGGGTATCAGACATGCCCTGACAGCCCCTAGGCACCCTTCGGCTAATGGCCAGATTGAACGAATGGTACGTTTTACCAAGGAAAAGCTTCAGCAATTGGGTCCAGGGGACATCACTGAGAAAGTTGAAAAACTTCTTAGTGTTCAGCACATCACTCCTAACCCATCAACTAACTTATCCCCAGCAGATTTGTTGATGGGTAGGAAACTTAGGTCTTCCTTGACGCCTTCATCCACTTACGCACCCAACACACCACTAGATTCCACTAGCAAAGTTTGCACGTTCAGTTGGGTGATTCTGTTTATGCTAAGAACCTTATGGGTGAACCTTCATGGATTCCTGCTGAAATAACTCAAATCACAGGCCCTCATTCTTACAGGGTACAAACAGAGGATGGAGTCCTCTGGAGCAGGCACATTGATCAGCTTAGATCCTGATTACCTCAGGAACATTGCAATTGTTCCTCTCTAGTTCCCATACCTAATGCCTTTTCTGGGGGAGGGGAGGAGCATGAGGATAATCAGCAAGCAAGAATCAACCCCATGTGTAACGAGCCATTACAACAGGAACCATCCCAAAACCTGTCACAATGCCAAAATCCATCCTTACAAGTGGAACATTGCACATCACTACCTGACTTGGGTGCTGACATTGGGTTGGAGAGACCAGATTGTAACAATCAAACAGGGTCTTCTTTCACTGGAAGCCTGAGTAGGGAAATGTGAACAGACACATTTCCTCTCTCACTGGGTGAGAACATTAAAACTTCTGAACCACGAAGGTCTCAACGTACACGTAAGAGCCCCACCTATTTAAAAGAATACATTAGATAGGTTGGGGTTTGAGTATGGACTGAACCTAGTGGGGAGGGTGTTATGTATGCAGGTTTGAATGTCATTGGTTTAGTTTGAACTGTTCTTGTAAAATGTCAGAAATGATTGGTTTAAAAAGTGTGGGAAAATCGTGCACTCTGATTGGCTGGCAACTGCGGCTGCTGGCTATATGTAGCAGCCGCAGCCCAGCCAAATCGGGTCTGTTATGAGCTGTAGTCACTAATAAACTCTTCACTGAAGCACTCCACATCTGACTCTTCATGCAAACTTAACAGTTTTGAGGTGATGGATTTTGGAAAAATGACAGCTTTATTTCCAGATATTTAATAAAAACATATATGTTTCCTGACCCATATATTTAAAGGACTAGCAGTTCAGGATTTTGTGTACGGATGGTAGAAAGAAGAATTAAATGTGAAGTAAAGTAGATGCAGTGACATTAAGGGGATTTACATTATTCAGATTTTATAAAAGGCCTATAATTCAGAAAAACCAGCCTGG
Source organism: Naja naja (assembly GCA_009733165.1). NCBI lineage: Eukaryota > Metazoa > Chordata > Lepidosauria > Squamata > Elapidae > Naja > Naja naja. The sequence continues at coordinate 158,826,889 of CM019150.1, forward strand.
TTTCTCCCTGATAGATGTTTCTGCCTCTGAAAAGAATAGGAGCTTCTATCTGCAGCAGTAGCACAACTACTGTATGCAGCAGAGTTTCTCAAATGTTGTGGTCACATGATGCCCTAATAGTGATAATTGATGATAATCATGTGAAGAACAGTAATAATATAGATATCCCACATATCAGCAGCTTCTGAAAGAATTGTGTAAGGCATTTTGGCTATGGGCAATCATCATAAGCTAAAATCAGAACATGCTCTAGGCTTTTCTTGAAGAAGTTGACTGTCCATCTTATTCTCTGGCTGATTGTTTTGATTGTCCAGCTATTCTCAAGCTCACAGCTGCCCTTGTTCACTTTACCCTGCCTAGCACTATCTCACTTGTGTTCTTTCTTTAAATGGTGGAGCATTAGCTAAACACAATATGTTCAGCAAGATCATTCACCTGCCTGCTACCACATTCTTCGGTTGTTGTTGTTGTTTGGTACACCCTTTGTTTCTTTTCCCCACTGACAGGGTACTAGTTTCGAATCTTTGCTCTGATAGCTATTGCAAAAGCTGCCAGTGATGGAAGGAGTTAAGAAAGAGTTTTTTAGATTGTATTCACTGGTAGTATTGAAATGTTAGATGTTCAGGCTCCAGAGACCTTGGAAATCCAGAGCCCACCCTGCATAGTGTTGCTATTCTAAAGGTGCTTTTTCAAGAGGCAACTGGATTTTCTGTTTTTTTCTTTGAAGACGTGTTGCTTCTCATCCAAGAAGCTTCTTCAGCTCTGAAAAAGCATCTTTGGGACAACCATGACATGGAAGATTGAGAATCTCCATAGACATGTTGTAATTCTACAACCAAAATAACAGGTCACACAGAAGGGAAGAGACAGCCAGCTTGTCCAGGCAGAATGGGAGTACAGATTTACCAGGTTCTGGAGTTGTCTGAACAAACTCAAACTCCTGCAAATGGTGTAGACCCATCATTTAAGAATCTCTGGCATAAACAACAACAACAACAAAACAAAACACCCTGCATACATAATTCTGCCTTATAAGCCCACATTACATTGATAGCCTCTTTGAACAATACAATATTACTTCCAGTAGTCAATGCTCACTTAACATTCAAATTATATTTTATGATTAGTGAATGAACTGATTAGTCAGATGGATTAGTCAAGCAATGCTTTCATTTCTACAGCATCTTATCATATTTTAATATGTGCTGTATCACTGAAGTAATATGAAATGAGGCAGTCTGGTTCCCATTCGAGTACATTGTCCTAAACTATTATTTTCCCACTCCAAAAGGGGATGCATCACAAGTCAGTACAACAGGCAAATTCTCAGAGAACTGTATCAGTACAGCATCAGACGTGATTAGTCTTTTAATATTGTTAAATGCAGATTGTTCTTTTCTGCCCCAGACCCACGCAGACTTTTTGTCTAATAATCTGTGCAGTGGTTCTGCAATGGTTGCCTTCTGAGGTAGGAACATGTGATAAAAGTTAATGAGTCCAAGGAAGGCTTGCAAGTCTGTTTTACATCTTGGTCTAGGGGCTTCTTTGATTGCCTGAACCTTGGCATCTGTGGGGTGGATACCATGCTTGTCAATCATATAGCCCAAGAACTCAACCTTGTCAGTTCTAAGAGTGCATTTTTCTTCCTTGACTTTTAACCCCGCTTTTTTGAATCTGGTAAGGACTTCTCTGAGTCTCTCTTGTAACTGAGTGTCATTTTCAGCAGAGATTAACACATCATCAAAGTAAGGTACTACCCCTGGCAGTCCTTGGAGCATCCTTTCCATAAGACTTTGGAAGATGCCTGGTGCCACATTTACTCCAATGATGCACCACTGGAACTGGATATGCGCTCTGTTGAAGTGCATGGTTCAATGTCCCCTTATAGTCTCCACAGATTCTCACTGACCCATCAGTCTTGCCTGGTGTGACTATGGGTGTCACCCACCTGCAGTGGTCAGTGGGCTCTAAAACTCCCTGAGCTATTAGTTTATCTAAATGTGCATCGTTTTTTTCCTTTAAGGCAAATGGGACCTTTCTGGGCTTTAAGCGAATTGGTGGCACCTTGGGATCTAGATTGAAAGTGATAGGGGTCCCCATATACTTGCCCAATCCGTTGCTGAAGACCTCTGGAAACTCAGACTTCAAGGCCTCCTCCCATTCAGTGTTGCTCACGTGATTGATGCCAATCACCTCGATGCCTAGTGGATTGAACCACTCAAGTCCCAGCAAGCTTGAGCGATCCTTGTCCACGATGGTCAGGGGCAAGCGTTTGGTGTGGCCTTTGAACTTCACGTTGAATTCTCTTGTTCCAACTACTGGAATCTTGTTCCCTTGGTAGTCTTTAAGAGTCAGTGCTTGCTTCTTTAAATGCTTCTTCTGAATGTTTGGGAGTAGTCTGTGAATAGTGCCCCATGAGGCAGATGGTATCAAGAAACTTGCATTCAGTGTGGGGGTGGCTTCCCCCACAACCTCTGCAGTAGAAATCTTGCCTCTTTCTTCCCAGGTCTTTCTTTTTCTGCTCCATTCTGAGTCTATAAATTCCTTCCTCCACCTCACTACAGTCTGACTCAGAATCTATTTGCTCACAATGAGTTGTTGTGGACTTTTCCACATCAGGATGGCTTGTGGCCTTGTTAATTTTCTTCATGGCTGCTGCTGAGGACTTGGTAGCTTCTGCTGAAGAGGCCTCTTCTATTGCTTCCTTCAGCGTGATCTTAGGTCTTAGTAATAACTTGCTCTGAAGCACCTTGTCTTTAAGGCCCAGAACAAATCGATCGCATGGCCTCTTCTAAATTGTTAAATTCACATGCACCCCCAATGTCTCTTAAACTTGCCATGAAGTCATTTACGTTTTCGCTTTCCCCTTGATCCTGATGGTAAAACTTGTGTCTCTTAATGAGGCACGATACTTTTGGGGTAATGGGCTCTTAACAACTTTTCTAAGTCAGGCCATTCCATTACCTTCATGTCTGCAGCTCCCGCCAATGCCTTCCCATCTTGAAAACTGCGGACCGCAGTGCGTGAGAAAGACCACCCTCTTCCGCTTCTGGAAATGTCGGCAAGATCGTTTCCTTCCAGATACATTTGGAAATGATCTGCATACGTCTCCCAGTCTTCTGCCATTGGATCGAACAGGGCTGGGGGGGTGTTCAGCGCAGCCATCTCTCTCTTCTTCTGTTCCGCTTGCCTTCTTCTTCAGGGAGATCCCACCTTCGTCGCCAGTGTTATGTTTGCATGAAGAGACAGATGCGGAGTGCTTCAAGCTCTTTGTTTATTAGTGACTACAGCTCAGAACGAACCCACTTTGGCTGGCTGCGGCTGCTACTTATAGCCAGCAGCGCGGTTGCCAGCCAATCAAAGTGCAGGGTTTTCCCACACTTTTTAAACCAATCATTTCTTACATTTTACAAGAACAGTTCAAACTAAACCAATGACTTTAAACCTGCATACATAACAGAAACATTGTTCACAAACAGGTGCTATATAAACATTGTACATATTACTGAATCTTAAAAACTTAATCAAGTTACTGAAGTCAATAAAATCCAGAATCAGAACATCCCTTTATTGAATATGCACTACTTATGAGAGAATAACTCAGTAAGATTTGACAAACCTTTGAATGTGTTATCCCAACCTATCACCTTTCAAATATATTAGGATTACAATAAACAGAATTCCCAGTCAACATGGACAAGAGAAGTATGGCTATAATACCCTTGGAGGGCACTAGATTGAGCAAGGTGCTTACTTGACAAAAATATGCCATGTTCTTTCTAAGTGTGACAGGAGAAATGAATTCATGTAGTTTGATGTACTTTGGGTGTTAAATATCTATCTGGAGATACTCAGTCATGCAGGTCATGGTTGTCCCAACAGTGCTTTTTCAAAAGGCAACTGGACTTTGTTTTTTCCTTAAAGACATTTCACTTCTCACCCAAGAAGCTTGTTCAGTTCTGACTGAATGGTGGTAGATGGAAGGATTTATGCAGTCATCTGGTCATTAACATTCTTTCTAGAGTCATTGAGGTGTTGAAGAACCTTCTTGGATGAGAAGCAAAGCATCTTCAAGGAAAAACAGTCAATTACCTTTTGAAAAAAAGCACCTTTTGGACATACTTTTAGTGTTGTTTCAATTATCTAAAGAGAAGTTGACCGCTAACATGGCTCATCTGCTCCTTTTAATGGATGGCTTTTCCATTTCATCTGCATGTGCAGATATGCCAATTGTTGTCCACTAATAACATACTGCTGGAAAACAACTTTCACTGATATGTTCAGTGGCACACTCTTGACACTTGGAGGCCTTAACCAGAACTAATTTAGCATAGTGGTTAAGGCACCCATCTGGAAACTGGGAACTATGAGTTCAAATCCTGCCTTAGCCATAAAAGCCAGCTGGGTGACCATGGCCAGTCACTCTCTCTTTCAGCCCAACCCACCTCTCAGGATTGTTGTTATGGGGAAAATAGGAAGAGAAAGGTGTGTTGGATATATTTGCTGCCTTGAGTTATTTGTAAAGATAATAAAAGTGGAATATAAATAAAAAGCACAATATTTTATCATATTTTATTTCTTTTTCCTTGTTCATATTCTGCTCCAAAGCACATAACTTCATACAAAGTGGCTTGCCATTCAAATAAAATGCATTTATAAAAACCACATTAACACCTTAGCAAAACCTCATAAGTCATTAAGAGTCTTCTCATTAAAAATATTGGTGTCAGTTGGTCTTACAGGGGAGTGGAGAGGACAGTCCAATTGGATACAAATTTAATAAATAATTACGAAGTCCTAAGGCTTATTAACATCTGATGTAGAGAGGGCATATCCAATGGATGATATCTAAGACTCTGTCTTGAATATTCCTTTCCAGAAAAATGTAGCAATTTGCAGTTGGGTATATTCTAGTCTCCTGTCTTGTCAGTTGAAGTCAAGTGTTGCCAAAATTACTGAAATAGTTATAGCTACATTTACGCTTCAAATGCCAATGTAACCTAGCTTCATCTCTTGGGAATTGGATTCACATATTCTAGGCAGATCTGTGCCTTTCTACTGGATCAGTTATTATTTTTTTATTATTTTTTTAAAAACAACCCCTCTTCCTTTTCTTGAAAAATTTTGTAAGACCACAAATTTAAAAAGTGAGGTGCTGCTCCAGGTGCATAATATGGCTTTTCTGTCCAAAATGCCTGGAATGTCAAAATTGCTATAACCTTCCAAGAGAAACGCTAAATCACAATGTGATAAGAAAGGCACCCTTGACAGGCTTGGGAATGACAGCTCTATAATTTCAGCATTATTTTAATACAATGTAGAAGTACCTTATATGTTTAAGCTTCATTTTACATCTTTCTTCTTCTCCTTTTTTTTGGTGGAATAATTGATTCATACTTGTCTGCCTGGGTTTCAATAGTCTTCTTTTTCTTGCATTATTTCATTGCCTGTCTTTCGTATTCCTTTCACTTTTTTACTCTCTTGAAAAAGATTTGGGGGGGGGAGAGTTGTATAAAAATAAAGCATATTTAGCAGCTGCCTTTACTCAAAAAGGCACAGTCCTGCTGTTAGAGATGGAGCTGATATTTATGTTGGTCAGAAGAATGATTTAACTACCTGTTCCCGTGCTTATTGTGCACTCATGAAAGGAAAAAAGAAGTCAAATCAAAGAAAAATACATTATTGTTTATTGTGACTTAGGGTCTGCCAAAGAGTACTGCCAGAGATAGAGCACTGAGCTTAGTGAATGGCTATATTTTAAAACAAGCAATATGTTTCCATGGGACATGAAGGATATCAAGACCACTCTCGTTGGAACACACTACTACTGATTTCTTCAACTTTCTCAACAGTGTCACTTTCTTACCAATGTCTAGCAGAACAACAATGCATTTCCAAATTTTATTGTAAGATTGTTCCTCTGTTTGGCAGCTCTCTCCTTTTCATATTTATTATCTTGGGAATATTCAGACTGGTGTGGGGAAGGAAATGGAATGGCCCCAGAGAAAGTATGTGTGTGTATGTGTAAAAGTATGTGTAAGAAGGAGGAGGAGGAGGAGGAGGAGGAGGAGGAGGAGGAGGAGGAGGAGGAGGAGGAGGAGGAGGAGAAGGAGAAGATTAGCAATGCTCCATGGATAAAACAAAGTCTCTCATGAAATTGATGAAAGAAACAGTGTCTTACAAAGTTAATTCCAAGGTGCGGTTCTAAAATTAATGTTACTTGGGAAATTTATGAAATAGGGTAAAGGTTCAAGAGTTGGTCTTCATATGAATTCTGGGCCAGTTGAGCATTTTTCTTTCTATGAAAAATTAGCAACCCGTTCTTCATTTCTCAATCTAGAAATCAAAATGAACAGGGACAACCTGAAAATGTTAACTTGAATATCCAGGTTCCTTGGACCTTCTGAGTCCAAAGAGGCTGGGCAAGTGGGTGAAAAAAAATGATTCGGGGAAGATTGAAATTTTAGTCTCTGTAGAGTACCTGAGGTCACTGATACAGGAGAAATATGTTTTCCTTTTTTGGGGGGGGGGCGGTTTGAGTGGCTGAGTTAAAGCAAACAAGCAAACAAACCATTCTTGAATTCCCTGATATAGGTTTGATTGGGAGGGTGGGTATTTTCAAAGGAAAAGTTTAAGGGGCAACAGGGGTATCTTGGAACTCTGCAATCTTAAAGCACCCATTTCAGCCTTTAAAGGAGCTAGGGTGATGCAGAGGTTAGAATGCAGCATTACAGGCTAATTCAGCTTATTGCCAGCAGTTCAATTTTGACCAGCTCAAAGCTGACTCAGCTTCCATCCTTTTGAGGTCGGTAAAATGATGACCCAGATTGTTGGGGGCAATATGCAAACTGCTTAGAGCAGGGGTCACCAATCTTTTGGACCTCAGGGACTACCAAACTTATAATTTTAAATCCTGCGGACCAGAGATCCTGGGAAAATCCCCAAAAAAGTCTGCAGGAAAATTTCCCACCCTGTTTTTCTACCAATCGATCATTCTTTATTTGGGATCGCAGGATACCATCTCCAGCTCCGTTCTCAGGGGGAGAGAGAGAGACTTTTTGCTTCATGCAAGGAAAGCAGCAGAAGCAGCAGAAGTCTTTCTTTCTCTCTCGCAAACTCACCAGAATGGCACAGCCTCTTGGAGCAGGATGCCTTGCAGGGTCCCAAAGATTCATTTCTGGTGGAGTTTGGGGGAGAGAAAGAAAGACTTTTGATGCTTTTTTAAAAAATTCATATTTATATGCCGCCCTTCTCCGGAGACTCAGGGCGGCTTACAATTTTTGGAGCACAACCCAATGCACTCAGCAATAGCCTTCATTCCATTGTATATGCCTGCTTATTACTAAGCGGCATTTTTACAAAGTTAGCTTATTGCCCCCAACAATCTTGGGTCCTCAATTTACCTACCCCAAGAGGATGGAAGGGTGAGTCAACCTTGAGCCTGGTGGGATTCGAGCCTGCACTTGTGTGCAGCCAAAAGCAGAAGAAGAAAGAAGCAGAAGGAAGCAGCCTGGTGGCCAGGCGTGGGTGAGTGGGGCAAGTTCCCTCCTCCACCTTCCCCCACTCACTTGCATTGTTTGCATTGTTCACAATGCAAACAATGCAAGCCTTGTATTCCCGCGGGCCATGTGGGCAGTGCAGCCTTGTGTTCCCTCGCAGCCTGGATTAATTGCTTTGGGGGGTGATTTGGGGGTGACATTTCTCTGCAGACCACCAAAATTTTCTCACGGACCACCAGTGGTCCCCGTCCCACTGGTTGGCGACTACTGGCCTAGAGAGTGCTGTAAAGCATTATGAAACAGTATGTAAGTCTAAGTGCTATTGCAATTGCAAAAGCCTTCGTAAACTTGCCCAAAGCATACCCATTTGGTATATTATACGCAGCATGCTTTATGCAAGATTGTCCTTGAAGTCAGCTAGTTAGTTACAACTGCACATGAATCTTTTAGCATGGGAAATCAGATTTTGCAGAATAGGTCTTATCCTGCAATTGTGACAAGGATTTCCAGCAGGTTTCTAAGTCAAATTAAAGTTCTGGTTATCACTTACATACTTGCCTATGATGGAACACTGAGTTACATCTCAGAATCAGGTCCAATCATGTGATTCTGCCTGTCCCATAAAGTGAAAACTTTACTTCTTACATGGAATTTTGACATTTAGGCAATGACCATTGGATGACCATTTTTTTAGCTATGACTCATGTTATATGCACAGATAATTGGAGAGAGATATTTTTGTACTGTGTTTTATCATACTTTGCCCAGAATGGATGGTTATAAATATGTTGTCAAATAAAAAAAAATAAAGAAAATACATGACAGCAATCCTTACTTCTATTCACTCAGGTTTCTTATTTCTTAGCAGGAAAGATACTCTAGCTCCATTATATTAATATAAATATAGCTATTCAGTAAACTGAACATGTGTTTAATTATATACATAATGAAAAAAAACCAAGTAAAAATAAGAGATAATCTTGGTGAGTAACAAATTTGATTTCTTTTTTTTAAGTAACTAAATTCAACAGCATCCTCCCCTCCACCATAGTAAACTTAAACTTATTGCTGAGCGCATTGGGTTGTGCTCCAAAAATTGTAACCCGCCCTGAGTCTTCGGAGAAGGGCGGCATATAAATGTAATTTAAAAAAAAAATCACCAAAAGGTGTCACTCATTCAAATTGTCCTTTTTGGCTCTGGGCTAAAACCCTGTTGGATTTTACGATTTAAAGGGGGGGGGGGAAACACACTGAGTAGTGGTAAGCTTGGAATTCATTTTTAAATATAGTCCTTAACTCCTACACCAAGAAGTATTTTCTTCATAATTCAAGTGTGGAATAAACCAATCAATAACTATAGCAAAATTTTGATATTAAGATAGTGAACACCTGACGTACAACTCTATTTTCTTTGTATCTCGCTCTACTGATTAGTAGCTTCTTGAATAAGTTGGCATGTAATGACTCCTTTTGTTGCCTAACATAGGTCGACAACATCACCCACAGACTACTATCACACATTGATGCTCAGTAGTAGTTTCTGGGTGATGTAGTCGACCTATGGTGAAACTTTTTTCTCTCTACTCATTGGGTAAGAGTCACTTGTTTATATTATATTTGTGAGAGCCACACAGAGAAAAGGCTGTTCCCTTAATTTAACCACTGCTGGCATTTTGCCATTTGCGAACTCTTCTTCTGCTCAGTTCTCCTGCTCATAACAGACACACCAGCTGTTCTGCTCCTTATGTCCCTTTGCAGGCCACCACAAAGATATCATCAGACTACAGATTTCCAAAAGAGCCATCACTGTGAAATGTACGTGGTGCATCAGATTAAAGGAATATTCCAATAGAGTGCTGTTATACATAAAGAATGAGTAAGTATTGTGTGGATTCTACACCCTGTCAGAATGTTTATTTCATATGAAGCTCATAAAAATAGGTAGGGGATGGTGACAGGGTGTAGAATCCACACAAGTCTCTAAAAGGTGTGCAGGGAGAAATAAGTGTGAATGACTTGTCTGGAGATAGTATGAGTGCATTATCTTTTCTATCACAGCTTTAGAATGATTAAAATAATACAGCAGTCTTAATCTCTTCCTGGTGTGCATATTTAAGTGGCAGTGTTATACATGGATATACTGCGGTAATCAGAATAGACTGTGATGGCTCATCATTCAAAATGTTTGGTTTTAATTGATTTATATTTCAATGTACAAGTATAAATACATTTTTATGACTGTAAACCACCCAGAGTTATCCTGTAATTGTAATAAATAAACAAACAAACAAACAAACAAATAAATAAATAAATTCAAGACTTATCTCTACTAACTTCCAAAGATAAGCATTGATATATATATATATGGAAAATGTTTTCGTAGAGACGGGTAAAGGTGTAAGGTATTGGGTCTTGTCCTGTAAGATTGAGAATATGGCGACGAGATCTTGCCATCTTCAGGCTGGTGTCTTCTTTTTGCTTGTGCCAGCAAAGCGTGATCTGAGCTGCCTTCTCTCTAGAGAGAAGGCAGCTCAGATCACGCTTTGCTGGCACAAGCACAAAGCCAAGACACCAGCCTGAAGATGGCGAGGGATCTCGCCAAACGCCGCCAAGGTATTCTCAATCTTACACGGGACAAGACCCAAATACACCAAGACCTACATATATGGAAAATATATATACTGCCTGCAAATCTGCCCCAAAATAATAATGATATTGTGAAGATATCCGGGGGTGGGATTCTCCCGGTTCTGACCAGTTCAGGTGAACCTCTAGCTGAGATGATCAGCTGGCTCCAAACCGGTTTGATCTGACAATCATGTGGGTTCGCCTCACCTATATCTGCTCAGCTGATTCTTGAGGCAGAGTAGATTTATTTATTTATTTAATTTATTTATTTGATTTGTCAGTTGCTTACAAGATAATAGGTACAAGTATACATATGAGTAAGAATACAGGAAATAGGTACAAATAAATGGGGACAATAGGACAGGGACGGTAGGCACAATTGTACACTTATGCACACCCCTTACAGACCTCTTAGGAATGGGGTGAGGTCGATAGTGGATAGTTTGAGGTTAAAGGAGTGGGGGTTAGAGGATGTAACAACAGAGTCTGGTAGTCCATTCCAGGCATTGACCATTCTGTTGCCGAAGTTGTACTTTCTGCAATCAAGTTTGGAGTGGTTAACATTGAGTTTGTATCTGTTGTGTGCTCTTGTATTGTTGTGGTTGAAGCTGAAGTAGTCATTGACTGGTAGGACATTGTAGCAGATAATTTTGTGTACTATGCTTAAATCCAATCGTAGGCGGTGTAGTTCAAGGTTGTCCAAACCCAAAATTTCAAGCCTGGTGATACAGGATATTCTGTTGCGAGCAGAGGAGTGTAGTACTCTTCTCGTGAAATACTTCTGGACTCACTCAATTGTATTAATGTCCGATATACAGTGCAGATTCCAGACAGATGAGCTGTATTTGAATATTGGTCTAGCAAAGGTTTTGTATGCCCTACTTAGCAATTCTATATTTCCAGAGGAGAAGCTTCATAAAATTAGATTTACCACTCTTAATGCCTTTTTGGCAATGCTGTTGCAGTGAGCTCTGGATTGCTGTGCCTCAGCTGTGTTACTTCCCTGAAGTAACATTGAAGGTAAGTAATTGTGATAGTTGGGCACGCATGTGCAATGCACATTAGGTGCACACACGATTAGCGAACTGGTTGTTACACCGGAAGAATCCCACCCCAATGATATCCTAATAAAAAAATGATTTTTCCAAAACACAGTCATTACACCAGAAGAATCCCACCCCGATGATATCCTAATAAAAAATGAACACAGTCATTACAACAATATAGCTTATCTGTGTGCCTCTGTGTGAATTCAACTTAATTGGTTAGATTCCAAGATATGTGGAGAGAAAGCCAAGGGAGGCAGGAAATATCAGAAATAGACTCAGACCTATTCCTTCTGGACCATCAGGGGTATAAGAGAAAGGGAGGGTAAACTCAGGGTGAGTTGCAAGTTTCTGTTACTACAGCTTATTTCCAAAAAACTTAGTTCTAATCTTCCTGTTGTCTGCTTCCTAGGGTTGACATCATATGACTGGCCTTCCACTCATTGGTAATTTAATTACAGTTCATTTTTTGCCTGCATTGTCACATTCTTAATGCATATGTCAGTAGTGGGATTCATGTTTTTTACTACCAGTTCTGTGGGTGTGGCTTATTTGGTGGGTGTGGCTTGGTGGTCATGTGACTGGGGTGGGTGTGGCTTGTGACTGGGTGGGCGTGCTTAGTGGTCATGTGGCTGGGTGGGTGTGGCCAACTCAATGTCGCTCACTCAAGGGGTGCCTCACCTGGCCCCTCCCCTCCAGCCATTCCTTGTCAATTAAAAATAATAGCACAGAGTTTCTCTCTCTCTCTCTCCCCCTTTCTTCCTATTTCTTTTTCTTTCTTTCTCTTTTTTTCTCTTTCTCTCCCTCTCTCTTTCTTTCTTGCTCTCTCTCTCTCTCTCTCTCTCTCACACACACACACACACACACCTGCTCTGGAGGGCAGCAGAAGCACTGCTGCAGCGGGTGCTGCTATGGGAGGCAGCTGGGATCCCACCCTCCTGGTCACAGCACTCCGCTGCCAGTAGCTTCTCCTGGGGATGAAATGTTTCATGTTTTCTCCCTTCACGAAAAGCCCAATGCCACTTGCTCCTTTGGCTGCAGCAGGACCCCACAGGCCAGTTCCCTTCCCCGATCAAGAGGAGAGCCTTCCGTTGTCTGCAGCCCCAGTGACTCCCAGAAAACGGGGTGTTCCGATCCAGCACAGGAAGCCAGGAAAGCCGGTAGTGTCCAAGGAGGACACAGGCAACAGAAGCCGGAGCATGCTGCGGCTGTGCCTTTCCTCCTTTCACCCCCGGGAGAAGGAGGATGCAGGCAACGAAAGCCAGAGCATGCTGCAGCAGTGCCTTTCTTCCTTTCCCCTCAGGAGAAGGAGGACGTGGGTGGCGGCAGTCCCGGGGGATGAAAGGAAGAAAGTCCACAGCGGTGGTATTCCGGGAAGGTGGGCAGAAGTACCAGGGCTGCTGCACATGGGCACCTCCACCACCCTTCTCAGCCCCAGCATAGAAGAGATGCCTCCCAAGGGCTGCCAGCCTATCCACCTGCTGGCCAGGCCAGGCTGGAAGCAGTGTGTCCCTTGGGAGAAGGAAGAAAACAAGCGGTGCTGCTGCTCCGGCCTCCATCACCTGCATCCTCCTTCTCCTGGGGGGAAAGGAAGAAAGGCCCGAGCACAGCAAATTACACACAACATGTGCAGCCCTGGACATCCACCCTCCCGGTCCCACCAGGTGAGCCCAGGGATGGGGGGAACAGCTAGCTAGGCTGTAGCCAGTGCTCCTGCCTGGCATGGGGCTTTGCCAGCAATGAAGCTAGCCAAACAAGCCTGGGAATGGTGGGGGGACCCTTGGCAAGCTCGGGGAATGATGGGGGATGGGGAGGCAAGCTCTGGGGATGCTAGGGAGGAGCTAGTGCAACTCACAGGCTTACCTGTGAGCAGGAAGATCAGAGCTGCTCAGTTGGGGCACAGGGCCAGGCACTATGTGGGAAGGCAGGTTAAGCCACGAGGACCCAGTGTGGAGTAAGGAGTGACTGGGTGGGGCAGGGCAAGCGTCGAGCGGGGCGAGCGAGAAGTGGGTGGGTGGGGCAAGTGAGCGAGCTGCGACTGGGCAACCAGTTCAGGGGAGTGGCCAGCCAGAAGTTGCTACCAGTTCGGTGACCCACGCCAAATTGTCGCTACCGGTTCTCCTGATCCGGTGTGAACCAGCTGAATACCGCCTCTGGCATATGTGCACATTCACACATTCCAGATCTCCTCTGAAGCCTGCCCTGATGTTCTGAAACAGATGGCTGAAAGGAATTGAAGCAGTCAGTGGGAATTTTTGGGGCTGAGGAATTTTAAATATCCTGTAAGATCTATGATGATGATGATGTTATTCATTCAGTCATGTCTAACTCTTGACAATTCTATGGGCCAGATCTCTCCACATCTTCTGATCTTGCATTACTTCTTTGTGTTTTTCTATTCTGTGACTGGTGTCAGCTTGGGTGGTGTCCAGCAACTGTGTTTTTTAACAGCCTGGTTTCCTTTTACCACCCACTGTTCCAAACACAACTGCTTTCTCCACTGAATTCCCCTACTTGACATGGCCAAAGTAAATGAGACACATTTTGTGATTTTGTAAGTTCTATAAAACTCCATAGATTTCCAGGCTTAATCTATTCTTTCATTTAGACAGGGAACAAAGGTTTCTGCAGAAACATCAATAGAATATGCAATTTCTGAGCCATTATCCTCAAGTAAGCTAATCAGTTCCTAAACTTTAGTCTAAAAGAGAAGACATTAGCCTGGCCTCTTACAATTCTATTGTTTTAGGGAAATCAACCTTTCTTAACAACTCATTCTTGCCTTTGTGTAGGGATAATGTTCTTCGAAATCCACTTGGCCTCAGGTTAATCCAGAACATTTGTAAAATGGCATGGTATTAATAAAGGTCCAGTTCTCACATTTACCAATAGTTTGGAATATCAAGTGTTTGATCCAGATGGCACAATAAAACAGAGGTTCTGATTGCAAAGTACCAAATGTTCATTTCAAGACACTTTGGGGGCAGCTTTTAATTCAAGAGGGTCACATTATTCTCCTAATGTTTTAACTCAGTTAGGAAGGCTCAAAGTCATCTTGGTCCTTAATGATAGCAAACTCAGTTTAACCTTGACTTAAACTATGTATTTATACTTATCCGTGAGAGAAATAAAGCAAGCTATTGATTTTACATCTACTTTCACATTAAAATGTACCTTCATAGCTTGCAGATCAGTAGACTGTAAATTGCAGGCTAATGAATGATTTCTCATTAATTCTCATTCACCAAAAGAAGGGTCTTGGGCAGAGTTTTTCTACTGAAAATTCTGCTTACTAAATCAAGGAAGTATGAATTGCAAGGACTTTTAAAAAGCAAGCTTAAACTGTAGGTGGTTAGGGTAAGCTTTATAATTCATAGGAATCAAAACACCAAAAGGAAAATCCAGACCATATATATTTCAGAGCAAGATTTTACAAAATGATGTTGGTCTCACTATCAACTACTTGTGTATCTAAGCAAGGGAAGTAGTAATTTCTTTCAGGTGGATAATAACTCAAATCCTAATAGCAAAGCCATATCTAAAAAGGTAAGCAGTGCATATTTGTATAATGAGCAATTTTCGCACAGAATTTAATTCTACAATAGCAAACCTTATATCCATAACATTTAAGGTTATATTAAAAAGTCAAACATGGATCTTGCCACTCTATGTGACATTAGTTTTCTCCTAATTTTGGCAGGACTTGGCTACTTTCAATGGCCATTCATTTATGGGACATCAAGGCAACATGTCATTTCAGCAGTTTAGATGGTCAGTTTACATCTAGGATTAAAGCTGCCCAGAATGACCATGTATCAAGATTCCAGGAAATGAAGCAGCTTATTTATTAGCAAAGCAGTGGAAGGAGTCCAAATTTTTTTGTCCCAACTTGTCCTTGAACACAAAGAAATAGATGACCATTTAACTTCAAAACTATTGCTATTGTTAAGAAATTGGACAAAGGGGCAATCTAACTTTCTAAAGATCAAACCTTCTCAAACTCAATACAACTTGTTTCTGGGAAATTTAGTGCTATGCACACCACTAGTTACTCAACATATTGAGGTCAGCATTTACCAAAAGCCCAAAATGGCTATTCTGAGGGAGGTCTTTTACTGGTCTTTTGGCATCCACTGAAAATGTTTTTGCTGGAATGCCACCTAAGCAAAGTTCTTGCTCAGAAGACTTGTGAGGACTTCATTGTGGCTGCTCCTAGCCTTCAATAAATTTGATCACTTCCATGTTTTGGAGCAGCAAGCATCAATAGATGTGTTAAATCAGCGTTCCCCAGCATTTTTGGCTTTGCAGGCAGATGTGGGGGGGGGAGAAGGGATCGTTCCACTCGAGCAGCTGGCAAGCACCTGCACATGTGCAGTTCCATTTGTGCAAGCAGCATGCCCAAGTGCCTGCCCCTCACTTAAATGGACCAAGCATGTGCTCACCCACACAAATTAGGATGCACATGTGCATGCGCACTCACCCACCATTTCCACAGCCCGGTTGCAAACCCCTCACAGTCCACTAGTGGGCCATGGCCCACAGGTTGGGGACCTCTGAGTTAAACTCTTCATGAAGGACCTCTGTGAATACTTTGCACATTTTCTGTGGATCAGGGATTCTAAAATGTTTTGCATCACACCTCCCTTTAGGGAAATCTAACATATCTCCTCTAAAAACCCATACATCAAAATGAGCACACATGAAGAATGAAAACAAGACAATGAAACTTTAGGAAAAGTGGGTCTTTGTAACTAAAATCTAAACAATAAATCCCCACCTCTCCTGGATTCTTTGTGCACCTCCCATGGGAAGTACCCATCAGCTTGTAGACAGTCCCTTTGTTGTAGATGTAGGTCAAATTGGAGTGCAAAATTGTGCTGGACATTTTCTTTTATTCAGTAGTCCGGTGGCGTAGATTATCAGCTGCATATACTAAATTTTAGTGCTATTGCCAGCTTTTAAGCATTTCAACATATATTTTCTAACTGCCCTAGCTTTCAGGCTGTATTTGCTTAGAATTTGCTGCTGGAGTTTTTATGGAGAGGAAGAACTGAAAAGTGCAGCGCAAGAAATTTCTTCCTTCCACTTTTTATCATAAAGTAAAAGATGATTATGATTAGATGGAATAAGTCCAATTTGAAACAGTATACCGTTCTATAAACAATCACTTACAAGGTTGTAGGTACAATGAGCCTTGTGATATATTGATTAATGCAGTGTGCATACTACATAAAGACAGATACTGACATTGAGATCATTCATAAGCACACATTCTTTTCAACTTTTATAAAAATATAAGCCTTCCAGTGAGAAACACACTATAAAATTATGTCTCGAAAAAATAACACAATTGAGATTAATAGTATTCATTAACTAGTCAGACTTCTGACCTTCCAAAATTTGAAGGAATTTATTTTTCTTATAGGAAAAACAAGACATAAAAATATGTGGGTGGTGGTAAGAGATGGTTTATGTCTAAATTTTGCTTAAGAGCTATTATTTAGGTTACTCTAAGGTGCTTTACTATTGGTTTTACAGTACACACACCAGAATAGGCATACAGTAACTGAATTGTTTCAACTTATCAAAATAACATTGAAATAGACTTAATTGTTGAGCAAGAGAAAAAGCAATGTGTCCCCTGAGACTATTAGTGTCATTTAAAAGGCTAAATGTATCATAAAAACATGTCTTTTACTGAATAAAATTGTGCAGACCAACACAATTTTAGCTAATGTGTTCCACATTTCTTGTGGGTTAAAAAGTTGGGTGGTTTTTTTTTAGGGATTGTAACACGGCATTGGTAGTGTTACTAAGGAGAACTTCAGTCTGAAAATCCTCAAGTTGAAGTCTTTCCTGTTTTCTTATTCCTCCTGTGAAGCTCTTTCCTTCCTATGTTGGCACTTGGTAAATAGCTGAGTTGAGGGTTCCATAGTTTCAACCAGACATCTTCATTTGAAGCCCAGTAACTGTGAAAAAAATGGCCCTCTCTGCCATGTAACTGAAACTAGGTCTTATCTAGACAATTCGGAGGTCTGTATCACAAAGAAACAAGAATTAAGTCCCATTAGCTACAACAGAACAAAGACAAGTTGAAGCAAAAAGGATAGGATAGGATGATTAAGTGAGATGGAAAAAATGCATGGCTACATGAATTTATTGAAAAGAACACAGAGAACTTAAAAAATGGCTCCCCCCTTTTTTTACTTAATGTTCCTACTCCAACACGTTGTAGACAATATAGACATTCTAATATAGCTTATGGCCTTATGTATATAGAATTCCTCTTTCACTGCATAGGATAGACATGTATTATATCCACATTTCTCTGTGTCTTTAGAACTACTCTTACATTTCTAAGCTAGACAAACCATGATGCATAGTGATCAGTTCAGTTGTGCCACCATTTCAGAGATATTTGTTTACTTAAATAGATGAACAGAATAACCATCAGTGGACAAAATGCAATGGGAACAGAAGCAATTTCCAATTTCTTCATAGGAGACTTTGATTGTGCGAAACTCACAGGGAGAAAATCAATGGGGAAGCCAGCAGGGAAGGTCACAAGTTGTTCAGCTAAGTGTCCCCCCACCCACATACCCATCCTCATGCAGTGTTAGCCACTCACACATCCTCATATGCCCTCCCCAATCTGTATTGCACACCCTACCCAACCTTCACTGTACCTCTTGCACACGCACTGTTCCCTTCCCCATCCAGCAGCAGCCACTTCTCTGTCTGCTGATCTTAGATGTACAACTTCCTGCTGGTTTCCCCACAGACTTTGCAGAGAGAGCTTCAGCAATCATGCTTGAGTTTAAACTTCTTGCCAGCTTCCCTGTTGATTTGTGGAAAGCTAACAGGGAATGTTGGGAATGACGATCCCAGGGTTGTGGCTGACCACAGCAGCTGAAACAACCATAACTTGCCAAATTTCAGTGCCATGGAATTAATGAGTGCCAGATTTGGGATTCATTCTGTGCGCTAGCTCATTTGAGGTACCTTGGTTTAAAGATTACTCCTCTATGATGCGACATTTCATTCAATTGAAGGTTACAAACAGACAAACATACATGAGAGTTTAAGTAGTAATCAGATCTTCTCTGCATACAGTGAACTACTCAGTTAGAACAAAGCACTATTTTCATAGTTTCCCCCTATGGTTCTATTTTGTTTTCTTTTAATGTAATAGTAATAGCACTTAGTCTTATATATTGCTTCACAGTGCTTTACAGCTCTTTCTATGTGGTTTACAGAGTCAGCATATTGCCCCCAACAATCTGGGTCCTCATTTTACCGACCTCAGAAGGATGGAAGGCTGAGTCCACCTTTAGCCGTTGAGATTCGAACTGCAGAACTGCTGGCAGCCAGCAGTCAGCAGAAGTAGCCTGTAATACTGCATTCTGACCACTGCGCTACCACAACTCAGAAACAATTGAAATATTGCTCTCTGGATCTATGTTTGTGTGTATGTAGGATAAATATATAGATAGGAGTGGCTATCACTCAGAACTGAAAGTTCATTGGAATGCTTCCAAATTAATTACTTATCTATGAAAAGCACACACTAAAGAAACAAAATCATTAATAAAGAGGCAAGCGAAACTCCCAAAATTTGATTTTCAATCTTTTTTTTCTTAAAGGTATACAGGCATATCTGCTAAGAAGTCAAGTTTTGCCATCAGCAAATCTATGTGCTGCACCTCTCATTTCCTAATATAAGTAGTCTTATTTTTATGTATTGCATTTACTGACTATGGGTGAGTTCAATGGGATTCACTTACTGGTAAATAAAGATAGGATTATAGCATTTTCCCCTCCTTTATTCCCAGCAAAATCAATACAATATTAACTAGATTGCAATGGGACTAATGTAAGCGTTTTCCTTTGGATTTTCACTAGAATGTTGATGTCTCATCAGGCTTGCACAATTCTGTCTGAATTCGTCTTGTAAAAGAATATAGGAATATAATAAAATGTCATTTGGGATCAAAGTCAACTTCTTAAGGAGTATGGAAAGTTGCTTGAATGCTCCAAAATAGCAAAGAATCTCATGAAACATAATGTCAGTATTGACAGCAACTTTTGGAAACAATCTTTTTGTTGATTGGGGGAGGGGGTTGATTTGACGACTCTAGCCATCTTGTGGCTTAACAATATCATAATACTCTCTTTAACTAAGCTAGCATGATCAAAGGGCATACTGAAAACTTGCCCCCCTCAAAGTGTAAGCTCTGCCATCAAAATTCAGGCTAAACAGACCCTCTTCTGAAAAAGTTTCTTGTTATTGTTGTTGTTGTTTTTCGGTGAAACTGCTCTGTATTTTACCATTTTTTTTATCCTTTGGGGTTCATTTTTTTCACCGTCCATGTGATATGTTTATCCTGAATAAAAGAAATAATGGCAGTGCTATTTCAAAGTGGCAGGGGAAGAGGAAGAACTTTAAGCATTCCTTTTATGCTGTCAGAGACACAAAAGGTTGTACCTTTCTTCCAAAGAAATTTAAAATGTAGCAGAGAAATAACAGGAGTGGATACAAACAGAGGATCACATTTCCATGGAAGGAACAAATCTTCTATTTATCTGTCTTGGGCTTTCACTAAAATTGTATTTCAACTCTCAGAGAACTATTTCGAAGAACTTCTGCTAACATAATTGTTATTTTTACAAATTTGGTTGCTATGGAAATCTATGATGTAATCTTTTATTCCCTTCCCAATTGTTACCATTTCTTTCACCTCGTCAGCTCTACTTTTGATTTTCCTTTCCTGTTACTTCAGTTAATTTCTTGGAAACATTCAAACTTTAGGATATAATTACCATTTTGAAACTAGCTCTATGCTTCCCCACCACCACCAAAAGTTACATTAACTTGCAACTGCAATCTTTTTTGAGGTTTTCCCATTACTGTAATGGGTGTGAATAGAAACAATGGTAATTTCCTGATGGTATGCCATTAAAACCAAGTTGAATTCTGTAAATCTTTGAGAAGGAAAACATTACTGTGACTTAAATGGTTGTCTGCTTGCTTAGTTGTCATTTAATTAAGGCATAATACTAAACCATGGATTTTCACTTCATTTGCCCCCGAAGCTTGGCTGTGTCTAGTTTTAAGCTCTGATTTTTGCAAAATGCCTTTTATATTTCAAAATCGAGAATGATATCTTCTATTTGGTACAAAAGTTTAAAAAATCATTCATGTGCTATGCTGGTTTATGTGCTATTTTCAGGAGCATTTCATGGAGGTCGTTTGATGGATTTATTTCCTCTTCCCACAGTGCTAATTTGGATTAGATCTGATAATCATTTTTTTTCTTCCTATCAGTATTTATTTATCAAATGTATATGCTACCAACTCCCTCTCCAAAATAACTCTGGGTGTTGATAAAGGAGAATATTTGTACTCAGGGTTGACATGGGAGGTCCTTGGTGTTCTCTGAGCTTGCTTGTTTTCTTGCAGATGTTTCATTGCCAAAACCAGATAACATCATTAATGCTAGTGACTAGTGACTAGTTGGTTACCTAGTTTTGGTAATGAAATATCTGCAAGAAAACAAGCAACATCAGAGAGCACCAAGGACCTCTCATGACTCTGGGTAGCATATAATTACAATCATAAATATTAAAATATTAACAAACAAACAAAGGCAAGAAGCATAAGATTCCCTACTAATCCACCAGCCACCTCCAATATAAGTAAAATGCCACCATCAGAACCCAAGCCAACCAGGAGGCCATGTTATAATGCCCTTCTGGAAGGCTTCGGCTGAACCTCAAAGATTGAGTGGATCTTCTGCTCCTGGGAATTTTTCAGGTCTCAATGGGATTGTACTCCCCTCAAATGAGAGCCTTGGTGATGCTGGCTGTTAAATGCCTAGCACTTAATTCCAGCTGCCTGCAATTAGTGCAGGCTCGAATCCCACCAGGCTCAAGGTTGACTCAGACTTCCATCCTCTCGGGGTAGGTAAATTGAGGACCCACGATTGTTGGGGGCAATAAGCTGACTTTGTAAAAATGCCGCTTAGTAAGAAGCAGGCATATACAATGGAATGAAGGCTATTGCTGAGCAGAGAAGGCGGCATATAAATATGAATTTAAAAAAATGGGACTGATGCACAATTAGGGGTCTTCCTCAACTCACAGCTTCTTCATTAGAAGTAAATGGACTGGCCAGGGGACCTTCAGTCAAATTCATCTTTGTGCCCATTAGTGAATCAGGAGCCCCTACTCACAGCGATTCAGGCATTAGTCATCCCTCATCTGGATTACTGCAATGCATCCCTTGCAGAGCACTTAGAAGGTTTGACTGATCCAAAATCACATGAGCAGCCATCACAAGGAACATCTCTGAGAGACTTCTCAGAAAACAACAACTGAATGAAAAACTCATGGTGACCTTTTACCGCTGCACCATAGAGAGTATCTTAACTTACTGTACCTGTGTATGGTTTGCCAATTGCACAGTGGCAGATCGGACAGCACTCCAGAGGGTTGATGTCATTGCCCAGAAGATCATTGGAAAGTTCAAAACATTCTCAAAGATCCATCTCATCCTGGGCACCCTTTTTTTGAACTAATACCATCTGGAAGATGGTACAGGACAATAAAAACAAGGACAAATAGGTTGAAAAACAGCTTCTCTCCCAGGGCAGTAATTCTATTGAATGCTACTGTATAGTGCAATATTAATGCAATATCAGGGGTTTTCAATTCAATTGCATAGAATGTGAAGCATGTGTGTTTGTGTTTATTTTCATAGTCATAATGTACACTGAAGATGGTATTTAATTTCATTGTATGAGGTGCAATGACAATAAACTAAACTAAACTATCTAAAATGAACTGGTTACCAGTGGGCTTCTGGGTGCAATTCAAGGTGCTGGTTGTCACATCATGCCATAGACCTTATTATTTCTGGGACTGTTTTTCTTCCATGTTTTTCTGCCTATTCTTTAATGCCTGATAGGATGCTTTGTCTTCTATCAGCCAATGCCAGCTGATGCATGTCTTCAGTGTTGTGGCCCTACTCACTCAAAGACCATTCATCCAGGGATCCAAAGAGCCCTAACCCTGCTGTCATATAGACAAGTCTTAGGAGATCTGACTGTTTCCCAAGCATTGGGCTAAACATTGTGTCAGCTCATTGTGTATCAGTTGATTATTATAATTGTAGGTTACAATCTTTTTTATTATTTTGATTATTGTTGACTTTTTGTTTTTAATTCATATACCACCTCAAGGTATTCTACATGGGCTGCCTACAAATGCAAGAGACAGATATAAGTAAACAAATAACTATCCTCAGCCATTCTGATATAAAGGACCTGTAGTTCTGAAAATGTTTTCACCATAATTACTTAACATAGAACTCAAAATGTTGCCCTCTATTTTATGATGGTTTGTTTGTCTTAATAATGATTTTCTTGTGGCTAACAAAGCCATTTTTGCTCTTTTTACAATGAATGTGTTGCAAAGTATGGCAACATTCTTCATTGATTTTGTGGAGAAAGACTGTATTAATCTAGGAGTAGGCATCATTGAATATAAAGAAGCATTTCATGGAAAATTGCTATAAGGAAAGAAAGAATGCAGATCCATGACTGGGTCCATACAACATGCCAAGCTATAAGGTAGTTTATCTAGTTTTGTTCAGCACATTCTATTAACCCAGCCATTTTGATTTGTAACTTATAGTTTTATATTTCCTTTGAGAACCCAGCAAATTCTGATTCATCCAATAAACCTTGGTCAAACGTGGCTTAGTGTCCTGGTTAAATCCAACCTAATACTTTCTGAAAAGGAACGGACTATAGAAAATAGCTCAGTTGATGGAAATTAAATGGTTAAAAGATATATTGGAAAGAAATCTGAGATATTTTTATATTTATATACCAAAACAACACTATTGCAACGAACATACTCATTTTGAATGATATTTATTTTTCATTACTCATTGAGCTACATATTTACTTTTCCATAATGCAATGTGGGTGCATAGTCACACATCGAGAAAGGAAGCATAGTACAGAAAGCCAAATGAAACAGAGTATATAACCCTTGCTTTTCTTCATTATGAAAAAGACAGTTGCTAGGTGATATAGGGCTCAAATATGCCTTGTTGTTTTGTTCTCTTTTTGTAAGAGGTTTCAGATTAAATGGGTGTGTTTTACTTGAACGTTACTAGTTCACCACAGCCTTTTAAGAAAAAAAAATTAAGCAAAACTAATGAACTCCCCCCCCCCAGCAATGGAAAAAACCCAAAATTTGTAAAATTAATTCAGACTATACTTAAGGAGGGAAACCCTACATGTAGGGACACTGCAATAAGTTCAGAACATATGATTTTTATCACATTTCTCCAATTGTCAGACATGCGAGCAATCAGTCATAAAGAAGGGTAGCTAATTTGTTCAGAATTATAGCTTCTTCTTCTTCTTCCAAGTACAGGGTTCACTTTTTGGATCATTGAATGCCACTTTGCATGGTCAGCTGCGTCTCCAGGGCGCAGGCCTGTGGCTTGCATATCTTTGTTGATGGTGTCTTGCCATCTCTGTATTGGATGCCCGCGAGGTCGCCAACTATTGACTTCTAGTTGGTAGGCAGTCTTGGTAATGGTGGAAGGTGCTGCTCTCAGAACATGTCCATACCAGTGGAGTGGCCTTCTCTCGTCTTCTCTTTAATTGGTGCCACACCAAAATCCTGTTGAATGGTGTCATTTGTGATGTGGCCCAATATCCAACAGAGCATTCGCATTTCCATGGCATGCATCCCTCTGTTCAGGATTACAGCTAAGAGTCAAAAACCCAGAGCTGGTTAATGAAAAGTACAAAGGAGAGGGGGGGGAAGGGAGAGGGAGAAAGGGAGAGTGTGTCATTTGCTTTAGAGGTCAGTGTAACAATTAACCTCTGATATTAAACCAGGAAATGTTAAAAATGTCCTGGTGGCCAAAACTCAGAGCTGTGCATCAGGATAAGCAACTTTTTACAACAATTAACAGATATAAATCTATTTATGCTGGCTATTGCTATGGGTGCCTATTCACATCCATTGACTGATTCTGGGGGTGAATTGCTGATGTATTTCTTGGGGGTGACAATAATTTGTCTCCCAGGCAATCTATCTCTGAGAGCTGTGCAAATCTTGGAAGGTTTTGCTTTGAAGAAGACCTGGGCAAAGAATTTCTCCCAAGCAAATATACCATTTCACTTCAAATAATAAGATGAAGTCATCAACTTTCTTCATGTTGCTTTGTTTCCAATCCCTTCTTAGACTTAAACAGCATGCTCTTCTAACTTTGCTAGGTACTGCTGGGATCATTCTGAGA
This sequence comes from Naja naja, assembly GCA_009733165.1. Taxonomy (NCBI): domain Eukaryota; kingdom Metazoa; phylum Chordata; class Lepidosauria; order Squamata; family Elapidae; genus Naja; species Naja naja. The sequence continues at coordinate 158,851,386 of CM019150.1, forward strand.
AGACCGCTTTCCCCTCAGCCTTCCTGGGTGGCTTTTGCCAAAGTTGGAAAACTGTGGTTTGATTAACAGTGTTGACAAGCCCTACCTTATCAGGGTTTGTCAACTGTTGGCCAGATCTATGGGAAATAGTTTGTTTAAAGTAACATTTATCAAATTACCAAGTTTTGGTAAACAGTGTGTGAGAACATAATGCTCACCCGTCTCCAAAGGCACCCAGAGACATAGCACCATTAAAGGTAAAGGAATCCCTGTGGATGTTACCTCACTATTCATAGCCAACTTTAGGGGGAGGTCATCTTCATTTCCAGGCCACTAAGCAAGCACTGTCTGAAGACATTTCTGAGGTCATATGGCCAGCATGACATCACACTCCAGCGCAGAGCATGAAACAAAACATGAAGCGCTGTTGCCTTCCCACCGAAGTGTTATCTATTTATCTACTTGCATTTACATCCTGCTAGGTTGGCAGGAGCTGAAGCAAGTGATAGAAACTTATTCCATCATGCAGTGGTAGGACTTGGACCACCAGAGTATAGACCTTCTCTGGAGCCACCACACCTCTGACAGCACTATTGCCGAAGCACTTTTTAGCCTTAGCTTTAGCAAGGGAGGTGAAGCATTGAGAGACCAAAAAAGTGTTAAGGTAACATATATTGCTCTTTGTTTCATCAAAGACAGTGATCAGATATCATAATATAAAGGGTTTCATGAAAACAAAAATTAAGTTATCTCCCACTTCATGCATATAAAACTTAGTAGGAAATTTAAAAAGAAATAAAAAAACAAAGGACTCTTTGCATCAATGTAACAACACACAAGTGATCGTACCATGCTATTTACTATAGCACAATGCTAATAATCTTTGCTCTGGAACTTACTAGTAGGCAGAAGGGAAGAAAAACTCAAGACAGTTGTTGCCAGCTCCATACTCATTAAAGAATAATCCATGTAGAATAAATAAGTTGTGCCCAAGAGATGCCTTACAAAATTGGTTCTTCTCCTCCAGATTGCTGCAATAGTACTGTAGAAACACAGCTAAATTCAACTTAACAATTCCCTCAGTTTCTAAATGCCACATTTATGGGTCTCTCCTGCCACAGTCCTCTATTTGAACCCTTGTCCCAATTTCTCTTAATTCGTGTATTGTTCCAGATTCTTTTGCTTTATCAGAGTTATAACAAGACACATATAATACAATCTTACTGTTTTAGGGGCAAAAAAATATTATTTTTAAGGCAAGACTGAAAACCATCAGTATTTACTTTTAGGAATGTCCTAGGTGCCATTATTTCTCAAAGCTACTTCTAACAAAAATTTCTCAGCTTCCTTTCACCCCAATTGTACTTGCCTTGCAATGCCTCAAGTAGAAATGATGCATGGCAATGCCCCCATTGTAATTGCTTTAAATTAAAAATCAATTATAAGCTTGCTAATTACAGGCTAGTACCTCTGGGTCAGAATTAAGAGCAGTGGCTGAAAAGACAGAGGGCATGCATTACACAACCTCGGATTCATGGAGGCCACATTTATACTAAAGGTGGGTTGGTAATTACTGCTAATACTGACAGTTTTTAGCAAGAAACTTTACCCAGGAAGAAACATTGTATCTTGCTTATGCTTAACCTAATGTAATATGACATGCACTGATTAAATGGCTTGGCAAAATAATTGATAATCCAACTCAGATAGTCATCTGGCTAAAGATAGCGAGGTTGGCTGGCCAATGAAAACCAGATTACTTTGGAATGAAGGTGCATAAGCTATAAAATATTACTATTGTATAGTAATATGAAATATGATACTATGAGATATTACTCTTTAAATTGTACTTTCATACAGTTTCCTGTATGAAGTACTGATTGATAATTTTCATGACCAAACAAGAGTACTTAAAAGTTGAAGTGTTAGACATGGACTAAGAAGACTTAAATTCAACTTCCTACAGTTAGAAGAGCCAGGGTGGCAGCGTGGTTAGAATGTAGTATTGTTGGCTAGCACTGCCTACTGCCAGGAGTTCGATCCTGATCAGCTCAGGTTGACTCAGTCTTCCATCCTACCAAGTCAGTAAAATGAGACACAGATCATTGGAGGAAATATGCTGACTCTGTAAACCATGTGGAAAGTGTGTAAAGTGCTATGAAGCAATATATAAGGAAGTGCTATTGCTATTCCTTAGCCTAATTGTACCTCACAGCTTTGCTTGGCTGTTCTTAACATCTTAAGGGAGATACCATACATATTATTTGGACCTCATAGAAGAAATCTTATGATGCAAATAAATAAATACATGAACATTGTACATTTTCCAATTCTATGGCTTGGCTTTCATACATTTTGATCTAAAATGGTTTTGATATCTTTGGCTTTTTAACATTATAACAACATGCTTCTAAGATGATGCTTGATGCTAATTTTATGTATCCTGTTCTCTTTCTCTCCCTAATTCTGCCTTCGCCCCATAGTTTATCCTATTTTTGTTCTAGCAACCTGCACTACTTTTACTGGGGAGGGGTTGGGAGTTTGTATGCAAACTTTTTTCCTGGCATGGATTCTGGCATTTGTTATTTTTCAGACCAATGAAAACTGTTCTCCAATGTTTCCCCCATCAGCCTTCTGACTGAAATATGTGATGGATGCTTTCTCTCTAGCGAAGTGGTGTGTCTGTGGAGTATGCAAAGATACTGGGCAACTGTCAGGTTTCTAAACATTTGTGCCCGTCATTTCACTCACTGGTCTGTATCAAAGTTAGATCACTGCTATCAGTGCACATCAGAGCCAGCAATTTCACTCATTATAGGAAGATGGTTTTGGTTAAATCAGTTCTACATCTGTTACTGCTCTTCTCCGGCTCTTCCCTGGAATCTTTATTCCATACAAACAGGTTCACAAGAACCTTTGCTTTGCTTTGCCACATCCATATCCAAGTTATTAACTTCTCTATTCTGTAATTAAATAGCTTCTATTCTTTGGGGAAAACAAAACTTCATTTTTATGGATACAGCTGTCCTTAAATTGTGTTTCCTGCACAACCCCAATTCTACAGTAATTAGTAATTGTGTAAGTTGCTTTCCCCAATAATTTATAATAATGGCAATAATTATTAGATTTGTGGTGTTATGTGTTATTTAAACACCTGTGACTATCCACATCATCACTTATGTATTTTCTTCTTCATTTTGAAGAGTTAGTGGCTAGACTGAAGGATGACAGCATGACAAACCAGCTGTTGCATGAATTTATCACAACAATCTTACAGTTCTTGAAGAGTGAGGGTACACTGGAATCCATTTTCTGTTCAGAATGAACTCTATTTATCCTGAGAAAAGTTAGGAAAGTACGGACAAACTTTAGTCCTCTGTAAGTGAAGTAATTACATAATCTGACATAGATACCTCTTGTGGGTAATATAATTCCGTTTTCCTGATGTTTGATTGCAGCCCAAAATGATGTTGTTACAGATAAAGTATTTTTTTAATTATGAAAGAAGGTTTGTAGGTAAGGAGAATGAGTTGCTGGCAAAAATAATTGTTTCCCTCACCGTTTTTTATAGGCCAAACGGGATAATCCCCTCCCAGGAAATCTGGCTGTTTGATATTTTTAATTCCTGTTGGGATTTTCTCCTCTCATGTTTTATCCAATGTGATTTGATTTGATTCGTTTGCTTAAGGATGAAATTTCACTTAATATTTTATATCGAAAGACCAATATCGATAGATGAACCCAAGCTACATAAAAGACGAGTAAGGAAATATATTCACATAGGTCTTTCATATGCATCCATAAAGAGATTGAAAAAGATTCCTTTCTCCAACAGATTTTAACTATACCATATGTTAAGGATTTATTTGCAGCAAGACTAAACAAATGTCCAGCAGAGAAGGGTTTTTTAAAGCAATGACTTACAAGTATACATTTTAGCATGGAAAAGACAGTCTGAGCAAATCAAGCAAAGAATGCTGTTTTATTCCACAAAGCTTGTTGAGTGCAAAACAAAAGAAAAACAAATCCTTGAAGCTAAATAATAGCAAAGCGTCATGCTTACATTTTAATCTACATAAGGATTCTTCCAGATTGATAATTGAAATAGAAAATATATAGTAAATTCATAGTCTGAAGTGTACACCAAGTGTACACCAACTAGCGGTATGGTGCAAATCCAGTCTGGGGCTCAATTAACAAAGAAAAAGTGATCAGATCTCATGTATGGCAAGCCTTCCTTACTAAAGGCTATTTCCATTATATTCCTGTCTGGTCAGTCTAATTTTAGGTCACTGAGTCTAGAACTGGGGAACAAGTCAGAGAAGATGCCTTCAAAGCGATTCATATGAAATAAGATTGAGGAGAAACATGACAAACAGCTTCATTTTCTGTTGCCTCAAAGCCTTGGACTAGAGGAGAAAGAGTACATATGGCAAACAAATGTGAGTTAACTTCCTTAGGGTTTGTGGGATGGTGGGCTCTTCATTGCTAGTGATATCTAAACAGAGACTAGAAGGTCAACTTTCAGGGATGCTAAAGCTGCATCTTGCACTGTAACTTCTCCATTGAATATGAAATTGCCAAAGTCACTTCCAGTTCCTAGGAATCAATGATTCTGATCTGATTTTGCATGTAAAGTTCTTTTACCTGCTGTTTTCCCTGCTGTTCCACCTAATGATATGCTACAATCTACACAGCAATTTCTCAAAAGTGTTTACAAAATGAGGCTTCTAGTTATCTTTCCCTACTTTCTTGTGAGAATGCTTTAGAATTTCTTTCACCTTTATCTTGTGCTGGTTTTGATCTTCATTAATTGCTGGAGTGGCAGATCCTCTTTCTCACTTCAATTTCCTTCACAACTTTTTTCTTTTCTCATCTTCCACCATTCTGCACTTTCTGGTCCAAACCCTGCAATGGCTTTCTACCCATTTTCTTTTTGTTTTTCCAAATACTTTTCTCACTATAGTGCCCAACTTATTGTCTGTGGCCAGAGGTGGTATTCAGCAGGTTCTGACCAGTTCTGGAGAACTGGTAGTGGAAATTTTGAGTAGTTCGGGGATGGATTTCATGTCTCCAGAGAGACTGTGTGGACATGGGTGCACTCTGGACTCCGGCTCTGCACCACTGCTTGTGCATCCCCGAGCAGGGCTCCCACAAAGCGTAGCTGGGCACTACCTGGTGGGCCCAGGGTCGCAGGAGCCCAGGGTGAGACCACCCATTGGTTGGCGTCCTTCAGAGGCCTGGATTGGAGATCTCCAAAGCAGCTGCCCTTCAGGGAAGCCCCACATCAAGGCCAACACTCGCTGGATCGCATTCAGCACAGACTTGGCAGGTGTGTTGGGTGCTGTGCCCCTGGAGAGCCCAAAGAGGATCAAGAGGGTTATCTCTCATCTGCACTGCCATTCAGATGTGCTGACCAACTTTGAGTAGTTCGGAGAACTGGCAAATACCACCTCTGACTGGCCCCACCCCTATCTATTCTGTGATCAGCTAGGTCTTCTTTTGTTGCCCTGCACAGGAGAATGGTGCTGGAAAGGCAGTTGTTGGGGTGGGGAAGGAATGGGAGTTTGCAGTAACCTTCCCCTGGAGTGGAGTGGGAATGGAGATGTTGCAGTATCCTTCCCCTGCTATGCCCACCAAGCCACACCCACCAAGCGATGCCATGCCCACCAAGACATGCCCACAGAACTGGTAGTAAAAAAAAAATTGAATCCCATCACTGTTGGTGGCCCAGTACTGGGCCACGGCCCATTGAGAAATGGGCCACGCAAGTAGTGTGCAAGTACATGATAGCTGCCTTTCTGCAAGTGGCATGCACATGCGCGAAACCATCTTATCTCCCCTCCCCACCACCAGTCCACAGAGCCAGAAAGGTTTCTATTCTGACTCCAGGCTCATGACTTCAAACCACCTGACCAACAACTGTGGGTCTTGAGAGAATCAGGGAGAGTCCATTCTCCCTGGTCAAAACACAAATTTTGCAGTGAAGGCCTCAGACTTTAGTCACTTTCCTTTCTTTGTCTTTTTAACAAGTTGTCAGTCCACTTACTTCTTTCTTTCCACATTTCCTTCTCCCAAAAAACAGTTGACTGTAAGTTCTACTATTGAACAATTTAATCACAGAGCTGATAATATATTCAGTTTTGCTTCTCATTCTTCTGAGACAAGAAGCCTTCAATATATCACAAATAACAGTGTGCCAAACAAGTGCCAAATTTGTACTTCAGTAGTATTATACTACAAGGGACATGGTGGCTCAGTGGCTAAGACCCTGAGCTCGTCGATCTGAAAGGTCGGCAGTTTGGCAGTTTGAATCCCTAGCAGAGTGAGCTCCAGTTACTTGTTCCAGCTACTGCCAACCTAGCAGTTTGAAAGCATGTAAAAATGCAAGTAGAAAAATAGGGACCACTTTGGTGGGAAGGTAACAGCATTATGTCAGTATATTCATGAACTGGAATAGAGCTTGGTAACAAGGTCAGCCAATGAATAGGCATAGCAACTAAGTCAGCCAATGAGGACTGTTTTGGAAACTGAAACTAGAAGTAGCCTAGGCGTGGTGTTATATTAAGTTCTGCAACTCTGCAGCTATGTTAAGCTCTGCAGCTCTGAAGCTATGTTGAGCTCTGAGTCTGTCTACTGAAGATGAAACTAACTTGCTTGCTTGCTGAAGACTGGAGCTCTGCTCTGAGCTTGCAACAAGTTTCTGTTTGAGTTTGCTCCATGTTGGAGAAATCTACAACTGGTTTGTAAAATCTACTTATGTTTATAAAGATGTTAAATGAAGCATCAGCCATCTGTGCTTATTTTTCTGGCACTGAATTATCGCTGCAAAACGCTCAATACATTCCATGCACCTTTAGTGTTTAGTCATGCTGACCACATGACCACAGAGACATCTTCGGACAGCGCTGGCTCTTTGGCTTTGTAACGGAGATGAGCACTGCCCCCTAGAGCCGGAAATGACTAGCAATATGTTCGAGGGGAACCTTTACCTTTAGTATTATCCTGATTAGAAACAGTTTATTCTTGTTATCTGCCCAAGATGTTACAATTACTTTGAGGCATTGTGAAGACCATTGAAGACTTGACCATTAGAAGGCAAGCTTAGAAATGTACAGAAAATAGAAAATGGCTCTTATTTAGCAGAAAATCCAAATGTCTTTGTTCAGATAATGCTTAAGATCTATCTTCTTAAGATCTATCAGTGGTTTAAAAAAAACAACAGAGTTATTGCCGACATCCCTTTTTCCTTAATGAATTTGAAAAGATTGACTTATCACTATTAGGTACCCCTTGGAAAAAGACAAGATACAGCTCATTCAAAAAAGCTGTAAAAACTTGAAATCTAGCTTCTCATAATGTGAACTGTAAGCATACCAGTGTCTGGAATTTATGAAGTATGGACCTTGCAGATTACAATTGCACAATTTTGATTGTTACCAGATAGGTGTTTGTTTTTGCATATTAACAAAGACATACAATGCATAGAGATTTGTTTCCCTGGTTTAGATTGCAACCCATCTTTCAGTTCCTAAGTGCTACTTTAGCATCAATTGGAAGTATATAAATAATATGTACAGTTATATATTTGTTTGTCTGGGCCTTGAAAAGCAGTAAATCAGAAAGCTTTCTAGAGCTAATTCCAATTCCCAGAACAAGACCAATACATTTGAACTACTGTAGATTATTCGGATGCTATGTGTCAAGAGGGTTATTTAAATCAAGTTAGTTTCTCTCTCTCTCTCTCTCCCTCCCTCTCTCCCTCCCTCCCTCCCTCCCTCTCTCTCTCTCTCCTTCTCCCATTCAGCTTCCTGCCTTTGAAATTGCTGCTATACATTTTAAAGAACAGTTACAGGATGCTATGGTAAAACAAAGACACAAAGTAGATACATTCACACAAACAAGTGTCTGAATGAGGGGAAAAAATCCTATCTACATCATGGAATCAGTTCAGACATACATTTTTTTTTACTGTTTTTGGCCCCTGGAGTATCCCTGTATCCATGTATGTAGGTATGTAGGTATATATGTATGTATGTATCTTTAAGTTACAAAAAAGCAAGAATGCTTTACTTCTCTTCAAGCCAATTTGCATGATAATTATTGTACTCAGGTCCATTTTTTCTCCAGAAAAACAAAATAATGTATTAAAGGGGTCTCACTTCCTGCTACTTTGATTTCCTAGTTAAGAAAGTTTGCTTTCGTGTACTTGAACATGAATATTAAATGAACTTGTTACATTGTTTTGAACAATATTTTCTTTAAAAACACATGACACTATATAAAGAATATATATATTTAAGGAATAATCCATAAGTAGACCTAATCTGATTGGAGCTGGTTAGGGTTCACTCCAGCTATGGTGGATTGAAGGTTATAGTGGATGGATGAATTTGTTTCACTATTCATGTATATTAACCATCCTATTTCAGATTTATAGCAATGATGCAGAAATAGCTTCCAGGTCCAGTGTTGGTTCTGGAGATGAGCTACAATTGGGCCCATTCAATAATCACAAACCAACTTCCACTTCCTTCCTTCCACTGCCTGGGAAAAGCACCAGCAGCAATTCATTGACTTTCTCACCTGTTAGCTTTAGGGAAAGTTATACATTTTAGGGGAGGGTAAAGTTTTCCATTTATTAAAAGACTTAAATTGTGTGCACTTTTCCTCTCAAAAAATATTTTAAATTCTTCCAAAGTGTGTCGGTAAAAGCCATTCCTTCCCAAACCATCTGAAAACCTAGAAAAGATGTCTATAAATTTCAAGCCTTAGACATGTAATTAATCTTCATATATTTCTGCTAATGCAAACACACCTGTGGGATGTTTTCTATTGAAAACATGAAAAGGAAACCTATAATATATCTCCGAGTGATAGCTTTATCATGACTGACAAAGCTGCTGGAGGCCTCTCTGCTAGGAGAATAATTTGGGAGCGTATAAAGGAGAGATTGATTTCCATAAAACCTGCTCTTTTCATTCTAACATTTATCCCCAGTGTGCAAAATCCTTCTTCTTTTCTATGCAGAAAAGTGCAAAGAGGAGCTTTCTAATATTTAATTTACATAGAAAGAAACAGCGTAGGACAAGGCAGTGCAGCATAATCAACACCTTGTGCATGGGCAATGTCCAATTTCCATGGGAAGGTGCAATTTGCCAGTGTGATGCTATATCAATCAAATACTTTCCTGTCAAAACTTGTTCTTATTTTGGATGTTTGGAAGAAGAAAAAGCTGAACATGCGGAGCTTTTCAGGAAGTGCAGAGTGGAAACAAAAGGGAAGTTTTAGAGCCTTGACAGACTTTTTTTTTAAACAATCTACCATCTGAAGTGCAAAATCCCAAATCCTCTGAAACATGATCAGTTGGACAGAGATGATTTCATAAAATAGTGAGAGAGTCTGGGGAAGAAAGCATCACTGGGTTCTTGTTAGTCCTTCCCTTCTTATCTCTTGAACGACAGTATTAATCTTCATAGAATTTCAAAATAATATTTGTGGAATCCTTGGTGCTTTCTGAGCTTGTGTTTTTTGGTTGCAGATATTTCATTACCCACATAGGTAACATCATCACTGCCCTTCATCTATTAAGGAAGTCCACATTTCAACCCTGAGCTACAGATATTCTCTCTATATATGCTGTTTTGAGAAAAAAAATCTCCATATAATCTGAAACATAGGTGGTAGAAGACTGGATGGAATAGTCCCATCGAAAGTATCATCCAGTACTTCACACATTTTTTATAGCTTAAAGCAACAAATTTTTCACACGGTGTATCTAAAACAACCAGAAAAATGAAAAATCCACACAAATTATTACTGGTAAAATTTACTTTGGATAGTGGCCACCAACCTTTGCAGCTTGGTGGCCTGTTGGGGGGGAGGGGTAAAGGGGAACTGAGTCCAGAAACAGCAGACCAGTGCAGACATAGGTGCCCACAGCTCAACTTGTGTGAGCGGCGGGCCAGCACGCACATGCATACATACACAGCTTGACTTGTGCACATGTGCATGTGTAGGCAGCTCAACTTGCAAGTTGAGCTGCATGCACCTGTGCACACATGCCAGCCTGCTGCTCACACAACAGGCGGCATGCATTCACATGCACTAACCCACCAGTCATGGGGCCTGGTTCCGAATAGACCATAGCCTGGTAATGAGTTGTGGCCCAGGAGTTGGGGCCCCCTGTTGTAGGAGCTTTATTCTACTGATGAGACTTTAGGATCCCTAATTTAAAAGCTTGGATTGATGACACATACCCATTATCTACAAGTGAATTAATTATCTATTAACATTGTAGAAAATCTGATCAGATTGATTGATATTAAAATTTGAGCTCGCTTGGGCATACATTTTCTTTTTTTCATAATTTTGTTTTTCCTTTTTTGTGTATTTTATTCAGTTTGATATTTAGTTATTGCTTTTGTTTTTATTAGAGAATATAAAACCTTTTTTAAGGAAAATGTAGGTTCTAATGTCATTACTGGACTAAAGATCACTGAACTTGACAATCATGTTCCAAAATTTGAAGGTGATAGAATTTGAATTCCACTAAGAAATGTTTGTAAAGTTGTAACACACGAGAAATAGTTATACCTCATAGGTATTATAAAAGCATGGTATATTCATCACTATTTAAACCCATTCCTTTTTATGAAAAGCCCATTGTCTAGACAGAAACATCATGTATGATTTTTCTAGCTGATAGTTAAAACTGAATAGTAATAATGCTTCTGGAATACATTAATAACATTTAGAGTTGTCCATTCTTTTTAATTATTTTTGTTAAAAGAAGCCTTGTATAGGCAGCCTTCCAATACATAGGCAAATAAATTTAACCCTGGCTGAGTCCTAAATAAAATTGAATGGAAAAATAGTGAAGAGACTGCCTGGGATATTCACTGAGATAAGAAACATTTATTAACATCAAAGGAAACATTTTTTTCTACAGTCAAATAGTAAAAGAAATATTTGTACCAATTTCTAATTACTTGAAATTGTACAAGAAAGAAAGAAAGAAAGAAAGAAAGAAAGAAAGAAAGAAAGAGGAGAGAGGGAGGGAGAGATGGAGGGAGGGAGAGAAAGAGAGACAGAAGGAAGGAAGGAAGGGAGGAAGGGAGGGAGGGAGGAGGAGAGAGAGAGAGAGAGAGAGAGAGAGAGAAGGACAGAAAAAGAGAAAGGAAGAAAATAACTACTTAAGCTTTACACTATTCAATAACAGTTTGCCCGATCAAATAAATATACTTTGCCATAGCTTATAAAAGGATCTTTTCTAATTTAGCTATTTCCATTAATGTCGGAGTCTACTGATCAATAATAAGCATTGCTTAGTTTCCGCGTTCATAAGAATCATCTCCTTGGCAGCTGCAGCTTCATTTTTGCAAAGTAGCTTTCAATGAAATCAAAAACAAAACAAAAAAAGAAAGAAACTAAACCGGCTCGCCACATGCAAACTCAATAAGGAAGTTATAAACATGCTCAGAGTTAGATTAATTCAATTATTTTGCTTTGTTGAGCCAAAATGCTAAAACCACAGAATCATTTATAATGCTAGCATGGTGGAAGAAATTTTAGATATGTCAGAATTTGCAAACGTGATGGCAATTGTTGGTAGTGAACAACAGCATCTTGCAATCTCTAAAACAAGTTACTGGATTTTATCTAGGAGGTAGATAAAATCCAAACTACAAATGCCTGTCCAGAATTCTCCCTCTGAACATGTCTCGCATCTCCTTGGAATTCTCTGAGGCTTTTTATCATCTTTTTCATCATCCTGTGTCTGCCACTCACCTTCTTACGTGTATCTGATGGGACACATGTTTACAGGTTTAGGAAATGTCCTATGAAGATTGGTCTCAGCCCCTTCAACCTCACTCTCTTCACTAACGCCATTGTAGACCACATTTATCACAAATATATCATATTTTGTTTTGCTTATTTAGATGACTTCATCCTCTCTTATCCAAGCCCTAAATACCTTGCTGCCATTAGCCACAGTAGCATTCAGGGTCTACAAACTTATGGAATCCAGATAAACTATGATAAATCAACACCTGAACCAATACAGGACATTCATTACATTGGCTACCAAATTACTGCCAGGACTCTAGGTATTCCTAAGGAATATCAAGAAAAATGTACCAACATTCTAAAAGAAATTGATTTTAAGAAAAGGTATGATTGGAAAATAATGCAGTGCTTAGTAGGGTATTTAAACTTTCTTGCTGGTTTTTCTTTCTTTCAGTGGTCTTTTCTAATCCCTCTGTATGCTATATGGAAATTTTCCAAATAGTATAAATAGTTATTGTTAAAAATTATTAAAACATTGACCCACAGAGTAATTGTTGGTTTAAGAACATCAAATAAGTGTTGTAATGAAATTCAAACAATCTAAACCAATCCATTTACAAGAACTATTGATTTGTTTGCTTTGTTATTCATTATCAACCTCGTGTTGTATTTTCTGATAGTATGTTTGCTGTGCACAAACACTTCGATCATTTACCATGGATGTTTTCCATGTTATGTACCTTGTACTTGCATAAACAAAACATACTATGTGGCATCAGAAGATAACTCTGCTGATTGTCCTGCCTGCTTCTCTTGAAGAGAGAATGGGGACACTTTTTCAATTATTGGTATTCCTTGTTCTTGGGAACAGTCTTCATTACACCATGGAGAAGGCTGAAAGCTATCAGGAAGCAGCTTCAGAAGGAGTAATATCTTTCCTTCATGGTGTCTACCAAAAGTTAGGAAAATGGCTATATGCTGGGCCAGCATCAGAGCTTTTGGTGGTGGATTTTGCAGCAATTTTCCTAACTTTTGGTAGATGTGATTCCTAGCTGAGGCCTTCATCAATCATGGATAGCAGCTCCAACAGCCAACATTCAAGGACACTTGTCTTCATCACAACACCCCTTACTGTTCAACAGTGCTATAGGACTTTACTTGAACAGGAATCCATCTTCCATGTCAAATAAATTGTGGTTTATGTCCCAGAGGTTTGGCACAACAACTGAGAGAAGAAGAACCCTGTTACATGGAATGGGACAGAACAGAACTGTTATTGGCTAGCCATGGAATGGGACATTTTTTTAACAATAGGCTCAAAATACCTGGACAATTGGGACATCAAATGAGTCAATCAATTATTAAGAGAAGGTGTGACTCCAGTGTATGTGACTCCAAAATGTGTCAGCTTTTCTGCTGGCCAGAATTGAACAACACACATATGTCAAATTTGCCGACAGGGAATGTCAGATCTATAATAAAAGAGACCAAGAAGCTGATCAATCAGAAAAATCTATTAACAAAGGAAGTACCGTAATACTAATTCAGAGCCCACCGACCATCCATGAATGCAGATATACAAGTCTTACAAAATGGTAGCTGCCTCAATGAGTCATAGAGATAGATTTCTTTGGTATCAACATCTGTTTCAAAGCATCTCTCAAAGGCATTGCATAGTCTATCAAACACCTGCAAATTCCAGTTGTGATCTGTGTCAGGTGATTCCTTAAATTGGTTCTGTGACAAAATTTAATTCTATGTTGTAAAATTTAATGTGTGCCATTCACCCTCTCACAAAACAGGTTGCTATAATCACCAACCATAACAGTTCTTATGGCCTTAGTTGTTCAAACTAGTTTAGTTTAGTTTAGTTTAGTTTATTGTCATTGCACCTAGTACAATTAAATACCATCTGCAGTATACATTATGACTATGAAAATAAACACAAACACACATCCTTCACATTCTATACATTGAATTGAAAACCCCTGATATTGCATTAATAGTGCACTATACAGTAGAATTCAATAGTTACTGCCCTGGGATAGAAGCTGTTTTTCAGCCTATTTGTCCTTGTTTTTTATTATTCTGTACCATCTGCCAAGTGGTAATAGTTCAAAAAAAGGATGCCCAGGATGAGATGGATCTTTGAGAATGTTCTGGACTTTTTTAAGGTAGCGGGAGCTTTCAAAGAGGGGAGAGGGCAACCAATGATCTTCTGGGCAATGATGTTAACCCTCTGCAGTGTTGTCCTATCTGCCACTGTGCAATTGGCAAACCATACACAGGTGCAGTAAGTTAAGATACTCTCTATGGAGCAGCGGTAGAAGGTCACCAGCAGTTAGTTGTTGTTTTCTGAGAAGTCTCAGGTAGTATAATCTCTGCTGGGCCCTTTGACTAGTGCTGAAATGTGAGCACCCCAGGTCAGGTCGTCTTTTATGGTAACACCCAGAAACTTAAAACTGGCCACTTGCTCCATTTGGTCTCCATTGATAAGCAAGGGCTGGATGTCTGATCTGTTCCTTCTATAGTCCACTATAAGCTCCTTGGTCTTATTGGTGTTGAGGACCAAGTTATTGTCTACACACTATGAAAGCATGAAATTAACTAAGAAATGCCATTAAGTTCTTGGTGTTTATGTCAAACTTGCACAGAAAGTATATATGCTTAAAGCCATAATTTCTGTCAGATTTGCCCTCAAAATTAATTTCAACTATTGAACTTATTTCTATTTTTCAAATCAGTGCAATGCTATTGGCATTGTAGTTTCTATTAGAAGAGATGGTGTTGATGGTAATAGTGATGGTAATCACATAGTTAAATAATTAAGTCTGTGTTAAAATTTTGATCTTCATGACTCCATTATGGATCAAAGAGAGTGAAAAGACCATCTCAACTGTTATAAGAACTAACCTGCTGAATTTACATTTGGAATAACTTTTCAACGGTCAACATTCATATTTTGTTTTCAAGGCATAGTTTGCTACCATGACAAGCAATTATATTTTCAGACACCTTTGTATAAAAGAAGATGACGGACACCACAGCCTCATGGAAATATATATTTCCCTGAAAAAGTGCTATCAAATAACAAGACTGAGGTACTACTTCTTAACAATGATAAACTATGTTTTCAAAAGAAAAAAAGAAGGGGTTTGTTTGCTGATTGTTTACACTTAAAATGTAAGTTTTTCTGGTTTTACAAAAAGAAAAATGGCTTCTCTTATGAAAGGCACTGACTACAAAGAGAATGGCTAATGCAAAGTTTCCTCAACTTGGAAAATTGCATTGGCTATAAATATATATAATAGTATCCTATTAAAATCCACCAGCAGCAAGGACTAGTTTAGAAATATTAGTGAAGGAAGATTGTTTATATATTGGTCTTTATATAAGAAGCTATATTTAGAATATGTGATTTCTAACCTAGTATAAATAAATATTTTCAAAGAAAGAGCCAATTCAAGGAATCAGGTTGACAAAACCATAATTATTAATTATTAAAACTTTTTAAAAAATCAAATATTTGCACCATCAAGGTTACACCCCTACCACAGTTGACAGCAACAGAAGTGAATTTGGTCTTATTAATTATACTCTACAACCGAACTGATACCAGAAGAAATTGTATTGTGATGACTTTCAGGCATCAGCCTTATCTTTAAGGCAAGTGCTTTAAGAACCAGTGATCCACATCAGTTTCATTAGTGGCTTTGGTCCAGTTTTAATTAGGTGATGATCTGTATATTATAGTGTGCTTAATAAGAGGGTACTAGTGATTATATGGATACTGCTGTTTTCCTCAAATATTATGCTTATGATGTTCTCCATTAAGCCCTGGGCTTTTCTGGGTCACCTCCATTTTAAGTGGGAAAGTAGGTAAGAATGTTAAAGTTCATTGAAAAGGAGATCATTGTAGTAGCAACCCCCTGAGCATGGTGACATATAGCTACAACCTGTCTTTTTTTTCTTTGTGTGAGTTGGATACCAAATTTCTCCCTGTAATTAACTGTAGACTAAGGGCCCATTAAGATGGCAGGTGATAGCCCCTGGCTGCAGATTACTGGCAAATGCATGGCCTTGGAAAGATTAGAAGACTAGTAAAAAATCATTTCGGTGTTTATGCTATGAGACTAAAATGTGGTGGAGAGAGAAAAGACAAATGGAAGGTCAGAGCAAAGAGGATAGAAGATTTGATGGCTTTAATCAAGATATTTTTATATACAGTTTTAACCATGTAACAGCCAGTGAAGGAACAAATTAACAAAAGAATTACTAGAGTGGATTAAAGTAGTAACTCAAGATATCATCCCATAATCATCTTCCATTTAAAAAAAAGGATAGGAAAATTATCAGAATTAGCAGAACTGTTTTACTCAAAGAAAGTGCCACTCAATTTAATCTTAGTTGATTTCAAAGCACTCAGATTGTCTAGTTTGCATTCAAATGGGACATCCTTAAAAAGTTGTCTACAGAACAGAAAAATCATCTAGAAGAAGGTAATGGCAAAACTATGGGATATTTCAAGAAGGACCCCCTACCTTTTTAAAGACTAAAATCAAATCACATTTATGTGTTGGCAAATAAATCCTTTAGGAAATGTTTTCTCCAATGCAAGACATATGCATCTTCAGGATTTCTATGACATAGGAGAAGGTTCGGGGTGGGATTCTACTGGTTCTGTCCACCTCTGTAGAACTGGTAATTCTGAAGAGCAGCAGACATAGAACTGGTTCTATGTCTGCTGCTGTTTTGGCCCACCCGCCCACTCGAGCTCTTACCTGACGTTTATTTCCTGCTTTTTCAACCTCAGCTGCTTTGCGCAGCACAGCTGTGGTTGAAAAAGCAGGGAAAAAGTGCTTTTTCAAATGCTGCGCACCTGCACGCAGTGCTGCTTAGCTGTCCAGGCAGCAGCCTGATGATGTTATACATGCGTGCACAAAATGTAAAATCACCAAACTGGTAGTTACACTGGTTGGATCCCACCTCTGAGGAGGTTACGATATTGGGAGTGAATGTAATGGTAATTTATGTAGGTAGGACACAACCACATATCTGTGCATTGTTCTTCTAGGTATGGGTGGTTGCTTAGTGTCAAGCTCCATTTCAGAAAGCCAGTCAATGAGTTTGCTACTTTGTTTTGGGGTTGTTGGTTTTTTAGCAATAATACCTAAATGGACATAATTATTTTGAGTAATTCATAGTTTATTTTATTTTAATTGATTGGTTCCCCCCCGGTGTTTTAATTTTTGAAAGCCATTCAGAATCATATCAATCTATAGATAGATAGATAGGTACCTATATTAATTAATATGTCTCAATTTTCAAGAAAAAGAAAACTAGTAGGGAAATATAAAATGGCTAGTCAGTTATAAAATTAAAAAGTGATAAAACTATTTTTATCCACCAAGAAACTCTAATTCTTAAATCTTACAACATTTTCTTTACATAGCTTTCTTTGCAACAATAATAAAACATAGCAATGCTATTTTGTTTTTGGAGCAAGCAATTCACACTTACTCAATTTGCTATATTTTTCTTTTAGATAAAATAATATTTGAGAAATACTGCAGGAAATATTTTCTATATTTAACAAAATTTGTATAGATGTTATAGTTCACAATGATTAAACTGCAGCTTTATTGTTATTAAATTTAACTTTCCTTTTTAAGGCTATAATGCTTTTAAGGTAGTTTGCACAACTATAGCATAGTAGTATAGTCATATAAATAACAAAATCAGTAGATCTATGCAAATCAGCTAAGATCTAATTTGTACTCCAGATTAAGAAATGTGCCACATTCAATTGAAAAAAACAATTAGATTATTTATTTATTGGAAATGAATACAGAAAGTGAAAAGACAACTGTAACAGATGAAAGCCTACAGAAAGACTGGACACAGAGAATAATAGGGTTTTTACTACAAGTTAGGCAAGATTAAGAGTTCAGGAAGACTATAAACAAAAGGTTATGTAATTAAAGAAAAGTAAAGGATGACAGAGAAAACTACAAATCAAACTTTAAAAGATTAGCAGAATATATCTAAATCTCTTTCTTGATTAAAACAATGATTTCACTGAACCCCCACATCTGTTTTCTGAATTAGATTCCATCAGATTCCATCTTTTTATTAAAAAAAATACAAAATTAACTTTCAAATTCAATTAAAGCAGTTAACCAAATTGACAATTCAAATCAGATGAGAGGTATTTCTTCTATGTTTAATAAAGCTGCAAGCATGCATCATCTAAATTAGTAAATCAAGTAACGAGATGCAGGATTCGGAATCAGCATGGGCAAGGATGTGTCCTGTCTCTGTACTTAAAGAAGCCACACCTTTTCTAAGGCTCACATAGTATCCATGCAGGTCAGGAAAAGATGCATTTGAGTTAAGGAAGCATGAAAGAGGGATGGACCCTGTGTTGCTGTCCTTTCTTTATCAACTTAATTCAGACATGCATGTCCCTGAGCCCACATGCTTGTGGTGAAAGCTCAGGAAAAGATACAGCCAATTTAACAAGCCACCAACAAGTACATAGAGTGGCCAACACTAAATCTGAAATAACCTTACCTGTTTTGATTCCAAATACTGCACATAAAAGAAAAACCCAAGGATTAGAAATGTAAAAGCTAGAACTATTTACTCTGCTAAATAACTAATTCCCACAACACTGTCTTATGCCCTGGGATATCAAATCACCTAATAGTCTGTATTACTATTACCTTCTCATCTTTCCTATTATTTGTTTCTTTAGCTTCTTATGACTATAACTTTGTTGTTTGTATCTCATGAGTTATGCTGATTGCTTTTATTTACTATCCTATGATGATTTACGTTGATTGATTATTTAGTATCCTATGGCTATCGTTGAGTGTTGTATCTTATGATTTATGATGATTGTATGTTATTATCATGATCAAGATTTATCACCTGTTGCTTGTATGTATACTGAGAGCTTATGCATTGGAGACAAATTCCTTGTGTGTCCAATCACACTTGGTCAATAGAGAATTCTATTCCTATGGCTGTTAAACTTCAAGGAAATATGTTATATTTTCTCCAATTTTGAGCTGAGGTTTATATTTGTACTTATGAGTTCTTTATTTTGTACTTGTTATTTTGCTTATAGTTTAATTTACTTATAATTTGATAATTTTGCTTATGGATGTACTTATTTTAGTCTTCCCAGGGAAAAATCAAATGGCCCAGCTGCTTCTGCTGCATAACCTCTTGCAAACTAGTTTGACTGGAAAGTGGATTTTTATAACTGCTAGACTTACTCTTCCCATAAAGAAAGTGAAAGATGTCTTTAGCAGATGTATTTAATCAAGAGTACAAGCTCCTGCTGCTCTTTCCTAAAAGTGAAAGCAGGTTCAAGGTGCCTTCCTGGATGTCTATGGAAAATGGCAAACTTCTTGCTCCATTAACTGCTGTGTATGTATGGCCACTAGGATGACTAGCTGCTAAGCACTTTACTGCCCATCTACATCTAAGTCAGTGCTACTTAAAGCTAATCACATACTAACTACATATCCCAGTGACAAAGCTGCATTCCCACTCTGTCTGTATTGATCTCCCATCAGTCATTTGTAAGTGACCGTGCCAGACATGGCCCTTGGGCATTTTTCCAATACAGAAGCCACTTAACATTAAAATTGCAGGATTGCTCTTGGCTGTTTTACAAGCCTTTATCAAAACCATTTAAAAATCTACCCTTAATCATAATGGCTTTATGAATTCTTTTTACCTTTGAGCCTTGACCCCCTTTAACATGATAGAAATATTTGGATCATCACTCCCATTGTAGTCCTCTTGAACCACACTGCAGAATACTGGTTATATGGACCATTTATGATATTTTGAGATTATTTATTTAAAAGAAAGAAAAATTCATTAAGTTTTACATTTAGCCAAGGATACATTGTGATGGTTTAATTTTGGAAAGTAGCAATACTCCAAATAAATGATATTTGTTCTACTGTTGCTCTATGTAGTTTAGAGAAAACCACAAGCAAAATCAGAAACAAATTGAACCATGAAACTGAAACAGCTCCCTCAAGCATGGGTCAACTTTGCCTTGCAGTTGCTACTTACTAAATATATATATCTTATGCTCTCCTATGAGGCATTCAGAACGATGATCAATTAAAAATTCAATTAAAACACTTTAGCAAGAACAAGATCAAAACACACACATGCATCATACAGTACAATACATTTAAAGAGTGACAAAACATGTTATAGCATTAAAAGGCATATGATATGGAACTGTCTCTGTGACCAGTTGAAAGAAAAATAATTGTTAAGGGACCATAGCTTGAATATTTAAAATTTTCTGGATGTAACTGAAACAAGGCTTTCAACTGGGGTTTTAACTTATGTGTGGCTGAGGTCTTCCCATATGGAAAAAGGAGAGTGTAAATGTTTTCTTCTGCTTTATTCCTCATCTGGAAGAAGAAGGATCTCAAACATAGCTTCTGTCTGACCTAAAAATAACAGAGAAGCAGGAAGTATAAGTTCAGATTCAGTCTTCTCTAAAACAAAGGCTTCTATACCTGAACCATAGAAAAGGAAATTTGTGCTACACTTCCTGGAATTTAGGTGCTCTGACTCAAGCATAGCCTTTCTTGGGTATAAAGATCTAAATGTCTCAGATATTGAAAAGTTCACAACTAATAAGTTATTCTTGTGTGTTGAGATATGAAGTTCAGCTCTGGCTCCAAGGATTACTGGCATTATAAGGCCATAATTTTGTTACAACTATGATGGGATAAAGACTTAGGTAAGTCATCTTCCTCTGTAATCACTGAAATTCTGGTTTATGGCATCTGTTCTGTTAATTTAAATCTGCTTCTATCTACAAGTTGCCCTTGATTTATGACCACAATTGAGCCTGGTTGTAAGTCATTGTGGTCAGTAAGTGAAACACCCAAGTGACTGCTTTGCTCAATGATCACAATCTCAGCCCTCCCTATTGCAGTTGTTAAGTGACCATGTGCATCATTAAGCAATTGCTTAGGGTGTGGGGAAGGCCTTGGGAGGACTAGTGCTCACTAGCATTTGGAAATCTGTTATGGGCCAGAACACCTTGTCCAGCTAGGCTTAGGGGCACATGGGCCTCCTCCCTTCCTTTCCATTCCCAAGAGGCTTATCCCACCATGCTCAGAAAGCCTTGTCATCAAGGCCCATTGGTGCATGGACCTCTTCCCTCCAAAGAGGCCTGATCTACTATGCACAGGTCCACATAACTTTCCCTTACTCTGCTGCTGCTGACAGACACACCTATTTGATATGAGATTTAGCTTTAAAGCTAGCAAAGTCAACCTTCCTCAGCACTGGAGAGGCAATCTTGCTCAAAGCTGGGCAGGAACAGATTCTTCATTGGCTGAGGGAGAAGGCTAGCCAAGGCTTTCTGGTGGGACGGGGGGAAGCCAGGCCTCTGGTGTGAGAAAATGAGGAGGTGTCTGCATATCATTTGGTGTAGCCAGCTAAGGCCCCTCAATGGCAGTGGGGGAGTTTCAGCACTTGTTTGGTCATAAGGATGGATACACTGCCAAGTGCCCAAATTTTGATCATGTGATCATAGTAGTGCTGCAATGGTCAGAACTTTAGGCAAGGGTCATTAGTTCTGTCATTCAGCACTGTCATAATTTTGAACAAACAGTTGTCAAGGACTACTTTTACTTAGTTAACTTATACTTGCTGGTGGAAAGACAGCCTGTAGGCTGCTAATGAGATCACCCTTGAATCTAGGTGGCTTTTCTAGATGCACACTGGAAGACTAGCCAGATCCAAACTATCAGATTAAATGGTATCTTTAAAGACAATGGAAGCCTGGAAGACTAACCAGTGAAATTCTATCTTATCAAAGATACTTCCAGCATTTTGTATTAGCTGTAATTCTGCCTATCAAAATAGAGAGTGAGGGTGTTATAACATTAAAGGGAGTGGTCCAGGAGTCAGGAGAGCCACCGAGATCTGGATAATCCTAGACGAGTTCCCCATTCTCAATATTAATCTCCAACAAGTTGGCTGAAAAATGAATTATTGCATCTTTCAAGTTTATTGTAAGAATTAAGTTTAGTGGTAAGCAAATGAATCTTGCAACTAAGTGGGACAAATACAGAGAGCAAGAACTGTCTTCGAAAAGAGACCATTTCTTATTACATTTCTACCCTTTACATAATGTTACTTCCTCCAAAAAGAAGTAGCTTGGTGGATATGTGAATATCTATTGAACAAATATTGTTTAATATAAATGCAACTATTCAGCTGGTTATTGAACAGTTTAATTGAAGAAAGACATTAGACTTTTTTTGATCCCTATTGTTTGGTGCATATCTATTTCTGATTTTTTATTTATTTTCCTCAAAAGAAAATAATTCTTCAATATCAGAACCAGTATATTCTTATAATTATACATATTTTCTCCTTCCCTCCCTCCCTCCCTCCCTCCCTCTCTCTCTCTCTCACACACACACACCCTGTATATAAATGTGTGGTGGTAGCATTGCTGTACTGAATTAAAATTCCTGGATACAAGCTTTTTAAAGTGCTAATCTAGGGGAAAGGAAAATCAACATTCAAATGGTAATTATTTACAAAGTAAATTGATCAATTTGTCCTAAGCTCCATGAAAATGAACTGAGGTCAATCCACTTTGCCTATTAAGATCGTGAAGATATCTAGTTGGATTACTTTCACAGTAAGAGCACGTTTTCCACTGGGATTTCACAAGAAAATACAACATCAAACTCTGTTAGGCATCAAGAAAAATAAACTTTCTATTTTATATCAAATTACCCAGCAAGTGAACTGCTCATGTAAATATTTTTCAGTTATTAATTTCTAATACAGTTGCCCTCCCTCAGGTCTATCGAACTTAACAGAAATAGGTACCATAGCTTCAGTTTATTACTATTTCAATAAATTGTAATCTTTACTCAGAGTTATAAAAATTACATACTACTTTGAATAAATAATTGGAAAAGGCTTGATCCTTCAATTTTATTTAGTAGATGAAATGCTAAACAATATCCAAGAATAGAATCTTACTTTGGCTATGAAATTCATCCACAAGGGTTCTTAGGTCAATTATTAACCATAAGAATAATTTATCACACCTTGTTGTTGAGGATAATAGGGGTTAGAGAGAGGGGTGGGCAAGAGACTAAGCAAATGCCAAGAGTATAGGAGGAAAATAGGAAGGAAGGAAGGAAGGAAGGAAGGAAGGAAGGAAGGAAGGAAGGAAGGAAATGATAATAAATAACTTCAAACAAAGAGCTCAGTATTTCAGGAGAGAGAAACTAAATAAAAGAGGAATGTTCACCAGGAAAACTTAAATTCTTATATATTTCTTGCAACTTCCAAAGCTCCATTGGTTGATGGAGCAAGGGTAAGAAGACAGTCCACTTCATTAGCCTGGTAGATTTTGTTTTTCATATCATATTTCCCACACAAAAACTGAAATAGGGGAATCAACCATACCAAGCTCAAATATTGATGGCCGAGTTGTTCAAATCCATAGTTTCTCATATGTGTCTTTGTGTAAGGTTTATCCCAGAATGCCACATTTGGGAGTTTATCACTAGTGCAATGAATATTGATGTATTTCTACAGGCATCATAGGGGCATCCAAAGCAGGTATGTCTGGGGGTGGGATTCTACCGGTTCTATCCAGTTCTATAGAACCCCTTGTTAACTTTCTAAGCAGTTCGGAGAACCGGTAGTTAGAAGCAATCTCTGTTTGTTTTTTTCCACCTTTTTCCATTCTTGGCAGACAGCCTAGACTTCCTGTCTCTGGAGCTTCTGAGGCTTTCTTAAAGGGAAGAGTTGTTTTAAGATTTTTACACTGCTGTTGGGAGGAAATACTTCCCTGGACAATCAGCACTTTGAAGAAATAATTGAATAATGAAGCAGAGCTTTTAGTGACAGGGAACCAAGATGAGTGACATTCAGCAAGGCTTCTTGGCTAGCTAGAAGGATTGACATTCAAACATGAGTTTACATACTCTTTCTGAGTTTTGGTCTAAAACTGGTTTTGGTAAAGGTTAATTCTGTGCTTGGTGAAGTTTAATCCTGTGTTAATTGATGGAATAATTTTCCCTATTCAGCTTCAACAAGCAACAGCTACTGTTGTGATTTAATTATTTGTATTGTGTTTGAAATTTTTCTGGCCTCATAGTTTCTTTTTCTATTTGGGGAGGGGGTCTTCCTTCACTGCTTTAATACTATCTGGCACTGTCCTTTTGGGTATACTTCCAAGAGGCAGGATGCAAGCTTGGCACTGATTTTTTTTACTGCCTTTTGTGGGGCATGTGACCTTTCCTTAAATCTGGATGATTTCCTTAGGATATCTTGTGAGGCAAGTGAGATCAGCTGGTATTTTTAAGTGTTCAGATGGATCTAAGGATTGCTTTTCCTGGGTCTGCTTTTTCTGAAGAGCTTAAATGACCTCTCTGCTAAAGGGTTTCACTTTATGAGCAAGAGTTGGCTGATTGATAGTTATCACTGCATTTTAAATATTTTCCTTCCTCAAGGTGCTCTGGCATCCTCCCTGATTTGTAACTCCAGCTTGCAGGTATGTTTAATAGAATGATTGGTATTTAGGGCAGCTTTTTTCAAGCAAAGAAGCTTTTTGTATTTTTGTACAGGTAATCCTTGACTTACAACAGTTCATTTAGTGACCATTCAAAGTTACAATGGCACTGAAAAAAATGACTTATGACCATTTTTCACACTTATGACCATTGCAGCATCCCCACTGTCATGAGAGGCCAGGTGAGGAGAAGCATGAGTGATGATGATGACATGAGTGATGTCGAGTTGGCCATGCCCACCCAGTCACATGACCACCAAGCCACACCCACCAACTAAGCCACACCCACAGAACCGGTTGTTAAAAAAAATGAATCCCACCCCTGGGTATGTCTATCATCACAAAATTATTGTTTTTTCTCCTTTAAACAAACCAACAGATTACTAACTCAGGAAGGAATTACATTTCAGATGCAAGGACCCAAATTATGTTAGCCTTTTTACTGTAGCACAAATGTACCGGTTATTTTAACAAGATATGGAAATTGCTTTGCCCTTCCATGCCCATTCAGAGATCTCCAAATCCCTCCAGCATATTTCAATTTAATTCCTGATCTGTAAAAGTTTCTTTAGAATGAGAGTACATTGAAATAACTAGTTATGACTTTAAAAGATAATATTTTTAATTCATGTTTGTTTAAAAAAAAACCTGTCCAGTCGTGTCTGACTCTAAAGGACAGTGCTCAACTCCATTTCCTAGCTGAAGGAGCCAGTGTTGTCCAAAGACATTTCCATGGTCATGTGATTAGCATGAGTATATGCTAAGGTGCAACGGAGGACTATTACCTTTTCACTGTGTGGTGCCTATTTATCTATTTGCATTTGCATGCTTTCGAACTGTTAGCTTGGCAGGAACTGGGACAAGAATGGGAACTCATCCTGTCATATGGTACTTGGTCGTGAACTTCCAACCTTCCAGTTGACAAGCTCAGCAACTTATCTGTTAGGGCAGGACTTGTTTTGAAATCATAGATTTTAAAAAATATCATCCAGTTGCAATTATCTTTGGTCAGAAAGAAATGGTTTTGCAATGTCACTTCAAGTACATGATAAATAGTTCATAAGGTTTTCCAAATGACAGCCAATCATACAAAAACAAAACAAAAGGACCCCTGAATACCTCACTTTCAATAAGGACTTTTCCATTCAAACAACAGGGAGATAGCATCATTACTGCAAGGAAACACAGAGTGATTACTGACTAATCATAAATACATCTATTCTAATTTAGGAAGCAATTCCACTTGGAAATTCTCAACTTTTGAATGGCAGTGTATTAATTGGGGATCAAGTCAAAGGAAGTCATACATTAACCTCGGAACTGCTTGGGGCATTACAAAGTGCTTGGAGAAACTGCTTAATGAATACAATGCTACAAAAAGCAAGGGACTTTAAAACCAGAGAGAAAGCAACCATGATACACAGTTCAATTCTTTCTAAATTTATTCTGAAATAAATCACCTAATGTTCAACAGGTCTTTCTTGCTATTGCATTTAATTTGGTAGTTTGAAAATATTGTGGCCAAGTTATAGTCCACCATGTGCACAAAACTGTAATTCTGTGTTTTCAAAGTAAAGCCCATTCAGTTCCTTTGACTTAATCTAAGATCAGGATTCCACTTATTATCTACCACTCCAAACTTGTTTAATGATGGCTGTAAGCATAAAATTCAGAAAGTAAATGAACTGAATGCTTCTATTTGGGGGCATTTTATAGCAGATGGTTAAAATACTGTAAAAAAAGAAAACATCCTTTTCAGTTGCATGTACAGCTTATTTTAGTCAAAGAGTGCCCTATCTGACTCTATACAATTCCCATGATAGCTTTCTAAAAACCTAACAAAACACAAAGTTTCTCTTCTTTTTATGCTAGTTATAAAAGGAAGCATCAAGATAAAGGATGGATCCTCATTTTTACAGGCAGGCAATCAATAACTTTTTGCAACATTTTGTTTTTCTGCTAGACTCTTGTTATGGTGGCCAAATGTGCAACTAACAAGGTTGTGTAACTAGATGGCCCTCTTACATACATTTTTCAGATTTGCGGACCCTATCTCCATCTCTTCCTTGCTTACCATCTGGCATGTGGAATTTTTTTTTTACAAAGGGTAGTTATTTCACATCAATGAAATAAAAAAGTTGTGGTTCCATCCTCCTATTCACTATTTTGTATAATCTTGATCCAATCTTTACCAAACATATGTATGCGGCTTTTGAAAGATACAAATTACTCACTTCCCCATATTTCTTGCCCTGGTGGTATTACATAATACGTTAATGAAACTTTTGCAATATGGAAATCTAATTCAAAGAATTCTGATAACACTCCAGATACATTGACATAGTGATTGCCAAGTTGCTTCACTATTCAGGTAACAAAAAATGTTTATATATATAAATATATTAAAGAAAATACATTTTTAGTTATTTGAATAGTTAAGCAATGTGGCAATCACTAGGACAATCATTGGTTGTGTCTGTCTGTCTGACTGTCTGTCTGTCTGTCTGTCTGTCTGTCTGTCTGTCTGTCTGTCTCTATCTATCTATCTATCTATCTATCTATCTATCTATCTTCTATATTTCTACCATTGCTATCATCATTTTTTCTGCATATACAGGTGAAACTCAAAAAATTAGAATATCATGCAAAAGTTCATTTATTTCAGTAATGCAACTTAAAAGGTGAAACTAATATATGAGATAGACTCATTACATGCAAAGCAAGATAGTTCAAGCTGTGATTTGCCATAATTGTGATGATTATGGCTTACAGCTCATGAAAACCCCAAATCCACAATCTCAGAAAATTAGAATATTGTGAAAAGGTGCAATATTCTAGGCTCAAGTGTCCCACTCTAATCAGCTAATTAAGCCATAACACCTGCAAAGGGTTCCTGAGCCTTTAAATGGTCTCTCAGTCTGGTTCAGTAGGAATCACAATCATGGGAAAGACTGCTGACCTGACAGTTCTGCAGAAAACCATCATTGACACCCTCCATAAGGAGGGAAAGCCTCAAAAGGTAATTGCAAAAGAAGTTGGATGTTCCCAAAGTGCTGTATCAAAGCACATTAATAGAAAGTTATGTGGAAGGGAAAAGTGTGGAAGAAAAAGGTGCACAAGCAGCAGGGATGACCGCAGCCTGGAGAGGATTGTCAAGAAAAGGCCATTCAAAAGTGCTGGGGACTTTCACAAGGAGTGGACTAAGGCTGGAGTCAGTGCCACCACACTCAGATGGATCCTGGACGTGGGCTTCAAATGTCGTATTCTCTTGTCAAGCCACTCCTGAACAACAAACAACGTCAGAAGTGTCCTACCTGGGCCAAAGAAAAACAGACCTGGTCTGTTGCTCAGTGGTCCAAAGTCCTCTTTTCTGATGAGAGCAACTTTTGCATCTCATTTGGAAACCAAGGACCCAGAGTCTGGAGGAAGAATGGAGAGGCACACACTGCAAGATGCTTGAAGTCCAGTGTGAAGTTTCCACAGTCTGTGTTGATTTGGTCATCTGCTGGTGTTGGTCCACTGTGCTTCATTAAGTCAACGCAGCCGTCTACCAGGAGATTTTGGAGCATTTTGGAGATTTTTTCATGCTTCCTTCCGCAGATGAGCTTTATGGGGATGCTGACTTCATTTTCCAGCAGGTCTTGGCACCTGCCCACACCGCCAAAAGCACCAAAACCTGGTTCAATGACCGTGGGATTACTGTGCTTGATTGGCCAGGAAACTCGCCTGACCTGAACCCCATAGAGACTCTATGGGGCATTGCCAAGAGAAAAATGAGAGACATGAGACCGAACAATGCAGAAGAGCTGAAGGCCGCTATTGAAGCATCCTGGTCTTCCATAACACCTCAGCAGTGCCACAGGCTGATAGCTTCCATGCCATGCCGCATTGAGGCAGTAATTGCTTCAAAAGGGGCCCAAACCAAGTACTGAGTTCATATGCATGCTTATACTTTTCAGAGGTCCGATGTTGTTCTATGTACAATCCTTGTTTTATTGATTGCATGTAATATTCTACTTTTCTGATATTGTGGATTTGGGGTTTTCATAAGCTGTAAGCCATAATCATCACAATTATGGCAAATCATGGCTTGAACTATCTTGCTTTGCATGTAATGAGACTATCTCGTATATTAGTTTCACCTTTTAAGTTGCATTACTGAAATAAATGAACTTTTGCACGATATTCTAATTTTTTGAGTTTCACCTGTACATTAAGTAATATACATAAAGTAATACTTTATTAGTTACACTAGATAAATGACACATTAGGCTTTATTTATTTATTTACTTATTTATTTATTTCTTATTTATTTATTGATCTGGCTAACAAAAAAGCAGAGATACTGGAAAACCAATCAGTTTCAGTTTTCCTTACTCCTCCCCTCCCCAAAAGAAACCTTGCATTCTTTTTTGAAAAGCGAGATTTATTTCTATTTTTTTCCTAGGAGAACAATTTTGAAAGAGTTAAATTGAAAATATGAATTCTGATTGCCTGATGCAGACAGTGAATGCATTTTAAATACTGTTACTTAAGTCACTGGTTGATCCCCCCTCCCCTTTGAAATTTGCTGAGCCTTCTTCCAAATGCTCATTTGACCTGTATTATTATTTGCAACTTTGATACCATTTGTGGCTTACTTTTATGAATCCTGGTGTAAGTAGTATAGCATATTTACCTAACTAGCACAAATATCTGGGTTGGCATATGGCTAGAACATACTCTTAAACCCCAGGCATTAGGAAAAGGCATTTGGTACAGTTACTAGTATATATCAAATGTTGAGAGAAGCTCTTCTGCTAACTGTAAACCAGTCAACCTCAAAATTCATTAAATTGGCATCAGTTCCACCACTTGTGACTTATGAAGTTCCATCAGGTTCATCGTATGAACAAACAAAGCCAACTTTCATACGCTTCAGGATTTAAAAACAGACAGGAAAGGGACTTTAAGAAACTTCAGGGTGGCATGAAAAAAAGTGTTTCAGCACTACATGTACTATCAAATGTAGTAAATACACCTTGCTCATTTCTATTTTACACACAATGAACCACTCTTTGCACATTACTTGAAATATATATATATATATATATATATATATATATATATATATATTTGTTTTTGTAGATTTTCATGGGTAAAGGTATGTAGGTCTTGGTGTATTCGGGTCTTGTCCCATGTAAGATTGAGAATACCTTGGCGATGTTTCGACGAGATCCCACTCGCCATCTTCAGGCTGGTGTCTTCAGCTTTGTGTGTGTGCCAGCAAAACACACACACACACACACACACACACACACACATATATACATTAAATATATTCATCATAATTACCTCATGATTCTTGACTCTTGATGAATGTATTTTTTCTTTTATGTACACTGAGAGCATTTGTACCAAGACAAATTCCTTGTGTATCCAATCACACTTGGCCAATAAAGAATTCTATTCTATTCTATTCTATTCTATTCTATTCTATTCTATTCTAATTACAATAGTCTTATTTGGGTTAATCAACTAAAAAAAGCAATTCAGAAGCCTCAGTTATGAATCCCCTGAAGTTTAACAAGGAGCCATGTGTGACAGATACAGATATTTTTTGCATGTAATCTATAGAATTATCCATCAACTGTACAGCTGTGTCTGTGAAAGCTTTCTTATTACAGAGGTCCATTATCTATGGGCAAATGCCTTTTAAGAAGAAATGTGACAAACATGGCATGACTGTATGTATAAGTTAATCTTATCTAGTTGAATTACTCCTAATCAGAACTCATAGATATCTATGTTTACTTAGATAGCTGTTTACTCAATCCTAATGCTGAATGGCTTCTCCTAAGCCAGGATCTCAATCAAATAAAATCATAAGCTTACCTGCAAAGAAGACAATTAATTACAGTATATCTTCTCCTCACTATTCATAGAACAAGTTTCTTCTTTCTTTAATTGTTTTTAAGAAGGAAGCAGGACTTGATTGTGGCAAAAAATAAGAGGGAGACTTTTGTCTAGATTCTCCTTGAGTGGCACATTGTGCCAAAGATGAAAATCACCCTTGGGATTCAAGGTTATCCTATTGTAAGTCTTACCAAAACTGTATATTATAAGAAAGGGAAAATAAGCATAACAATCTTTCTCCCTAAACCAACTTCGGTTACATTGATACTTGTTAGGTATTTTTTTTTTAAACAAGGGAAAGTGGAGTCCTTGGTCATCTCTGAGCTTGGTTGTTTGCTAACAGATATTTAATTATGTAATTTGGTAATGTAATCAGTGCAAATGTCTATGGAGATTCTCAGTCATCCAGGTCATGGTTGTTCCAAAGGTGCTTTTTTAAAAGGCAAAGTCCAGATGCCTTTTGAAAAAGCGTCTTCGGGATAATCAATGCAACTTGTATGGGCTTTGTGGCCTGTTTATATACAGTAGCTTGCCGTGCCATTGTGGGGAGGGTGTTATTTTTTCTTGGTAGTTCCTTGGTTAGGGTATTGTTTTCTGCTAAATCATTTGCCTGGTGTTAATCCTTGCTTATCTGGGTGTCAGCTTCTAGAAAAAAAGTATGTTCTGGACTTTGTTTCCATATTAACTTTTTTATGATCTCTTTTGAATGGTTTGTTAATGTGGTTTATTTCTATGCCTATTGATGGTTGATTTGCCTGAGTGCCAAGCACCTAAGAATTCCCTTTTTGGATTTAGCTCGGACTAGGTTACATTTTCCCAGTTGAAACTACAGTCGATGTCCATGTGTTGTGAGATTAAGAGTTTTCATTAGTTAACTGTTAGTTGGTTTCATGGATATTCTCTGCAAGTTCTATGACTGTTCTACATTGTGACTGTTACAGTCCTTACATATTTATCTGATAGATGATTACTGTTTTTTCTTCTTGGACTGCTGGGTCTTTTGATTTACATGGTGGGTTTTATTTTGGAGGAATTTAGTTGGTTTGTATGGTGTGAGGTTATAATTTTATGTTGGTTGTTTCTGATGGTAGTGTTATTCTTTTCATAGCTCATTTGGTTGTGCTATAGTGGATTGAGTGGACAGGCACTTTTTCATAATGTTGCATTAGTATCCATTTTGTTGGAATATGTTGTACAGGTAGTCTGTTTCCTTTTTCTGGTGTTTTGGGTTGCTAAAGTGGTTTGTACTCATCTGAATAATATTCTTACACAGTTTCTCTCATAGAGATTGGGTTGTTACTTGGTAATGGAGTACTTGGTTGGTGGGAATTGTTTTTTTTTATAAAAAGAAAGAGCATGAAATGGTAAAGAGGAAAATGTTTTGGAAAAAGGAAAGAAAGGTCATTTTCAAAATCCTAGACTGATGCAAAAAATGATCTGAGTTCTGCCTGATTTGGAAAGGGGAAATTAGTAATTTCTGACTCAGTTTAAGATGAACAAAAAATATCACCCTTTCCTAACTATCAATAATAACTTACCAGCAAAAATGTTAAACTACAAACTATATAAACTAAAGTCATGATAACATGACTTTTATAACTGGGTGTAATTCACCATGTTACCTTATTTTATATAGAGTTAATACTTAAGATGAAATTGGATCAAGGTAAAAGTCACTAATATACTCATCACAAATGTAATAATCCACAGCCTCTCTTTAAAAGCAGCCTCACAATTTTTGCAGAATATCATAAATAAGAATACTAACTTATAAAAAAAGAACAGTCACAAGCAAGTATTTTATTGAAACAGAATAGTAAATTATATTTCTTTGACAGCTTGAATATAATTATTAGGATGAAATAGTAAAGGATCAAGCAGTCAAAAACATGCCACAGACCAGCATTTGGAGAATAGCAATGAAGGTCTTGAAAAAGATATTCAAATGCTGGGATGTATCTATTATGAAACTTAGAACTGTGCAAGCCATAGTTTTTCATGTGACACATTATGGGAGGAAGAAGTTGGACTTTGAAGAAGTGAGATAGGAAGACAATTGATGCTTTGGAATGTTGGTTTTGGAAAAATTCATGGATAGCAAATAAACCAGTCAAAAGGATCATGAAATGAATCAACCCAAAGTTGTCTCTTAATGTACAAATAACCAGGTTCAAATTACCCTGCTTTTGATACATTGGTAAAACCTAGCACTCTGGAGAAGGCTCTAATGCTGGGAAGGAGGGAAGGAAAGAGAAGATGAGGCTGGTCACCAGCAAGATGGAGAAGTCAGTTAATGGATGCACCAAGGATCAGGTTAGGGACAGATCATCATGGAAAAATTTACCTATGTGGTCATTAAGAGTCAACAGTGACTTGATGACACAAAATCAAATCAAAGATAGAAAGGATAAGCCAGTTAACTTTCAGTGTTTAAAACAATTTTTCACTTGGTTTTTTTTGAGGGAGGGTGATTTCAGTACCATAAAGTTCAAAAATTAAAATTATAATGGCATGAGCATTAAATCCTATCCCAGATGTTTTGCATATAAAATTGTAGACTCTTGGCTTGCAAGGCTAGGAATATAACTCTTTCTCTTACAGTGCAACTATATGTTTCTTTGGGGTTTCCTTCACATAGCTAACATTTTACAACTGTTGGGATATCACCCACTCTCCAAACATTTATACACAGTCCTAGATAAATCTGTTCAGAAATCAGCCCAGCTAAGTTCAGTGGATCATCCTTTCAGATCTATGTATTTATATAGGATTGTAAACTGGAAAGACTGTTGTCAGATGATAGTTGGGGAGCTGATCTTTTCACAGAGCCAACAGGATACATGGAAATCCCTTATCCTTTGGCTGCAGATGCTGGAATCCCTACTTCTGGGTGATAATAACTGGTAAAATTTGAAGCATCGTATTCAGTGTTGTCTGAAGTACCAAAGGACCGACTTGCTTCCATAGAGATAAGAACTTCTTTCATTGTTTCAAATGACAACATGTCACATTCTGGAAAAATGAGGTCAGAGTTATCCTTAGAGCAGCTTCTCTCAATCCAAATATGAAGATATCAAGAAGAAGAAAATAAAAGTGTATATTGTACCTCTAGACACTGGCTGCTTGCTTAGATTTTGATATGGTGCCCACTATGTTGTTTCTTTCCAGAAGTTTTCTTCTGTGTTATTTATACCTTCTAAATACGCCAAGGAATTCTGCAACTGTCTACTCATAGGAAATGCAGGGAAGCTTTTGCTGTTGCCAGAGTATTTTTTTTGATATTTAGCAGATAATTTAGTTTTCTGAAAAGGGTACATGGTACTATAGAATAAAGCCAGAATGCCATTGTGAACAGAAAACCACCAGTTATTATTATTATTATTATTATTATTATTATTATTATTATTATTTTATTAGACTTGTATGCCGCCCTTCTCCCAAAGGACTCAGGGCGGCGAACATATAAAAAGAAATATATTTACAATAAAAAGATATTAAATAAAGACAAGTCTAAATTACAAGAAACATTAAAAACAATTAAAATTACAATAATAAACAATACTATTAAGACAACCCGCCCCCCAGGTCAATCCAGGCCAGCCTGCTGAAACAGCCAAGTCTTCAGGTCTCGATGAAAGGAGCGGAGATCAGGGGCCAAACGAAGATCTGCCGGGAGCTGATTCCAAAGGGCGGGCGCTCCCACAGAAAAGGCCCTAGCCCTGGGAACCGCCAGCTGACAATGCCTGACTGACAGTATTCCCAGGAGGCCCCTCCTGTGGGAGCACACGGGGTGATCGGAATGTGATACTGGAAGGAGACGTTCCCACAAGTACCCTGGACCCAAGCCATTTAGGGCTTTATAAGTTGTTACTAACACCTTGAAGGAAACCTGGAAGGCAACCGGCAACCAATGCAAGCCGCGCAGGAGAGGTGTAACATGGGAGTATCGGGATACCCCCATCACAGCCCGCGCGGCCGCATTCTGCACCAGCTGCAACCTCCGAGTAATCCTCAAGGGTAGCCCCATGTAGAGAGCGTTGCAGTAGTCAATTCTGGAAGTGACGAGCGCATGGGTGACCGTTCGAAGGGCATCTCAGTTCAGGTAAGGGCAGAGCTGGTGAACCAGCCGAACCTGG
Organism: Naja naja; assembly: GCA_009733165.1. NCBI lineage: Eukaryota > Metazoa > Chordata > Lepidosauria > Squamata > Elapidae > Naja > Naja naja. Next base: position 158,885,787 of record CM019150.1, read on the forward strand.
GCAAAAGCCCCCCTGGCCACAGCTCCCACTTGCTCCTCCAGATTGAGCTGGGCATCCAGGAGGACACCCAGATTCCTCGCCCTATCCACGGGGGGTAACACCTCCCCCCCATGGCACATCCACTGAACACCTAGATGCCAGTAAGAACAGCCACTCAGTCTTGACCGGGTTGAGCCGGAGTCTGTTACTCCCCATATTGATGATACCTCACCCCAAAACCACGGATGATCTCACCCAGCAGTTTCATGTAGATATTAAACAGGAGAGGTGAGAGAACTGACCCCTGGGGCACCCCACAAGTGAGAGGCCTCGGGGACGATCTCTGCTCTCCTGCCAACACCAATTGCGAGCAGTCCAAAAGGTAAGAGGTGAACCACCGTAAAACGGTGCCCCCCACTCCCAACCCCTGGAGCCGCCGCAGAAGGATACCATGGTCGATGGTATCAAAAGCCGCTGAGAGATCTAAAAGGACCAGGACAGAGGAAAAGCCCCTGTCCCGAGCCCTCCAGAGATCATCCACCAGTGTGACCAATGCTGTCTTGGTGCTGTGTCCGGGCCTGAAACCCAATTGGTACAGGTCGAGATAATCAGTTTCCTCTCAGACAGCGAAGCTGCTGAACCACCACGCTCTCAACAACCTTCGCTAAAAGTGAAGGTTGGAGACTGGATGATAGTTGTTCAAAATGGTTGGGTCCAGAGCAGGCTTTGGAGGAGGGTCTCACCACCGCCTCTTTCAAGCGCGGGAAAAAACCCCTCACTCAAAGAGGCGTTGACAACTGCCTGGAGCCAACCGCGTGTAACCTCCCTGGAGGCATAAACCAACCAGGAAGGACACAGGTCCAATAAACACATGGTGGAAGACAGCCTCCGCATGATCCTGTCCACTTCATCCAGGGAGACAGAGTCAAACTCAACCCAGATAGGATCCACAAGACTCATTGCCTCTCCATCATCCAAACCCTGCCAGTCAGAGTCCAAGCCGGCCTGAATCTGAGCGATCTTATCCGCCAGATGTAAACTAAATTCCTCTGCTCTGCCCCACAGAGGGTCTCCCCTCTCCTCCAAATGCAGGAGGGAGCGAGTGACCCTAAACAGGGCTGCAGGGCGATCATCTGTGGACGCGATCAGAACAGAAAAGTAAGCACATCTCGCTGCTCTAATCACTTCCAGGTAAGTCCTAATATAGGCTCTTAGCTGGACACGGTCAGACTCGGAACGACTAGTCCTCCACCTGCTCTCCAGGCATCTCCTCTGCCGTTTCATCCCCCGAAGCTCCTCCGAAAACCAAGGAGCCAAACGAGGTCTGCGGCGAGGGAGAGGCCACAAGGGGACAACCCGGTCGAGCGCTGCCGAGGCCACCTGTTGCCAGGCGGCCGCCAAGGTCTCGGCCGGGCTGTGGTCAAGGGAGGTGGGCAAGAACCCCAGGGCCATCTGAAACCTCTCCGGGTCCATCAGTTACACTTCTGGCTCATTAGATTTATTGTTAATACAACGGCAGGCAATAGCAATTGATATAATGTAGTATTGGAAATTATCCTGGCCACTGCATAATAGCAACAGCTGTTATGATCCAGTCATCTTTTTAAAAAAGAAACCATGACCTCCATCCACTCTTCAGGGAATTATTCATTCCATCTATTTAAAAAACCTATTGTCTTTATCTTGGTTGAGGTCATATATGAAGAAAGAGGTAGATTTGTATTTGTGTATCAATACCCTGAATATGCCTCTTTTTTGATGGGATGCAAGGAAATCTCTAGATTAGAGATCTGATTTTGCATAGAACACACTTGGAATAAAATGGGGTTTTGGATCCTTCGTATGCACACCATGTAATTTTCATGATTCCAACAGTGTTTCAGAGGTACTTTATAAAAAAAACACAACTGGACTTTTTTCCTCCTGAAAAATGTTTCAGTTCTCACCTAAGAAGCTTCTTCAGTTCTAATTGACAGTAGGTTGCAAATATGAGTTGCTGGCATTTGTATTGTTACGTTGTGATACATGTTTCATCATTTTGCCATTACTATTTCTACTAGATGTCTCTATGTTTGCATTTTTCTCAGACTGATTAAAATGTGCCAAAACTGATTGGAACTGTCCTTAGTGTTGGCAGCAAGGTTGCATGTGGTCCAGGTACTGCTGAGATCGGCAATTTAGCCTATGATCTCTCTAGCTTACTAAAGATTTATGTGAAAAACCTTAATTGATGTAAGCTATGATGGGTGGCAGATATCAGTTTCCAAGGGCCACCTGGTAATGATTATGGAAAATTGGGACTGGCATACATATTGGGAGCATGAACTAAAAATAAAATGTACAACAAGAAAAACATATCTCTATAGAGAAAGGGGATGGGTTTAATAAAATTGATTAAAGATCTGATCTGTTGAGTAAAGTTGATGAATATACAGGGAAGTGACATTATGTATTTAATTAAACTGTATGTCTAAAAATATCTGTGTCCTCTAGGTTTCTGTGGGTTTATTTAAAAATAGGAATCCATAGGTAGAAGGTAGTTGCATATTTTGTTTTAGTGAATGATGATAATGGAAAAACCAGTAGGGTTTTTGCCTAAGGTGAGACTATAACTCACAATATCCCAGTTTCTATCCTGCCTTAACCACCACATTGACCTGAGTGTCATTTGACTAACAATAACTTTCTATATATTTCATTATTTACTTATTTACTATTTGGCATAACTTTTGGACATGTGGAATCTACATCTAGTGTTACTGGAAATGCTTCAGGATGGTCCTTCTGTAAAAGGATGATTAGCTGGATACTCTGACTTTCATTGACATTTCCATAGGGAAGTCAGATGGTGGGTGCTATTGTGCAATTTTGCACAATAATATTGGTTTACGATATTTTTTTTAAATGGTTGAAAACTTATGAGAAACTTTTTCACATCTCCTCCTGCAAGCTGATGAGGTTCCATGCAAGGACACTTAATATTTATATATTCCTTCAGGGTTCAATAAATACAATTTGTGGACATCACGCACATCAACTAAATATGGGAAGGCAGGCTTAATTGTTCAAGCTTGTTCTTCTCATCCATGCCAGGCCCAGTATGATACAACTCCTTAATTTGTGCTTTCTGATACACAGCCAATGGCTAAGTGTTGCAGTCATGAAGAAAGGATAAAGTGGAGTATTAGCATTGTTTCATTTTTCAGTATTTATAACAGAAATAAAAGCAAGTTATAGGATTGACTGTTAGAAGTACATGGAATTAAATTGAGATAAAAAGCAATATTGAAGAAACAGTGGCTTTCTTCTCACTGTAATAGACCAAATAGAGATTTGGCTGCATGTTCATATTACTAATGGTCCAAGTTAAGCACATTTTCTTAGCCCTAGTGAAAAAGAAGGCAAGATATTATATATCATAATGTGAAAACGTAAACACCTATAAATATAAAGCTTTAAATACATATTTTTTTAAAAAGGAGTGAATTGAACCATGGAGGCAGGAAAGAATCTGGTACCTTGGGCAAAATTTGGATAGTAATGTACTTAGGATATATATATATATTTAAATTGTTTCCTTCCACTTTCCACTTTCCTTTTCTCACCTCTTAAAATGTATACATAGCAGATGTTTTCACATGATGCTTTCTTGAAGAACTTACCCCAAGAAAAAAAGACCTTTTGAAAAGGCTCTTTTTTCTGGGGTCCTAGTATTTTTCATTTTCAAAAATAAGTTATAGTCTATTAGGGGAATGAGCTTGCCTCACCAGTATTTCCTTCCATAACCTTTGTTCAACACAAGTAGCAGGTTTAGGCAACTATTCACTTAATTATTTTCCCTTGCCATCATTTGCTGTAGGTTGAGATGGGATGAAGAGCTTTGAAGTCACTTCTGAGTGACAAAAGAAAGAAAAGAAAAAAGAAAAGAAAATATAAATTGTCCATTTTTTTCAAATATTAAAATCTAGGTGCAGATATTTGTTAATGCTATGGATATCCAAATTATTAGCAGGGAAATAAAGGGCAAAGGTATATGAGCATTTAGATATGAGCAGCCCTTCCCTCCAATATTAAAATCTTAATTACTAAATTATCATTCCCCTCCACCAAATTTTGAAGTTATAACAAATTTTGAAGTTGTTCTATATTGCAACCCTATGAACCATACCGCTTAATGTGAGTGAAACTACATCTTGTAAAAAATGTCCATAATATTCTGGTCAGTGGCATGACAGGCTCAAAAAGAGTCACAGAGCTGTAAATTAGCTGGTTGGAGGAGGTGTAGGGAAGAAAGCAGCTGGAAAGCATCTCTTCCAGCCTAGGACTGAGGTTCCTAATAACCTTAATGCTGTAGCCAGATTGTCACAAAGATCATCATGAGGTGTTCTATCTTGGCACCCTGTCAAATGCAGAATATTTTATGCAAAATGAAATATCTTCTTCCGAGAAATAATAGAGCTGTAGTGAAATCATTCTCATGTTAAAGTGGATTTCATTGAAAATATGGATTGGCCTCCAACTGGGACATCTTGTAGAGCCCTACAAGGGTTACACTGAGAAGAAATTGATTGTGTGGCATTAGCTAATAGCAAGCAACACATACAAAGGAGAGGTCACAGGCACAAGACAGAAAAAAGGTAAGGCTTAATTGATTATTCTGATCTGCTTAACTAGGTCAAGGAAATTACTTACGTCTGTGAATATCAAAGGAGCAGAAGCCAGGAGCAAAGGGTTGTGATGGATCATGTCGGGCAAGGAAGGAAGAATTGAAGATTTTCAGCTCATTTGTGGGGAAGATTGAAGATGGAGGGAGTTAAAGTTAGACATGGACATGCTTTACTTTGTCATGGCTAATTCATACATTTCTAACCTTCTTTTTACTAAATTTTGTTCCTGAATTTCAGTAAGATGACCTCAAGGTGCTATAGAGGTGATAATATAGAATTTTGAGGCCTGGATATGGACTGCTGGTTATCTAGGGTCTAGGACAACTCACCTCAGCCAACTTGCCATGGCCAACTTTTTGCAGCCAACTCACTGGAGCCTGTGAGTTATCACTGTGGGATAATTCACCATGGCCAACATACTATGGGACAATTCAACACTGTATTAATCATTTCATTCAGTTACTTTTATTTATTGGTGACCATATTTTGATCGAAATTATTGTACATCTTGTATTACTGGATCGACTTTCTTTGTTTTATTATTATAGGCCACAGTTCTGTCAAAATTAATTTAAGTTTTGTATTTGTTGAATTGCGAGTTGTCCATGGCAAATTGTCCGTGATGAGTTGCCCCATTCCATGTTATCCATTCCTAGAGCTGAAGATATCTGGACTGTGGAATTCACAAAATGGGATGCAGTAAGTGATGTCCTATCCTTGGATGATTAATTTAAGAAAGCATCATGCTCAAAACTTTCAAAGACTTACATTATTATAAGAAATTACATTTCCCAAGGCAGAAAAGTTATTACAGATGCATCATCACTTGTGGAGTCTCATATAAACAACATTGTTTTCTTAATTTGATATCACTCACCAAACAAGCTATGTATTAGGTGGAATTTCTGGGTAATGTCTTTCTATCAATAAAGAACAGTGCCCTGCACTATTGATAGCATAGTAAAAGGTGGAGTGAATGAGAAGTTAGAATGTGTACAGAGGTCTGGAATCATTTATGGATGGCTGCTTGCATCTTTTTAACTTTATTTTTTTTTCTTGATTGATGTCTGTTTTTCAGCAAAAGGCAACACTTATCTCTCTTCAAAAGTGCTTTAATCAGTTCTGAGGATTCTGATTGGCTAGGGTAGTTTTGTGTTCAATTGTGAATGAGTCCATTAAAATGTGAAGTAACACAGGCTCTCTCCATTCAGTTTGCACAAAACCAAAGAGGCAGCCATGGGATCAGGGGATGGGAATATGCCATGCAATGAACCCGCTGTTCAAAAAAACTCCCTACTTTGAGATATTGCTTATTAAATGCCAATTCTGAAAAAAAAGAATATGCTGAGTAAAGTTTGTTTTGAGTGGAAGCATGTGTAAAATATGATAGGTTAATGTATATTCATGAGAATTTTAACATATTACAAGATGAAACGGTGGTGGGTCAAATGGAAATTAATTTGCCCATTGCTAGCTCCAAGTATATATTACCCAAGTATCTGGGTGGCAAGTTGTGCTTAGAAAAGAAGTGATGTGTGTGATAACTGTAAATATATTCTGTAATATAAATGGCAAATCCCATACAGCAATATATTTGCAATGGAGGCATGTAAGAAGGACTTTTTCAGGTGATACTATTCTTGCAAATGGTGAGAAACTATAGTGGTCATAGATTTGCTAGGTCACTTTTTTCAATATGGAAAGGATTTTCATCTGCTTTGTTTATTGTACCTAACAGAAATATCAGATCAAAGGCAGCTAATTAATTCTAAAGTTCTTCCTCTTAATTATTTTCTGGAAGTCAAACAGGCAGGTTTTGTTTTCCCTGCAGAAGTAGCTCCAAATATTTTGTGATACATCCCTCATATCTGAGTCAAGGCCCAGTGAAATAGTTTAGGCAGGGCCTGCTCTAGACATTTTGGCAGTCTAGGCACAGTTATTATCTGGCACCCCCTACGGTTTGGCTCAGCTTCTAGTTTTGTTAGGAATTTCTTCTTTCTTTCTTGAAGTTTTTGAACTTTATATTAAGACGGGTTTTTTTCTCCCCTCATTTTTACCCTATTTACACAGTCAGTCATTTTAATTACATCTGCACCCACAGTGGTCCTCTGAAAACAATTTTCTGAAATTACATTTAATTGTTGAGTGGGCCTGTTACCTCACAGAGTGCAAGTTACTGCTTTTTTTAATTGTGCCTATTATTGTGTGGTTAGGAAGTCTTTTCAATTTTGGCCCCACTTAAAGTATGATACCTTTAAGCCTGTCAGTACTCAGGCTTAGTCTACAGTTGGCCTTGAGTTTAGGCCGGTGAGACAGAATGAGCAACTTTTCCCTGGAAATAACAACAGCAAGACAACAACAGCAGAAACAGGAGGCATCTACAGGAAGAGATTTTAAAAATGTCAAGATATTGACCATAACTGTGCTATCAAATCCTTTTGAACTGAGCAACAGCCAATGGCATCCTCACATCTGCTCCAAAGCATCTTTGCTATTGGTGTCTTCTCAAACATGGATGTTCCTGGATTGCCCAGCTGCAGTGTCAGCCCAGGAAAAAAAGCAGCTTATTAAAGAAAGTGATAATGGGCACACCATGCCTATCCTAGAGCACCTGAGTGGGAGATTCTGATCTGAGCATAACAGAACCCTTCCCCATATCTATCTCTGTGTCTGTGTCAAAACCACCATCAAATCTGCAAAGCATTAGACAGCAAGGGAAAAATAAATGAGCCCTTTCTTCATGTGCAGGAAATAATGAGAAGAGAACATTTAAGATGAATAGTAATAAATGATTAGCATAGCATATATGTATAGATACATGTTTATTGAAAAATAACTTCCACTATGATTCTTCACTATAGTAACTAACAGTTCTGTGACTTTTAAAAATAGCTGCCTGAAGGAACCATATTGGTCTATCGAACAATAGAATTTCAATCGAACAAGCCCTGAATTTTAGCTCCATTTTGATTTTTTTTCATCACTAGAACTCTTGATATCTCATTTCATGTAAATTATTTCAAGTCATTTGAAGCCTTCTGCCCCAAGCCTGGTTTTCATCAAATGATTTCTGGTATATTGTTTGAGATCAACAGCACTGAGAGAATATATAAGGTGCTGTCATCTCGTTCTTTCCAGACATCTGCCAGTTCTATTGCTAACAGAACTGACTACGTTATTTGCAGAGGAATTTCAGAGTGAGGCGGTTAAATATGCAACCAAGAAATGAAACACAGAATTCCAATCCTGGTGCTGCTTTCCTGTCTCAAAGCATGCACTTAATCAGCAATAAAGGGGGGGGAAACTAACCCTGAAAAAAAAATGCCAGTATTTATTGCTAGAATTTTGTTTTGCCTGTTAACTTCACCATATCAAAGAATGGAAAAAGTAATAGATTCTTGTGCTAATCATAGAGTCCCTCCTGTGGAGATGCTCTGGGAATCTCAAAACTCTTGCGCCTCTTCTATTTTTCCTGAAATATTTGTCAAATGAAGAACAAATGGCAGGAACAGGTGTGAAAAGTGGACGAGAGCATTTGGGCAGAATACTTGATATATGGCATTCCATGGCTTACAACAGCAAAATACTTCAGCCTGGCACAGAACTAGCATGGGTGTATTTGTCAAAAGATGTCCAAGGAAGACTTTCATAAATTCTGGGGAGGCGAGGGTCATTTGAAGTAGCATGACTGTATCTTTAATACATTAAAAAGGTGATATAGGAACTGTAATATATCTTCAAGACATATTTATACTCTGAATTGCAACATGTCTGATTACCTACCCTTGATCTACAAGACGTATCTCTGATGTTAGATCTCCGTAAATTTTCTGATATTTGTGTGTCTACAGAGATTGCTACCTGCATCTCTTCACATAAACCATTGGGAAGGATCTGATCTGAAACTTATCTCACTCTGGTTCTAACCTAAGAAAGGGAGTAAGCTACTCAAAGTATGCTCTTTGACAATGGCTCAAGTCAGCTTCTGAATTAGTTAGGACCCCCTTTTGCATTCAGTGAATTATTGCTGCTACTTAAATAAATATTTATATCGCTAACTGTTGAACACACTATTGTGACATTTTATTGTTTAGATTTCTTGGGGAGAAAAAGGTTAAATATAATTACCTCTTTGTTCTTAAGTGATAAAAAGTGGGTAACATCTGTGCCGACTGCTGGGTATGCAGCAATAATAGCTGAGTGTTAACAATAACACAATGACCCACTCATGTGAAATGTCACTGCCTTTTACCTGAGTATCTCCAGCAGCTAGGAAAATAATTCCTATTCACCAAAGACTAATTTTCACATTTAAAAAATCTTTATTATGGGTCTACGGCAATAGAATTGCTTGACACAGTAGGGAACCCATACTTAGACTGGCAATATAAGTATGAGGAAACGCCTCAAGTCACACTCAAGCTGGGCAGTAATTCAAGCATCTGCAGCTACCAATTACAGCTGGGGACCAGCAGATGGCACAAGATTTCTCAGAATGAAACTGAGCATGCTCACACAGCCAGTAAGAGTAAATTATTCAGATGTGATGTTCCTTTTTTTCAGATGTTTATGAGAGTTCTGTGTGCTTCATTATAAACTCAGGGAAAGCTTACCAAAGTCTAAGAAAGCACTCTGTTACATAAAATTGTAGAGTGTTCTCCAGCTATCCCCTGTACTATGACATAGCAGAATGAAGTTATCAGTTAAATCATCTTGATGATGTCATTATCCAGTAACCATGGTTCTGTTTGGTTCCAGACCCTGATGTTACCACTGTATACAGAAACAATATTTAGCTGTTGACTTGAACCCAACTCAAAATTATAATTGCTTCAATATTGAATTAGACAGTTGATGCTCTTAATTCCTCTTACAGAGCCATCCCTATTAGGCACCTCTGTAGATGGATGAACTGCTTTAGCTAAAGTTCTGTCCGGTTCACACTAAGACGGAAAGATCCACTGTTTCTCCTTCTCCTTCTATTTAAGATGTGGAAGGTTTTGGGGTCTGTAGATTCACAGCCTCATTCCTATTTCCCACAGCAGAGCTTGCAATACAACTGCCATTCCTGTTGTTAGAGCTTTGTTATTAGAAGGCAAAGCTCTTGAAATTTGGATAATCCTTTAACGGCAGACCTCCTCTTCTTTCTCCCTCCTCTGAAGAAGAAATCTGATCTTACCTATATCTCAGGAAATTTATCCAGGATTTCAATCCAAAAAATATATGATGGAATATTAAGAAAAGTTTAATTTTGGATAACCAATTGAGCCTCATTTGCTTTGTATTCTTCCTAATGCTGTATAGCTTCAGATAATTGGACTGAATTATATCATGTTTTTCCTCAGGTTGTCAAGTTTGAATGTTCTGAGTTGATGAGTGCATAAGGACAAAGAACATTCAACTTATTAAGATTCATATATTTTTGTACTATGGATGGTCCTGCTGTCATTTGCCCAAAGAGAATAAATAATTTTTTGAAGGTCATAAAGGTTATCGATGGAAAATCTGGGGATAGAAACCAGACGATGTGCTAGAGGAGAAAATCCACCTCAGTGGCTCAACCGGCCATAGCAGAAGCACTGTTTTGAAAATTAAGAGTGACTGTGCAGCCAAAGAACCATTCAGGTTTAGAAACAATGATTACCGATGTCTGAATGAAATGTGTTCTTGGGGAAAAAAAGATTATTTTCATCAATTGATATTTCTTTTTAATTCCATCTTCCATGGGAGACATTGCCCAGTTGTATATTTTATTAATTCTTTCATTTTTGGTAGCTCAATTTCCATGCCTTTTTTTGAAAGTGAAAAGCACTAGGGTTATGACAATATGAATGACTGGCATGAGTGACTGTCACTTTTGACAAAGCTAGAGCAGAAACATTTGAATCGGTTATTCGTCTGTTTTATACAGCTTGTATCTCCATAGCGAAAAGTTAAGGTGTTACGTATGTAGGTTTGAATGTTATTGGTTTATTTGAACTGTTCTTGTAAAATGTCAAATGGTATTGGTTTAAATAGTGCGGGAAGAAACCCTGCACTCCCATTGGCTGGCAGCTACGGCTGCAGGCTATAAGAAGCAGCCGTAGCCAAGCCAGAACAGGTCCATTCGAGCTGTAGTCACTAATAAACTTCTTTGCTGGAACTCCTCGCCTGACTCTTCATGCAAACTTAACACTGGCGACGAAGGTGGGATTTCCCTGAAGAGAAGACGATCGACGAACAAGCAACTGGCGAGATGGCTGCGCTGAACACCCCCAGCACCGTTCGATCCAGCGACGGAAGACTGGGAATCGTATGCAGATCGTTTCCACATGTTCCTGGAGGGGAACGATCTCGCCGGCATCCCGAGAGACGGAAGAGGGCGGTCTTTCTCACGCACTGCGGTCCGGCAGTCTTTAAAATGGCGAAGGCGTTGGCGGGAGCAGCAGAGCTGAAGGTAATGGAATGGCCCGATTTAGAGAAACTTTTAAGAGCCCATTACGCCCCACAAGTATCGTGCCTCATTAAGAGACACGAATTTTACCGTCGGGATCAAGGGGATAGCGAGAATGTTAATGACTTCGTGGCAAGTTTAAGGGACATTGGGGTGCTTGTGACTTTACCAACTTAGAAGAGGCCATGCGTGATCGGTTTGTTTTAGGCCTAAAAGATAAGGTCTTACAAAGCAAACTTTTAATGAAACCTAAGATCACGTTTAAAGAGGCCATTGAAGAAGCTGTTTCAGCGGAAGCCACCAAGTCCTCAGCTGCAGCCATGAAAAAGATTAACAAGGCCTCAAGCCAGGCCTCAAGCCATTCTGATGGGGAAAAATCCACAACAGCTCATTGCGAACAAATAGACTCTGATTCTGATGGCAGTGAGGCAGAGAAGGGATTTTAAACTCAGAATGGAGAAAAAAGAAAAGACTCTGGGAAAAACAGGCAAGGGTTCTATTGCAGAGGCTGTGGGGGGCACCCCGCACTGAATGCAAGTTCTTTGACTCCATTTGCCTACGTTGTGAGAAACGGGGTCACATAGCCAGAGTCTGCAAATCATCCAGAACTCCACCAATTAGGAAGAAATTTCCTGATAGAGACTTTAAGCCCAACAATTTCCTTGAAAAAATGGGGCGAAATTTAGAAGCAAATGGCAAGAATGAAACTCACCAAACAATCACTATTGGTCATTCTTCACCCTTAAATAGCAGAAAAGTACACGTGAAGGTGTTTATTGAAGGAAGGCCTTGCCAAATGGAAGTGGACTCAGGCTCTTATTTATCTATGGTGTCATGGGACACTATCCACAGACTCTTTCCCAAAATTCAGAAAAGCATTTCCAGAAGCAAGCACTGACTCTCAAAGACTACCAAGGGAACAAGATTCCAGTAGTTGGAGCGAGAGATTTCAACGTGCAGTTTAAAGGCCACACCAAACGTTTGCCCCTGACCATCGTGGACAAGGATCGCCAAGTTTGCTGGGACTTGAGTGGTTCAAGCCACTTGGCATCGAGGTGACTGGCATCCATCACGTGAGCAGTTCTGACTGGGAAGAGTCCTTGAAGTCTGAGTTTCCAGAGGTCTTCAGCGAAGGACTGGGCAAGTATATGGGGACCCCTATTGCTTTCAGTTTAGACCCCAAGGTGCCCCCAATTCGTTTAAAGCCCAGGAGGGTCCCATTTGCTTTAAAGGAAAAAATTGATGCACAATTAGATAAGCTCATTGCTCAAGGGGTTTTAGAGCCTACTGACCACTCCAGATGGGAAACACCCATAGTCACACCAGTCAAGGCTGATGGGTCAGTGAGAATCTATGGTGACTATAAGGGGACACTTAACCATGCACTGCAGCAGAGCATATCCTGTACCAGTTGTGCATCATCTGCTCCATTCCCTTGGCAGGGGTACAGTATTTGCTAAACTGGACTTAGCTCAGGCATATCAACAATTAACAGTTGATGATGCCACTGCAGAGGCACAAACAATTGTGACTCATAGAGGTGCCTTCAAATGTAAAAGACTACAATTTGGAGTAAGCGTGGCACCTGGCATTTTTCAAAGCCTTATGGAAAGAATGTTGCAAGGACTGCCAGGGGTAGTGCCTTATTTTGATGATGTCTTAATCTCTGCTGAAAATGACACTCAGCTTCAAGAAAGACTCAGAGAAGTCCTTACCAGATTCAGAAAAGCGGGTTTAAAAGTCAAGGAAGACAAATGTACACTCAAAACAGACAGAGTTGAGTTCCTGGGTATATGATTGACAAGCATGGCATCCATCCTACTGATGCCAAGGTTAAAGCAATCAAGGAAGCCCCTAAACCTCGATGCAAGGCAGATTTGCAAGCCTTCCTTGGACTTATTAATTTTACCACATGTTTCTACCTCACAAAGCATCTATTGCCGAGCCCTTACATCGCCTGCTTGATAAAAAGCTGTTTGGATCTGGGGGCGGAAGGAACAGTCAGCATTTAACAGTATTAAGAGACTAATCACATCTGATGCTGTGTTGATACAATTCTCTGAGAATTTGCCTGTTGTTCTGACTTGTGATGCATCCCCTTTTGGAGTGGGGGTTTTGAGTCACAGGCTTCCCAATGGAAGGGAAGCCCCAATTGCATTTTACTCTTGCACACTGTCCAAAGCAGAGAGGAATTATAGCCAATTGGACAAGGAGGCTTTAGCAGTTGTTGCAGCTGTTAAGAAATTTCATGAATATCTGTATGGCAGGTCATTCACCATTGTTACAGATCACAAACCTTTATTAGGCATTGTGGCAGGAGACAAACCTACACCTAATATCCTGTCACCAAGAATGCTGAGGTGGACTGAATTCATTGCAGCCTATTCATACAAACTGATTCACAGGCCTGGCAAGGACATTGGACATGCTGATGCACTGAGTCGTTGCCCACTACCTTGCCACAAGGAGGACTTTGAACTTGAAACTCACACCTTTTTCCTGGAGACCGTGGCTAAGCTTCCAGTCCATGCTGCTGAGATTGCCAGAGAAACTACCAAAGATGCTGTATTGGCTCCTGTTATGGGCTGGATTAAGAAAGGTTGGCCTCTTCAAGATCTACCTCACCTTGCCCAACCTTTTAAGTCCAGGCAAACTGAATTATCTGTATTAAGAGGATGTATTTTGTGGGGTAACAGGGTGGTTATTCCTGCAAAACTGCAAAGGGAGGTTTTGGAAATGTTACATGAGGGTCATCCTGGGATTGTAAGGATGAAAGATTTGGCCAGGAGTTATGTATGGTGGCCAGGTATTGACAAAATGGTTGAAAACTGGGTAGCATCTTGTCCCAATTGCCAGGTAGTCAGGCCTGCCCCACCTCACCCCCACACAGGAATGGGAATGTCCTAGGGGCCCATGGTCTAGAATCCACATTGATTTTGCAGACCCTACAAGAGGGCACACTTTTCTAGTGCTAGTAGATGCATACTCTAAATGGCTAGAGGTAATTCCCATGATATCCACCACAACTGAGGCTGTCATCAAGCAGCTCAGAAAATTGTTTGTCACCCATGGGCTACCAGATGTCCTTGTTTCTGACAATGGCCCTCAATTCACATCTAACATTTTTGAATCCTTTCTAGCTCAACAGGGCATCAGACATGCCCTCACTGCCCCTGGGCACCCTTCAGCCAATGGCCGGGCTGAACGCATGGTACGCTTCACCAAAGAGAAGCTTCAGCAGCTGGGTCCTGGGGACATCACTGAGAAGCTTGAAAAACTTCTTAGTGTTCAACACATCACTCCTAGCCCATCAAATAACTTGTCCCCAGCAGAGTTGTTGATGGGCAGGAAACTTAGGTCTTCCCTTGACCGCCTTCATCCCACTTACGCACCCAACGCACCACTGGATTCCACTTCCAAAGTTCGTTCTTTTAGTGTGGGAGATTCTGTATATGCTAGGAACCTTATAGGTGAACCTTTGTGGATTCCTGCTGAAATAACTCACATCACAGGGTACAAACAGAGGATGGCCTCCTCTGGAGCAGGCACATTGACCAACTTAGATCCAGGGTCCCTCAAGAACATCGCCCCTGTCTCCCTCTAGGTCCCTCACCTGATGTTTCTTCTAGGGGGAAGGGGGAACAGGAGGAAAATCAGCAAACAGGAATCAACCCCATGTGTAACGAGCCATTGCGACAGGAACCATCCCGAACCCTGTCACAAAGCCAAGATCCATCCTTAGAAGTGGAAGATTGCACATCACTACCTGACTTGGGTGCTGACATTGGAATGGAGATGGGTTGGGAGGAGAGACCAGATTCTAACAATCTAACAGGGTCTCCTTTCACAGGAAGTCCCAACAGGGAAATGTCAGCAGACACATTTCCTCTCTCACTGGGTGAGAACGTTAAAGCTTCTGAACCACGAAGGTCTCAGCATACACGTAAGAGCCCCACCTATTTAAAGGAATACATTAGATAGGTTGGGGTTTGGTATGGACTGAACCTAGTGGGGAGGGTGTTATGTATGTAGGTTTGAATGTTATTGGTTTATTTGAACTGTTCTTGTAAAATGTTGAATGGTATTGGTTTAAATAGTGCGGGAAGAAACCCTGCACTCCCATTGGCTGGCAGCTACGGCTGCAGGCTATAAGAAGCAGCCGTAGCCAAGCCTGGACGGGTCTATTTGAGCTGTAGTCACTAATAAACTTCTTTGCTGGAACTCCTCGCATCTGACTCTTCATGCAAACTTAACACTGGCCACATCTACAAACTACCCCATTGGTATTCTTTTATTAGATCTAGCTGATAAAAAATTTCTTGGTTAATATTGTACAAGCATGGCTGGTGTATTATTTATAAAATGTTTAACAGCTTCTACAAAACTAGTTCACAGCTATAAGACCTTGATTTAGATCCAAAGATATCTTCTCCTTATAAATAGATTCCTGCTAAGACACAGTGACCCTTCAGAGGCTTCCTCCATAAGAACAAGCTATAATTTTCACTGCTACTCTAGCATGCAGCCCAGCTGCACAATCCTTCAGTTCTTTTCGGGGGGGATCCTGATATTAGATTTTCAGGAGAAAGAAGAGACAGGCAATAGCAGGAGTGTCCTCTACTTCTTCAGACAGTGCATAACATCAACTAATTTGAGGATCCATTTTGCTTCATTGGTTATTCTTTATTGCTATTGTAATGCTTGCAGTCAAGGTAGGGATATCGATAGTCAATGCTGCTGTAGATATCTTTGAAAAATAAAAATTAACATGTACATTAAAGATTACACAGCCAGTTTCATGAATGTGTCAGGAGTTTTTAATTGCTCGTGTTCTCCTGTCACAAGGACAGAGAAGGCATCAGGCTGAAGGAGTGTTTTGTTCTTCCAGCTCTTTTCAGGGATAGAAAGGCCCATTTCCAGGCAAAGAGTGAATGCAAAGTGAAATGCATATACAGAGTAGTCTTTCTGACAAACATTGAATATATTTGCTAAGGAAGTATGGTGGGATTGGATGATAAGAGATATGAGCCATGGTGGCGCAGTGGTTAGATTGCAGTACTGCAATCTGGGTCCTCATTTTACTCACCAGTACTGCAGGCTACTTCTGCTGACTGCCGCCTGATTGCAATTTGGCAGTTCAAATCTCACCAGGTTCAAGGTTGACTCAGCGTTCCATCCTTCCAAGGTGGATAAAATGAGTACCCAGATTGTTGGGGGCAATATGCTGACTCTGTAAGCTGCTTAGAGAGGGCTGTAAAGCACTGTAAAGTAGTTTAAGTGCCATTGCTACAGGACTCCACATCCTGCTCTGGTCAGTGCCAGATTAAAAGGAAGACAATCTGAACAATCAGTCAATGCACAAGGAAGAGGGCAATTGAGCACTACCTGTACATAACCTTTGCCTTAATGGGCACTAGCAGAAAATCTAAATTCATCTTAAATACTTGGAAGATCAAGAAAAGACTAGTCTCCAAAGAGTTGCAGTTTGATAACTTAGGACAATCCAGCAAGCACAGTATTTTTGTCACAGCACTCAAAAATCTCAAGATTGTGAATTTATAGCGACCATAGTGCTAGTAGACACAGCATTTTTGTTTCATTTTTATTTTCTGAACCCTAGGTGAGACATCCTCCTCTTTCCTTTAACCTTTAACCCTTTTACCTCTAATCAGACAGACTGTAACACCATACTTTTTCATTGTAGCCCTGGATGTAATTTAATTCTTTCAATCCATTCTTGTCTCTGAGCATTTCTGCAGCCTAGAGTAAGGTTTGTATCATCTCCAAAGAAAGTGTATATATAGATAGATGGATAATATAGATACATCTATCCCAGATGTTGGAATACAAGTAAGAAAAAGAGAATGCATGGATCTGGATGTGTATGCTAGATAATAGCTTTTTCTTTAATTTAATTATTCAACTCTAGGTGAAATCTACTTAAAATTCTAATGTATCATTAGGATTAAACAGCTAATATTTAAAAACATCTAAGTATTAACAATCTGAAATTTTAAAGAACATATTTGATAATTGAAAGTATATGAACAACTGGTCTAATTTTTGGCTACCCTGTCCCTTTCCTTCTCTGTTCATTTAACTGAATTTACACCTATATTTTTCTAGGCTACTGAGCACATTTGTTAAGGCTACATTAAAATAGCAGATTATAGAGGGGGCCACATTAAAAATGGCTCAAATATTTTCTGTTGCATAATAGCTGTTAATTTTTGTTTTTGTTTTTAAAACCTACTTTGAACATGCGTGATCTATATGAGGTTTCCCTGCTGTGCAAGTTTTCTTAAGTTGTACAATAAAGCTCTATTTTTCATGTCATGAAGAAAAATAGAAAAGCAGGACAACTGATATCTTAAAAAACAAGGAAAGTTTTTGTGGCATAACGTTTCACGAGCTGTAGTCTATTTCAATAGTTAGACTTCCAACAGCTACCTGGAAATATATCCCCATTATTGGCAAGACCTGATTGTAAACAAGGAGAGGAGAATTAATGCAAAATAGAGAGAGAGTTTCCTTATTAACCATGCCTGTTTATAAATCAATAGTTGAACGAGAACACAGATTATTTTTGTACGGATAGGGCTACACATGAGAAAGAGAAGGAGACACTGAATATATCTGATCCATCAATTTCACATTGCAACCTGTTTCTGAAATTTCTTTCTTCCAGAGCAATTACCTGTAGGTGACATCCTTTTAAGGCCAATAATAGATTACTGTGTTCTCCTGGCATCTGAGTCTGCTTCAAAATCTTGTTCATGTGACTGTATTACCTCTTATTTTGTGTAGTATTTTGTGACCTATTGCAAGGATGTCACATCTGTTCAGATGAGTGAATTAGGCAGGACTGCTGAAGCTCTTTAGAAGTGTTGCAATACAAGTAGTTCTCAACTTACAACAGTTCATTTAGCGACTGTTTGAAGTTGCAATGGCACTTGAAAAAATTATTTGTGATCATTTTGCACACTTATGACTGTTGCAGGGTCCCCATGATTAAAATTCAAATGCTTGACAACTGACTCATATTTATGACAGTTGCAGTCTACCAGGATCATGTGATTATTTTCTGTGACTTTCTGTTGAGCAAAGTCAATGGGGAAGCCAGATTCATTTAATAACCATATTGCTAATTTAACAGCTGCACTGATTCACTTAACAACTGTGGCAGGAAAGATTGTAAAATGGAACAAAACTCACTTAACAACAGAAATTTGGGGCACAATTGTGGTTGTAAGTCTACCTGTAGTTACAAGGGGCAGAACACTCAGTCTATAATATCATTGTCAGTTCTAAAGCATTAATGATACATTAATGAAACATTTCAATGGTTTTATTTGGGAATTATAATTAGCAAAAAGGTATTAGATTATTATTGCATATCAGTTTGGTCCTAATCTAATTTTTCCTTTTTACATGGCCAATGTGTTACAATAAATGGAAGGCAAAACAGATAACAAGAAGACCAGGCAGGGGCTAAGAGCAAGAAATTTGAAGAAAGAGACAGAAAGACTAGTTTTAGCTGCACAAGACCAAGACTTAAGAGCAAATGCAACCAATGTCAGAACTGAGAAGATAGCAAATTCTGCCTCTGCAAAGAAGCTGAAGAAACAGTGAACAATTAGCTGCTGCAAGTAGATCATGCAGGCTGACCACAAACAATGGCATGGCATAGTCATAACAAGGATGCATTGGGGTATCAGCAAGAAATGCCATTTTCCTGCAAGCAAAAACTGGAGAGAACACAAAATAAACAAAGTAATAGAAAACAAAAAAGCTAAAATGCTCTGGAACTTTAAAATTCAAAGAGACAGGCACCTTCTACCAAACACCCCAGATTTAACAATTATCAATAAGAAAGACAAAAATGTCTGGATAGTGGACATAGCAGAAAGCAGAATAGAAAAGAATTTTTTAAAAAAATCACACAATACAAAAACCTGTAAATAGAAAGAGAATGACCATGGCAAAAGAAAGCAAAGATAATACTAGTAGTGGTAGGTGCCTTGTGTGCAATCCCAAAACCACTGGAGCATTACTTGAACCATATCGGAATTGACATAATCACCATCAGTCAATTGCAAAATGCAGTTTTAGTTGGAACAGCTTATATCCCGCAACTCTATCTTTTAATATTATTAAACAACAATATCTGTCTATCCCAGGTCCTTGGGAAGGACTTAATAGGTGGACAAAAATTACAAATCCAGTCTAAACCTATGGTTGACTGTTGGACCAACTACAATGTATGTAGTACAAAGGTCATCCATACATAAATGTTTGGTTTAAAATTTAAAATTAAGTTGTTAAATAGATATGGTTATGGTCTTATATATACAAAGTGTGCACATAGATATGAATTTCATGATGATCTCTGGATCAAAGTCAGAACTGTATAAACATATGAGCATGTAGTGATTAGTGGCTTTCTAATGGTGAAAAATGCATGCCTACCAGCTCTCCTTTTTTGACTTCAGAGCTTCCTCCATTAGCAGAATAAAATATTTCAACTTGCCTATTTGAGTCCAAGAACTAGAGAGGCTAATAGGATAATGGATACTTCATCAAAAGGACACCTATGGAAATCAGTAAAAATTGTTTTCAGGCTACAGGTTACCATATAACTCTGTTCTATTTAGTCCAGAAGGTATCCAGATAGCTTTGGGATACTGCTTGGTGCATTGCCCTGGTATTAGCACTGCTGCTGAAAGAGATCTGCTTTCCCCTTGAGAGTTTAGTTGGAAATTTTCTAAGCCAAGAATGGGGAAAAATTACATTGTTAATAAATTATATTCATTGATTAGTTATCTATCTATTTAGGTTCATTAGCCTGTTAAAATGCTATTTGGCAGTATGACAAAAGTGTTCCCTGTTTATTAAATAGAGTAGTGTGCTCAGTTCACTGAAGTTAGGCTGATTTACATCAGTCTTGAATTTGGATTTATTTCTTTCAGTCTCCATTTGTTTCCAATCCAAGGTTCCTTGTACTCTGGTTTTCAATTTCAAAAATTCCAAACTCAGCAAATGTGGAATGAAGGAAGCTAAATAGAAATTGTGCCATTTTTACATATGCCAGTAACTAACTTCATACGTTTTATTACCTTTCAAGTGAAAAATATGAAATGACAACAATGTGAATTGAATCATTTTTTTGCTATAGCAATTGATAAAATGATCGAACTACTATTTCCTGCAGGGGAAGACATACATTACATTAACCACAACATAGTTACTAATAGCCTTCTGTTTTCAGAGCTGGGATGAACAATGGACTTCTGGGGAAGGTGATGTAGAAGATGACCAGGCTGACCCCAAGGGAGGGGTCAACAGTCTCAAGTCTCTTTGTGCCCAACAAGAGATCTAAGTCCAGCCCACCTTGAATTCCATTGACTCTTATCTACCACCTATTTGCTTTTACCATTAGTAGTTCAGATTCTTTTAGAGAGCTTTAGAACACAATAAACCTATATATCCACTTGAATTGCCTGGAATAAAGAGAAAATTGTAACCTTAGAGGGGTTAAGAGTCACAAAGTTTATTTACTCTTATGATGGTTGGATGGTTGGAAGTCACTTCTTTATATATTTCTTTTCTGTTTAGTATATTCTTACTATTTTTCTTTCTTCTCTATTTCTTTTTAAATTCTTCCTTGCATCTTTTTTTCTTTTCTTTCTTTTTTCTTCAAACTTTATAGGTTGAGCTTGAATTAGATTTTTAATCAGAATTCTTAATCAATAGCAAAAAGGTTGGTATGAACAATCATTTTTCTTCATCTCAGATAGATATCATATGTAGTGCAAACTATCTTCCACTAAGAAATGCATTTAGTCTACCAATTTCATCTTAGATTGACTTTAAAGTGTAGACTTGATGCCTAAAATATTGTAACTATTTCACTGGAACATTTTATGTGTCCTAGTTATAACTGAGAAAGAATCCTGAAGAATTTAAAAGTTTGTCTCAATACAGTCTTCAACTATGGATCTTGGCTATGTGATTGGATCGCCACTGCTATGATTGCTTTTTTATACTCTGAGGAACAAAAGTGTTGAGGATGGTGCCATAACTAATTGTCACAACAGAAATAAAGTTGAAACTGTAAGAATTTCATAGGAAAACTTTTGATGAAGTAGACAAGATGATAAAAATATCATCTGGGAAATCTTGAACATAGACGTAGTTACAGTTTCAAGTTTCATCTGACCATATGTGGTAAATATGTATTGGGGGAAGAAAGACAAAAAAAGATCAAAAGATGAAAAGAGTTGTCTAAAGATTAAAGTTTTGCAGAGAATGGAAGCAATTAGAAATAAAAAAACAAAAGAAATCTGTGATTTTATCTATGTGAGAAATATTAATAGAAACTATTAGGATGTGGCTCAAGTGACTACGATGAGGATTGTCATGCCCCCATCAGAGTCTAATCTGAGGGGGAAGATGAACAGCTGACAGAGAGCAAGAGTGTGGCCCTGTTGGCTGTGGAGGAAACTAGGGAAGGGCAAAGTCAGACAGGGGAGAGAGGGTTCAGATGAAGATCAAGGCCCACCTCATCCTAGGGTGTACAGGGAAGAATGCAGAAGAGAGCAACATGGGTTGCATGGTTTACAAGGAAGGAAAGGGCCCTGATTCAGAGGTGGTATCCAGCAGGTTCTGACCAGTTCTGGAGAACCAGTAGTGGAAATTTTGAGTAGTTTGGAAAACCGGCAAATACCACCTCTGACTGGAGATTTTACAGTATCTTGCCCTGCCATGCCCACCAAGCCATGCCCACAGAACCGGTAGTAAAAAAATTGAATCCCACCACTGCTCTGATTCCCTTCACAAGGCACACCTGTAGATGGAGTTTAAAGGAGAGGCAGTTGGGAGGGGCATTTGTCAGGAACAAATGCTGAACTCATCTAGTGTTAAGAGTTGTGGCCTGCATTCCTGGCATTCATCCTGACAGTCTGAATTATTGCTGTGCTTCTGTGTGCTTATCTTGCCTTGCTAGAATTATTGGACTCATTATTTATTTATTTATTATTTGGTCTTATATGCCGCCCTCTCTCCCAAGGGACTCAGGGTGGCTCACATAAAAACAACCATACAAATTACAAAAGTTAAAAAAGAATTAAAACAAATTTGACCAAATAATCATTAAAACCCACTAACAAACATTTAAAATATTAAAACAACCCCCCCTCAGTCCAGGCCGGCCTGTTCGAATAACCAAGTCTTAAGGCTGCGGCGAAAGGAGCGAAGGTCGGGGGCCAGTTGCAGCTCCAGGGGAAGCTGGTTCCACAAAGTGGGCACCCCCACAGAGAAGGCCCTCCCCCTAGGGACCGCCAGCCGACATTGTCTAGCTGACGGTACCCCAAGAAGGCCCTGTCTGTGGGTGCGAACCGGGCGATTGGTATTCGATGCTGGCAGGAGACGTTCCTGCAAGTACCCTGGCCCTAAGCCATGGAAAACTTTGTAGGTAAGCACCAACACCTTGAATCTCATGCGGAGATTATCTTGCTCTGTTGGAGTGATTGATTGTAGTCATTCTGCTTACAGCATTTGGTCTGCAATATCTGCAGCCAGAGGCTGTTGCAGGTTCATGGGAGAGCTTTTCTCCAGGCCGGAGAGTAACGGGAGTGTTGGGGGCAAAGTTGGAGCAAATAAAGGAACTCATACCTGTTCTCTGGTTGTGTTGCCTTTGTGCCATGCCTCGGGTCATCACAAGGATAAACCTGGATTAGCAGTGTGTGTGGGGGAAGCTGGACTCTGCAAAAGCAAATCTTATGACCATGTCAGAATGAAGAGCCAGCAAATAAATCAACATTTTAATCATTCCTTTCTGTATTAGAAGAAATGCTCCAGAGAGCTACTCCTCATGAGGAAACTGCAAGACAATGGTCTCCAAGAGGTTTAGAGGTCCAGAGATGTTGGAATATTCATGTTGCTCAAATTGCAGTTGGCGTCTTTGAAAGGACACTAAGTTTGCATACATCCTTTTCTAATTGCTTTTGGAAATTGCTTGTTAACTACTTTTAAGTTATTAGGAATTGTTGGGTGAAGAAATCTGACAGCACTAAATAAGTTTCCTATAATCCTTAGTAAAATAATTTCAACTAAAGTTTAAGAGCTTATTTATTTATTTATTTGAATAAACAGAAAATGGGTGATTAAAATGTCAGCATTTATAAAATTTCTAAGAAAGTAATAAATTTGAAATAAGATTTTGGAATTAATTATAAAATCTCTTCTTGTGGGATAATGCTAAAAAAATAATATTGTAAAACTGGAAATTAGGGGAACTAGAAAGAACTTAAGACTACCATTAAAGGGAAGAAAACACAAACTCAACTTACAATTACAGAATGAAGCAAAATATTTTACCATTGGACGTACTGAAGGATATTTTTTTAACTGTGGACCCAGATGTTAATTTTAAGAATGTTTGCCTGTATAAATAGAAAATAGTTTAAAATGTTATGGAAGAGAAATTATCTGACAAAATCAAGGCTGATTTGAAAGTGGATTTAAAAATGATAGGTACAAGAATAAACTTAGGCCAGTCACTCTCTTGCAGCCCAACTCACCTCACAGGATTGCTGTTGTGGAAAAAATATGAGGAGGTAGCTTCATGAGATATGTTCGCTGCCTGGAGTTATTTGTAAAAATAATAAAGGTGGGAGGGATATATATTGTAGGCTAGATTCTTTCTATCTATCTATCTATCTATCTATCTATCTATCTATCATCTATCTCTATAATACATTATATTATAAGAAGAATCTAGCTGATATTTTAATAATTAAAAGGAATATAATTAAATATTTAATTTAATTTAATAATTAAAAAGAATATAACAAACCAAGAGAGTGACCTGGATATTTTTCTATATTAGATGCCTATGGAGATTCTCAGAAAGTCCAGTTGCCTCTTGAAAAAGCACCTTTGGGACAACATGACCTGCATGACTGAGAATCTCCATAGATATACAGCTATGCACTTTGAGATGAACTCTCTTCAAATGTTGCAGGAGTATGAACAGATTTCCAGAAAAATTGCAGATTACAGGAACTATTTGCCCTTCAATTTGAGATGCAGACAGCACAG
Organism: Naja naja; assembly: GCA_009733165.1. Classification (NCBI taxonomy): domain Eukaryota; kingdom Metazoa; phylum Chordata; class Lepidosauria; order Squamata; family Elapidae; genus Naja; species Naja naja. Next base: position 158,909,967 of record CM019150.1, read on the forward strand.
ACTCATCTCCAACAACCTGCATCTGTGCTTAACAGTGAAGGGACACAGAGCAGAAAAAAACTTGCAGAAAACACGGCTTCAACTTCTCAATGAAAACCAGAAAGTCCAGTTGCCTCTTTAAAAAGCACCTTTGGTTTCTTATATTAGATTTACAAAACAAGCTCATTAGGGTTTTGAAGAATTTTTTTAGAAGGAGCACACAAAAAATTAAAAGAAATCACTTTCTAGGACATTATTTGAAGGGAGTAAAGATCAAAATTGTTATAAATAAAGGAAGGAATATAAAATTGGTTCACTTGATCAAGATTAAATTAGATTGTTATTTCTAGTAACTCTTAATGGATTTTTGCTGATATCAGAATTGAAATGTAGAAGCTATATGGATTTGTTTATAGATAAGAGATGGCTATGAGGAGAAAGGTCATTTGTTGTATTTTAAGAGAAGGAGGTAAATTACCAAAATTGTTTACACTTGTGAGAAAGGGTAAGTCACTTCTTTCTATATTTCTTTTTTACTATATTTTTTATTGTTTCTTTTCTAGTTTTCTTTCTTTTCTATATCTTCTATTTATCCTTTCCCTTTTTCAATTTCTAATCAATTTTATTGATTGATATAATTATAATCTTTAATAAATTACTTTTTTCTTCCTAGCATTTTTTTTGCAAGTGCAGGATCATTTTTCCCCAAATCAAACTAGTGTTGATCCCTTGGCAGCAAACATTATCTCTTATTACAGATTATTAAATTCTAATTTTTAAATAAAATATTAGGAAAATGTGTGAAGTGTACTCTTTTATACTGTTTCTTATAATAATGGCTGATTTTGGATATAGAGTAGCTTTTATAAATTTTTCTTCAGATATAATCTGAGTATTATATTTTTTAGCTTATTTTCATACCACCAAACCAGCATTGCATTGCTTCTACTTTCAGAAAATCTGGGGCTGTTTGATTTTTAAATGTAGAAATTGTATTCCTAAACAGAATGACTTTTACACAATTTGGCACCAACATGGAATTATTCAGGAAGAGTTATCCTCAGCTGAAGTTCGCATTCATTAGCATTTTCATAATACTAACTCTGCATTCTTTTTATTTTGTATTTTGGTGAAATCTGACTCATCACATGTTTTCAATGTACTTCAATACTGATCAAGGAAGGAGAAGCCAAAGCACTGCATGGAGGCAGGTTATAAGAAAAATACAGAAATGTCTAGAAACGTGGTATTTCATTCAAAAGAACAATGAATGCGGATTAAATCCCTGCCTCATATTCATTGACAGCAAGATAACAAATAAGTTGAATCCAAATTAGCTACTCAAGGTGGTCCATTCAATAAGCACATAAATTAATACTAATTCTATCTTTATTGTAAGGTTACATTAGTAGAATCTTGTCAGTCTAAAAATGTTCTTCCCCTCCTTTTGTCTATGGAGATTCTCAGTCTTCCAGGTCATGGTTGTCCCAAAGGTGCTTTTTCAAGAGGCAAATGGACTTTCTGGTTTTTTCTTTGAAGACGTTTTGCTTCTCAGATGAGAAGCAAAATGTCTTCGAAGAAAAAAAAACTAGAAAGTCCAGTTGCCCTGTTGAAAAAGCACCTTTGGGACTCCACTCCTTTCCTTTTTACTATTTGGAAAACTAAGGAGAGCCCCTTCTTCCCAAGTCTCCTCTGCTTCTGTCAACTGAGATACCTTTATCTAGTGTGCAGCTCTTCCTCCTGGCTCCCATGGTGATTCCCAAATTACAGTAAATAATTCCATGATAGTGAGAGACTTTCTTTAATACATAACAAAAGGCCCCTTCTTACTACATACACAGACACACACACACACATATACACCAAAAGTGGAATAGCTTTTACTCATTTTGAAATGGCAGGGCAGAAGCTGTGTGTCAGGGCTTCTGGGCCTCTGTTAAATTTATAAAAGCTTGGAAAATGTCCAATAAAGCTAGTGGGGATCAATGTCAGCCATTACATCATTCTAAGAATTAAGTAACAAATTTAACTAGAAATATTGCTTAAGGTTGTATTTTTACTTTGTGCTTTAAGCCCCATATTTTGTCACTATTATTTATAGTCTCTGTACAATGTCAGTGTTTATGCATTTCACATTACTTGGAGTTTCTTTGTAACAGAGGTTCCTCTAAAATTGGGACTGGACCAGTATCAATGATCTGCTCAGAGTCTTATTTTCCTTTAGGTTTTTTTTAATGTGGGATACCCTTTTAAATTGCTGTCTATGTTTTAAATAACTTCATTGTTACCTCTCTTGCTATTAAAAGTTTTACTTAAAACTTTACTTTTTAACTTATTTACAATTTTTTAAAGTAAAGTTTGGGTTTCTTTATCTCTTGTGAAATCGTCCATCTCCAAAATGGAAATATGCTACAAGGTCAGAAGGTGGCACTACAGAATATATTTCATTTGTTCACCTCATTTTTTTTAGTGTGCCAGAAGTAACATGATGTTGGGACTGTATTTTTTTTTCACACATTGGGGTTAGAAGGAAAAGAAGCCTTTTCCTAGAAAATGGATAGTAACAATCAGTACAAACAAGTCTCATACCTAAGGAGGAAGAGGAACAAGTGAGTGTAGATTCAAATTGCTTTTGAGGGTGGGCAGAGTTAGACCTCTGACAGAACCAGTCCTGCTGATATTTGGTGTTAGAGGCAGACCAAAGTAAACAACAGTTGTTGCTGTGTGTGTGTGTTTTTTAAATATTATTTTGTGCCTGAGATAAGGACATGAGGAAAGTAGAGGTACAGATAGATAGCATTCTTTTTGTCTTCACTTTCCTAAATTCTTTAAAGCAGAGATATAAAGTGACTTGAACATGCACACGCACACATACCACAGAGAGAGAGAGAGAGAGAGAGCTTTATTTTAACTTCTGGGATAGATAGATTAGTGGTAGGAGGCCATGGTCTTCTACATAGTATTGAGGAGTGGGAAGATATCTTTACCTATCTAGAGTGCAGAAAATGTCCTGAGGAACAATGTCAGATTCTGTGAGTACCATTCTGGCAGATGGAGCAGATAACTATCCTAACAGGACCCAAGAAACAAAGCAAAGTGATAGATCACATTAAGTCCCTTGGTTTATTAATGAAATCTAAGCTCAGAAAGATTTTTTTAATGGATCTGAAATTCCATAGATAGGACAGATAGAGGAACTGGAGCCAGCAGGAAGGAAGAAAAGGTTGGGTCTGGATTAAAATGATAGAACTGGGTGGGGGAAGTGACGACAAAATGTCCTTTTTATTTTAAAAAAGAGACAAAATAAATAAAAGGGACGCACTTTTCAATGAGAGGGAATTTAAAGAATGGAATGTTTCTCTTCTACAGTCAAGACTACACCTTTAGGAGTGTAGCTGTCCAGCTTTTAGAATACAGATAAGGGGAATTCAGACCTCATCTTTCACCCTTCAGTCTCAGTTATTAGAAAGATCTGAATTTAAATGAGAAGACCCACAGGGAAACCCTAATTATTCCTTTCAAAAGTTTTGGCTTTTTAAATGTATGATGTAAATGTTTTTGCAGCCTTCACTAATACAACCAATAAAAGTGTATCAGGCATTGCAGCAAAGCACCACTGGAAAGACACACCAAGGCTGACCCTTTCAGCTCAGTGTAATGGCGCTAAGTACAGAAGTGTCTGGAACTGCACCAAGATACCAGCTGTTAATCTGTTTCTCTAGCTTCTTCCACATACCCCAATGTATGCCAGAAATCACATTACACATCTATTATCAAGAACTAGGGTGTTAAAATGACAATTTGGTATTTGGGTCTTAAAGGGCAGCCTGCAATGACATACCATATGGTCATCTCCTGCCCTTTAATGTTCCTATGCAATAATGTATTTACAAGGCAACAGAGAGACTTATGGAGATAATGCCATCTGCTGCCACCGAAACAGGAAGCAGAAAATAGATTAGAAGGCTAATAAATGAAAGACTCCCAAGAAACATGAACAGAAACATACATACATAGATACATGCATACATATATTAACCATTTATGTAGTAAGTAGAAGTTTATTTTTTATGAAACTACTAATCAAACCCACCAATCTGATCATTCATTGGCGACAAAAAAAGAAAAGAAAGCAATAAAAATTGCTGAACTGTTCCATTTTAAATAATGAGTGGCAATGTGGGGAATCTAACAGCAAATCATTCTTGTTTGAGTATTCATCATGTATTGAGTCTGTATTGAGATCCATTAAACAATTCCAATGTAATTAAGTCTCACAGCTTGCCTATGTCAAAGGGACTGTGTATTAGGTTACACTGGATTGCCATAAACACAGCTGGATTCCAAGCAGCCTTTGCCATAATCGCTAAAATCTGAACTATCCATTTCAGATTGCTTTCAATAAGCTGATAAATCACATTTCCTATTATAGCCACATCATCACTTCAATATAATGGGCTTGATTTTGTGAAGCACTTACCTTGAGATATTTTCCTTATGTTGAAAAATGTGCTTTCTCATTGCATACACAAAATTTGATAGTTCCTGCTCCTGCAATATAATTTAGCTCTGATCAAGAGAAATGTAGAACCATTGTAGTGGGTGGCCCTATAAACTTTAAATATGAGATGATAGATAAGAGATGGGGGAGGGGAAGGAGATGTATAAATAGAGATGATAGATATATGATAGATAGATAGATAGATAGATAGATAGATAGATAGATAGATAGATAGATAGATAGATAGATAGATAGATAGATAGATAGAACGAACAACAGGAATTTGCTCTAACCCAGTGAAAATAGGTTAGATTTTTTTAAAGGTCAAAATTATCAGTTGAAATTTGTTGAAATTATGTTTGTCCACTTCATATAACAACACTAGCAATATTTGCAACTTTCAGAGTGGCTCCAAAAGTTGCTACACCATTAGAATCTGTATATGAGTAAACATAAGAGCATACATGCAAATTAATAATTTTAGCTATTTTACATTTTAATTAAAGTTAGATAAATTAAATCTAGTTTTCACCCTTTTTGAGAATGATGTCATTGTTCATAAAAATAATTGCCTTATGGCACAAAAGACTCATGGCCTTTATATATAGAAAATTGCTATCCAGGTCATAAAAGCCAGCTCCATTTAATTAAGATTTTGCGTTCCTGCCACTCTTGAGCACTGAAAATTGTATGTGGAAAACAAAAGGCAGGACAAAAATCTAAATAAATAATTAAAGAATAAAAAGAGGATGGAATAATAATAATTACTAATAATAGTACTGCCCCATCCTAATCAGCATTATACTGTTGAAAAATCTCACAGTATGGACATTTGAAAAACTGGATTGCTTCCAGTAACATATTGCAAATTATAAAGATCTGACCCAACTGTCTTAATATATGGTGTATTTATAGCTTGTGATTGGCTGCATAATATGTAAGTGTATTTATAGTTTGTGATTAGCATCCTGAATCCTAATAAGGTATACAAACTTCGACCAGCTGTATCTTTTAGAAGTCTTGCTCAGAATCACTGAAGAACTCTGCAAACTTGGCTCATATGGTCCAGAAATTAAAGTATGACACATCCCAGCATGACGATTTCTCAGTTTCTTTTTCCTTTTTTTAAATAATATTCATTATAGCTACCCATGAAACCATGTCATGTAAACCAAACAGAAGTTTGATTTTTCTAATGAAACTGCATCTGAGTTTTGGACAGTAAAGCTTTTTCAAGCCAGAAGCTATAACTCTTCTTATAGTTATATGTGTCAAATGACATATATTTTGCCAGTAGCCAAGGTGGACACTGTATTTTCAAGTTAGAAATTTCAGTTTGCATTTTCAGCAGTGCAGTGTGGACTTTTTTGACAGGGAATCACAAAGCATGGAACAGGCACAAAATCTATGCTTCGTGTAGCCTGAGATATGACCAAAGCATTTCTGCAATTCCCTTGTTCTTTTATTAAAATGAAGTAGATTGTAGAGCAGCTCACTCCTTTGGTGCCACCGAGACAGCCTGTTACAAAAATGCAGAGCCAAAAGTTGACATCCATGGCATAAACGAGTCTCCAACCTTGATTCCAAAGTTGATACAATCGTAAGAATTTTCTTTATTTGCCCTTCTTTTTAAAAAAAATCTTACTTCTGCCATTGTCTCTAAAGAAAATTCATCAACAAGGTGGCCCTGAAAATTTACAGGGAACTTCTAAAGTAGGCTGACTGCTACCCAGAAGTTCAATTAAAGCACTCAAGGAGTTAACAGAATCCTCTGTAGAATGTTTGCTTTCTTCTGTTTGAAATCAAACATCTGATCTTTATCCGAGGTGACAGGTTTAATGCCTTTCTTCTCTGACAAATTTTGAACTGAAGAGGAATGCAAACATATATCCGTGTAGTTTTTAAAGTGTTCGTCAGAGCAAGCCAATATTGGCAGCATCGTTCACTAATAAACAGCAGAGCCAAGCGGTGGTGTTATGTGCTTTTAAAAATTAGATAAATTATAGTCTTGACATCATTTACATGATTTTGGTGGGATTTGCTATAGGTCAGGTAATTTGATCAGGATTTGGATTCAGGAAAATTATCAGCACTCTCACATTTGTTTTATCTGTTTTAATTTGCCATGGAATATAGTGCCCTAAAAGGTTGCCATTTTAAAAGCAAAAGACAAAACATACTAAAAATGAGCCAGAATTTTTTCCACATAAAGTAAAGCAAATGAGTAAAATTATACAGGAGAGGAAGCAGGTTAAACATAAAAGAAAAGACCTAAACATAAATAGAAATCACAAAAAGGTCAATGGATTGGAAAGAAACAAAGTTAAGATGATCTTAAAGTCATCAATGCTGCAAGATAAAAGTATCTCAAATTAAGGGAATGAATACAATAAAAAAAATAACAGAGACATTATAGTAGTTGGTTCAGAGATTAAAATGTCTGCTATGAACTTCATGGGCACAAGTAGTTTTCTTACTGAAGAAATAAGAGAAATCATTTTGTAGAAGGACTGGCCTGAGAAATGTAACCAGCAGAAACAAAGGCTAACCTGCCTATCCACATAATTCTGTGCATCAAAGCCAATCAAATAAAATTTCAGTTGAACAAACCCAGGAGGCACTTTTCACTCGCATCCTCCCAGCATCTGCTACCTAAGCCAACATGAAGTTTAATACTAGGGCTGGCTCTATGAGATGTCATGGTGGTACAGTGGTTAAGATGTTGCATTAAGAACAGGAGAGCCCAGGTTTCAATTCATGGAAACTCACTGATGACATTCAGTCACTTTTAGCCAAACTGCTTACCATTGGGGAGTTATGGTGAGGGAAATAGGAAAGAGTTCAAAGTAGGCCACTTTGAACTTCTAGAAGAAAAGTGAGATCATTCTAATGAACAAATGAATAATTCAGTAATGAAGAGTACTTATTCATCTATGGACAGAGATGTGGTGGACTGAATTCCTGGCATCTTGTCCCCCGCCCTTCATTGTTCTATAATTCTTGGAGAAGAGCCAACTTAGTGAATGGTACCATTATCCATTTTAATGCAGAAAAAGGCCCTTTTAGCACTAGTTTATCCAAGCAGAAAAAAAGTGCCAGCCCTCCTGTCTCTTGCCACTCCACCATTAATTTAACCAAGGAAGGGACTACCTGATAAGGTTAAAATCCTTCCATAGTGAGAGAGTTTAATTCAGTAAGCAATGCAAGTTTTTATTAGGGATATCACAGGTAAAGAACTAAATGGGAGCTTAGGACAAAAGGGAAAAGGGAGGAAGGAGTATATTGTTTCTGAAGAGTTTTCTTAACCACTTCCTCCTGCAGATGGGAGCACATATGCAGGCACATACAGATAGTCCTCGACTTACAACAGTTCATTTAGTGACCATTAGGAGTTACAACAGCACTGAAAAAGTGACTTATGACCATTGCAGCATCCTCATGGTCTTACGATCAACATTCAGGTGCTTGGCGCCAACCGACTCACATTTATGATGGTTGCAGTGTCCTTGGGTCATGTGATCACCTTCTGACAAGTAAAGTCGATGGGAAAGCCAGATTCATTTAACCACCATATTACTAACTTGACAACTGTATTGATTCACTTAACAACTGTGGCAAGAAAGGTCATAAAATAGGGCAAATTTCACTTAACAACTGTCTCATTTAGCAATGGAAATTTTGGGCTCATTGTCACCATAAGTTAAGAACTAACTATGGACACATATGCAACAAACAGAAAAGGGACAGAATTAAACAGACAATGGATAAGATAGGGGCTACAACTCAGATACATCAAAGTACATCAAAATCAAATATTTAATTCACATCGACTTTCTGTTTCTCATGGATTTTTCTTTTTCCCTAGATCTCCATTCCTGCATTCCTGGAAATTTGGAGTACTGCTTGCCTGGCCTTGAAGCCAGAAGAGATGCCCCAACCTCCATACAGTTACAATACGGATGAAATGGAGATGCCCTTTCCTCTTCTTAAAATAACGCTCTAAGAGACGAGTCTCCAAACTTGGCAAATTTAACACTTATGGACTTCAACCTCCAGAATCCCCCTGCCAGCCATGCTGGGAGTCGAATTCGGCAAGTATTAAAAGTTACAAAGTTTGGAAACCCCCATTGTCTAAGATAATGAAACTTTACTGTTCCCCTGATGGGTTGCCAAGAGTTTTATTTTTCCAGGCTGATGGTCCCTGTCCATATTGATGAATTAGAGATAACTGACAAATTTAGTTAATGTTTTTTCCTTAAACTATTTCATGTTTTCAATTTCTTGGTATGGGTCCCCCCCCACCTTTACAACAAATTCCACTGGATCTGAGCCAAGACATTGAAAATAATATAGCATGGCACTACCCAGAATCAATTTTGGCTTGATTGTACTTCTCCAATAGGAAATGCAAAATTACTCAATGTATGCATTCTGGGAACCTCTAAATGGAACTGCTGCAATTGTAGTTTATTGGGATTAATTTTGAAAGCTCTGGAGAATTCACAATTGCCCTTGCATCTATACTGCTGAATGGCACTAATCAGAAACAACATAATTCTATTCCTGAACCAATTGCTATTGTTGCCAATAAAAGTGGGGGCAGCAACGTGTCATGTTGCAAATGGGCTGCCTCTGTATATTTGAAAGAATGCCTTCTCCTACATATACAGTATATTCTATTATAAGGGATAAAGAAAATATGCCAAGGATTTCTATTTTGCAAGATGTGTCTGATGACACCATGGTCAAGGGCTTTCTTTGTCGTCACAGTTACACTCTGAAACTTCTTGTTGGAACAAACCATGCATAATATCTTTGTTTCTGTCTTTGAAGGTCAAAACAAGACCTTCCTCTTTTGGATATTTTTAACGACTTAACCACTTTACTGTACATTTTATTCTTCATGTTGTTCCTTCATTCTGATTATTATTCCTGTGTTTATTACTCTGTTTTATTGCTTTTTGTAGGCATTTTATCTACATTTTTTTTGGTCAGTCATTTGGTCTAGTACTTGCAGAGCATGAAAGCTGCTAGAAAAATAGCAGCAACCACAGTATATGTCTTACTCTAGGAGTGGAAGTAGTAGGGAGAGTGTATCTACTTGTCTGTCTATCGAAAGGAAGAGTGTTCCAGAGGATTGACAAACCTGAACATCTGAAAGACACAAGGGGTCCTTGGTGCTCTCTGAGCTTGCTTGTTTTCTTGCAGATGTTTCATTACCCAAACTAGGTAACATCATCAGCACTAGTAAGGAGTGCAGTTTGCTGTCAGTTTATATTCTAATGCAGGGTGTCAAACTGGTGGCCCACGGGCTGGATGCATCATGCGCAGGCCTCCACCCCAGCTCTGTGAAGAGGAAAACATTGCGATACATCATGTGATGGCAACGTGACGGCATGAGTTTGACATCCATGTTCTGGTGGTTTGCCTTTCAGTGTTGGTGGAGGCGGTCTTAGAGATACTTTGGTTGGTATGTTTGCTGTTGGCTTCTTAGGCAGTTTTTTTGTTGGGGTATTGTTTACTTGATTGATGGCCTGATCATATGTTAACCTTGGAGTTAATCTATACTGATTTGGGTGCTGATTGCTGGTTAAGAAATGCTTGGGTCTTTTTGTTCCTTTTTGGGCTAGGTGATAATCTCTTTTGCATAGATGTTGCTAATGTCTATGTGTCTATTGATGGCTGATTTGTCAGAGTGCCAGGCTTCTAGAAATTCCCTGACATTTTTGGACTTGGCTTGGTCTAGGATGGTCACATTTTCCCAATTGAAACTATGGTTAAATCTATCTATATGTTGTGAAATTAAAGACTTTTCATCATGTCTTCTGACTACTGGTTGATGATCATGGATGCATGCTGACAGTCTTCTTCCTGTTTGTCCCATATAGTGGTTTTTGCTTACCTTACGTTGTGTGTTGTAGATGACTCCTGTTTTACTTCCAGGATAGTTGTGTCTTTTGGTCTGCTTAGGATACTTTGAAGACTAGTAAACTTATCCCACTCTACTCCTTGCTGTCTACATTCTTCTTTACCTTTCTGTGGACATAAGCCAGCTCTTCTTTTTATTTTTAATGAAGTGCAAGACTCAGAAACATCTTTCTAAATAAAGGGTATGTTTCATGCTTCACTGTGTGCTATTCTCTCATTTATTTATTTTTGAATTGAAATATAATTGCAGGAATGTACTGTATGGTTGCTGCAGATTTCCTTTTGTCAATGCTGCTTTCAGAGTTATAGCTATAATTCCTCTTGCCAGAAAGGAAGACAGACAGTATTCCTGTAATGTTAACCTGACCATCCAGTACTGAAATTAAGATTTCCCCATATTAAAGAACCATTTCTTGTGTTGCAAGAAGAATAATTCTTCGGAGTATCCTTTTTTCTCCCAACAGGAAACAATAATGAAATGAACTCAATGAACTCAATAGATCAATATCAATTAACCAAGATATAATGTTCAGTTCTGAGACAAGAATATATAGCATGACCAGAAATAGCAAAGATTATCAGTAAGTTAATTTGCATGCTATTGTAAGCATCCTGCACCGGTTTTGTGTGTAGCGATCTACCTAAAAAGAAAACACAAGCTATAGAAAATACACATGGTTAACAATAATGCAACATAATCCATGCAACCTATCTTCCCAGGGCAAATAATTTAATTACTAAGTAGGAGACAGATCTTTTTTCATGTCCAAATAGTTCTCAGTTTATGAACAGGTGCTAGCTAATTTTTCTCACCTTCACTCCCATTTCTCCTTTAAACTGGCTTCAGCCAAGGACAACAAAAACAGAATCAATACTGTTGGCAAATACAAGTTCCAGATTGTTATGGTTTATTTAAAATAAACCCAGGATAAAGCTTTCAAATATGGGGTGTTTTGTTCTCATTTCAGAACACTTAGATCTCTTCTTTCCAAGCTCAGAATTTTTCAAGCTTTGGAATATTTTGCATGTGACTGAAAAACATCCTCGTCTTTCTTTAACTACAGTACAAACATGTCCCAAGTTTTATATACATGTCCTTATGAATTCATCTTCATCCCTAGTCCACAACCGACTCATGTTACAATAGTTTTTAACTCTTCTAATTTTAGAAAAGGGTGTTCTTTCATTTCCTGACCCTTCCTGTCTTGGACACAATCTAAGATACAATCACTGGCAATGTGATAGTCAGGTCATAGACATAGTCAGAAGTTGGGATCTGTCCAGTTTTATTGGCCATTCTAATCTGCTATGGGGATACCTCTTCTTGTCTCTGGGGGATGAAAGATTATGTATAATGAGCATCCCCCCAATCTTCTATTTCAGTACCAGGTCTTGACCGACGGATACACACATGCATCTAGCCATTAATCAACATTTGTCCCCTCTCTGAGCTTCAACCTCACCCCACATTAGGGAGAGTGATTGGTTGCTGTCCTTTGTATCAGCAGGAAAAGCTCTGTGGGAAAGGAAACTAAGCCAAAAGAACCGATGAGTCACTTTTCTTCATTTATCCCACATTAAAACTGTAAAGGACAGTGCATTCACCAGCTTGGATACTGAGACCAAATAGGGCTTGGCAGTCTGGATGGCAAATTTTTGGCCATTATATATTTCTGCTGGCTGAAGGATGGTAGCTTGCACATTAAGATGAGTCTGTGCTCTACACAGGAAAAATTGAATATAAAACTAGGGATAAATACACACCAAAAGTATATGTTTGGTAAAACTGTGTTATGAAAATGTTTGTACGATTTTGTATAACAAGCTTTTCCAGACTAATGTGGAAGTTACTGATATGGGCCAGACAGAGACTTATTCTTCTACCTCAGGGGCAAATGTGTCCTTCAGTTTGTCAAATCACATCCCTTAAATTATTTTACTTAAGGGAAAAAATAGCCTGGCTGATCTTAGTCACATAAAAACTGGAAAGTACACTCTGTATCTTTATTCAGTGATTACATGTGCATAAGGATATGCATGCAGAGAAGTAGCTTTGTTCATGTTAGCCAGATGAAGATAAGTTATTGTGGAATCTTTACACAAAGAAAGGAGAAACAGGAATCTAAAAAAAATCTATCAGCTGAGGCACATGATAATTGACATGTCTCCGGCAGGACTGCCTGACCACATGGATTTCAAACAATTACTTTCCTCAGCTGTTAGATTTTCAGATGTGATCTATAGAGCGATGCTGACAGTAGATTTTCTGCCAGCAATAAAGGTGGCCTGATTCAGAGAATAATTATTGTATGCAAATGAATGTGATTTTCCTCTGCCCTTTTATGGATGATTCTGCTCTGCCATTCATCAGGGCCACAAATTTCACTTGGTAGGAGATGGAATTAAAGAGACAGGCGCCTCTGGACCTTTGTCTCTGAGTTACTAAATCCATCCGTAACTATCTTCATAAATAGATGTGCACATGATACGAAGTGATGACAAATATCCATATTTTTTAAATCTAGGCATTTTGCTTCAAAATTGGTTCAGGATATACCAGAAGATTGCCTTAAAGTCCACAAGTGTAACAGCCATCCCGTTTTTTCACACATACGTCCAGTCACTTGTGAAATACACCACCTGGTTTTGTCTGCCTGTTTTAAAGGGAGAAAACACAAAGAGCTATTTTGTCTCTGATTATGATTCTGTTTTGCTCTTCATGTGGAATTGTGAATAGTAAATGAAAATAACAGATAAACATAAGTAAGGTCCTTCCTTTTTAATACTGGCCCCAATGGCAATGGCAAATTCACAGAAGAAATGTAGTACAAAATGTATCTTTGCTAAGTACCAGTTTCTGCATAGTTCCCAGTTTGCAGTGCACATCTTCCTCCAAGTATGGAAGAAAGAGTGATTGAGTATAAATGGAACAGGTCTTGTTACTCATATTATAACAGTATCTTCACATCATAGTAGATCTAAAATGCTTTCCCCCCCCTCAGTGCCACTATAAATCAGAAAGGAGCTGGTTTTTGTCTGCATGTGTATCTTGCCTATGTGTTTATATGCATAAGTGTACATCCACAATGCAGGAAGCACCACTAGAGGCCATCATATACTTATCTAAATAAATGCTAAATTAATGCATTTCCTTCATGGAGAATGCAACCTCCAGCATTGTCAGAACAGTATTATTGCACCGAACAAATAGTTCCCTCTGGTTCGCTGCTGTCCAAAATATATATTTTTAACCAGGAAAAGCTTACAATAACCATTACAAACCACAGAAATAAATACTCATCAGCCTGCACTTTTAATAGAGATTGTTTAAAAAATGCATTTACTACTCAGGAGGAGATCACATCAAAGAATATATTGTGACCTAGATAGCTTAGATGGTATCTATAGGTCAAGTCAATGGTATTGTGGAAATTTCAACTTACCTTCTTGAATTTGGACATGCCATGTCACAGCTAGTTCTTAATGAATTGTGATACACTACCACTTTGCCCGAATTACTAGAAATGTGGAATATTTTTTCAATTATCAGAGGTCATTTTATGTCTGTATTTTTTTTTAATCTGGCTATGCCAATATGGTAAATTTGCAAGGGGAAACACCAGGCTCACCAATAGCATAGCTGCTGACAGTTTTTAGTTTTCTAAAATTTCTCTGACCAAAACCTTGCCTATATTTTCTAAACATTATATTCCACTCTCAAAACCCATCCTGGACCAAGAGAAGATGGAGGAGAAGGTTGTTGAGAGGAATTTCATCAAATAAACTGACATATTTTAATCCTGTTTCCTTTTGCCTCATCACAGAATGGCTAGAGTACCTTTTACTGCCCAACAATACAAAATCAGAAAATAAAAATAAAATTCATAATACTTCTTTAATTTGAAGGTGGTACTTACTAGATTGGAGATGGTAGGAGGAAGATGAAAACTTGCAGAGGTTGACAAGATTTTGCTTTCCTGGGTGGAAAATCAGAAGCAAATATAAAGTAGCATTCTGCTTTATTACATCTAGACTCTTTAGCAATCATTTCTAAGAAATCTCTCCATTTTAAACTTTGTTGTATAAAATTTAAGAGTCATAGCTGGATATGGAAAGGACTGAAAAAGTCCTACCTTATGAGGGCCTCTTGATATAAATCGGAATGAGCAGTAATAGTCCTGATTTTGTTGGAGATCTATTAGGTTTAATGGCAATCTTCTCTTCTAATCTGACAATTTTACTCTGAGGAACTGGTGGTTGAATCATTAGAGTATGTGCCTTCATAATGCTAGCAAATGCTGGTAAATTTGGTAAATAAAATAATTTGGTAAATAAAATAATTTGGTAAATAAAATAAGCAGCCCTGGGATGTATGACCAAAACCTCCATGGACATGAGAAGGAATATCAAAATATCATAAATCTACCCAGTTGGGTTTAAAGTCCTACATACTGTAGTCTCAAAAATGAGGACGAAGGTTGGTAATTGTAACATATTGTCTGTAATCAGAGTTAGTGTTTTTAAAGTGGTTAGTGTTAAGTTTGCATGAAGAGTCAGACGCGAGGAGTTCCAGCAAAGAGTTTATTCAGTGACTACAGCTTGAATGGACCCGAGTTGGCTTGGCTATGGCTGCCTCTTATAGCCTGCAGCCGTGGTTGCCAGCCAATGGGAGTGCAGGGTTTCTTCCCGCACTATTTAAACCAATACCATTTGACATTTTACAAGAACAGTTCAAATAAACCAATAACATTCAAACCTACATACATAACAGTTAGCATAACTGCTTTTATGTTAGATTGGGCTATAGAAATAAGCAATAAACCCTAAATTCTGCTGAAGATGTTACCTAGTCTGGTAACAAAACATTCGAAAACCAACCCACAAGATCGGAGAATGAACCTCCATCCTCATCCTCCACCCATATTTGCCACTATCTCAAATAAACAAGATGTGGTCTTGGCCACTCTGTTGCTCATCTGACTATGTTCCTGGGTTCCTAGATCTGATCACCAGGCTGGAAGTTTGTGCCCTTTCATTTCTTGCTGTAGGGGATCTTCAGTCTCCATATGGTAGGGGCTGGGTCTAACAGAATCCAGGTATTCATGCCTACATGGTAACTATGGGCTTTCTCAGATAATCTCAGGCTCAACACATGCAAGGAGTCATGTATTAGGTCTTTCTTTCATTTTGAAATAGATGTTATATGATCTTGGTATGAAATGATCACAATCAAATTATTTCCTGGTCCAGGTATGATTGACAGCCATGCAGTTTTCATTGTGATTTTCAAATGAACCTGGATGAATAATGAGACACAATGTCTTTGAGCAATGAATTACCAAACTGATTTCCAAGTTCTGATGCCATGATGTTGCTAAACAGCTTGCATAGCCCTCGCTGGTTTTACATTCAGCCGAGGTCAAATGAATCAGTGAGAAAACTCCATAATATTCCACAATGCTAGACAGTGGTGGGGTTCAAATTTTTTTACTACTGGTTCTGTGGGTGTGGCTTGGTGGGCATGGCAGGGGAAGGATACTGTAAAATCTCCAGTCAGAGGTGGTATTTGCCAGTTCTCCGAACTACTCAAAATTTCCACTACTGGTTCTCCAGAACTGGTCAGAACCTGCTGAATACCACCTCTGATGCTAGAGTGGAATTTCTACTACATTTTTTAAAAAATAAATAATGTGGAAGTTACTCTTTAAAGAATGGGTTTAACCTGCTTCAAAGCTCTGATACAAGCTAAACTTATTAGACAGAAAAGACTGAGTACACTCATACTTTTAATGGGCAATTGGAGAATGTTGTGAAATTAAATCTGTACCCTAAGCACTGCTTACTGTTGTGAAGATGAGTCTTTATGGAACAGGCATTAAAAATGATGGCATTATCATTCAACCAGCTTTCACACTAACACGTCTCTCCCTCTTTCTCTCTCTCTCTCTCTCTTTCTCTTTTGCAAGCAAAATTGTATGCCAGCTGGAAGCATTCTTTTCTAACCTCATTGTATAAGTACTTTCAATATATGGAAGACTGACCATACATTTTAAGAATATATATACACTAATATTGGAAATATTGTCTTCTCTGCACTGGAGTGCATCCTTCAGTTTGAGATAGCATCTGTCAAATGAGTTTTTCTATCAATATAACACTGTTTCAACACTTAATACAAAGCAGAGCAAAGGTGTTCACAGAAGGCAAGGGATGCACGTTCATTAAAAGACAGCAGCATTGGGTTCATTTTTATGCCCAGAAGTTCTGTCAGTGGTAGCACTTTCTTCCTTCTTGAGTACTTTGTCACCCATCTCACACCTGGCTTTGGCAATATTTATATGAGCCAAGTTGGTGACAATTACAGGACCACTGCCTTGGCAATGTGAATTAAAGTAGAAATCAGAAATCAGAGATACCTCAGAGTTTGACAGGCTTCAATTTACTGTTTCTCACCACTGGCCATGATGAGAAGGTCTGATGAAGGTGGATAACTGACAACATCTGGGAGAAAGAATGTTTTTCCACCTCAGTATCAAAATAGCATCCATGTTATATATTCTTCTGTTTCAAGAGCACAACTGCAGAATAAATTAAAAGTGCTAAAGTGTTTCTTCTTTTTCTATCCTTGATATTTGCCAACTCATTAGCAGTGGCAATTCTCATGAGCTAAACTTTCTCTTGTATGTCATTGAAAGATGGCCTGTTCTTCTTCCTCTTCTTTTTTAGTAGCTGCAAAATTCTACTACCTCTGCAAAAATATTGTCCTCCTCAACTTTTGAAATTTGGTTAAAATTCTTTCTTGCCACCAACCTCTCTCAAATTCAGAACAAAAATTCAGATAGGGATACTTCCCCTCTCTACACAAAAGAAATTCACCTCTCATGAATTCCTGCTTGAAAGAGATATCTACATTTTTGCAACAGCAGGAACTGCAAAGCAGTTAAAATTTCGTTTTAACATCTCCAACTAATTTTCTGCAGATAACTTCTGAGAATACAATATTTTAGAATCCTCTGACATTACAGTTAGAAAGGTGAGACTGTTAGGATAATAGGTATGTGAGCAAACATTCCCATTTTAGTGCTACATTAGAACTTTGTTTTCTCTGTTTTTCCACTGTTCAAGCTCTGGTCTTTCATGGCAAAAGAATTCATGGTTGTTTAATTCACATTGTAAGTGAAAGGAACCAACTGGCTGAGCTTGGTTATCTAGTATTGGAAAAGAAAAGAATTGCAGACTTTAGAAGTTGTGGCTGCCCCATCACTGGAAGTTTTTAAGAAGAGATTTGGACAGCCATTGGTCTGAAATGATAAAGAGTCTCTTGCTTGGTCAGGGAGTTGGACTAGAAGACTTCCAACTCTGTTATTCTATATTCTGTAAATGTTACAGGAGATATTTCTCATATCTAGTAAAAGTATGAAGGAAAATATATAGGAAGCAACTGCTGCCACCTTATATTACCATTTATAGCCAGATTTCTTCGTTCCATTGCTCAATTGATTCTTTAATTGTAGGGGGACAGAATTGGAAAGGCCATGTAAGTGACCAACTGTCATCTCTTTTTTAATGCAGCAATTCAAAGCACAAGAGAACTTGTAACAAAAGGCTGCCCACTTTTTGCTTGAACACATTCAAGAAGGTCTACCATCTCATTCCAGGTGACATCAGCACTGTGAGACTGGACACAGGAGGATTTTTATTTCAGCCGGACAATTATGCAATTTTTCTCCCTAAAGAGAGAAGAGAAGGGACAATATTTGGAACATATCTGTTGCAACAGAGTGGGGGAAACAAGGGAGATTATACTAGAGGTCTATTTTTTTTAAATAAACCAAGATGGCCTGTTAAAAGGTCTTGACAGACAAGGCAATGTTTATGGGCATTACAGCCTCCTATCCTTTATTTGCTTTTTTCTTTCTTATGCAGAAATTAATCACTTTTGCAACTGACTTTCCTGATCCTGCAACCCACAATCTTTCTTTTGATGTAAATGGCTCTGATTCCCACCCCTTCCAGACAAGGGTTGTGCTACCACCAGTTACCCCGGAGTTTCTTTTATCTGTTACCCATAATTCCCTAAAGTGAACAAAAAATATATCTGAAACACACACAGACACCTGCAGGAAAGCAGTTAAAAGAAACGTAGAGTATCTTTTCACTCAAACTGTCATGTAATATCTCCACATAATGTTTCATGGCACATGACAGGAAGGATATGACACATCTTATCACTCGTCAAAAAAGACAACTGTGTCAAGCTAACTTTGCAATTGGATTCAGGGGAATGGGAATTTTGCATGATTTATAGTTAAAAAAACCCACTTTAAAAAAAAAACCTTGTTAAGTCTGGAGAAGGCTATATTATATTTCAGACATAATTTAACATTTAGGTCATATTTTTAAGAATGCTTTTGTGACCATAGTATTCTCTCTTTGTTCCTTTAAATAGTTTTTCTTTGTTTCTACAGTCTGTTTTTAAAATCTTGTTCCATAAAGGAGCGATGAACTATTTGGAAGATGTAAGTAAGCTTCACAAACACACACACACAAACACACACACACAAATACACACACAATTCAAGCATCAGATAATGCTGTAACATGCTGGCATATATCAAGTTGAAACAGGGAAAATGTTTCTCTTTCTCTCTCATCTCCCAAAACTTTTTTTATTGTTTTTAAGAACCAGTTTTAGGATTCTTCAATTTTTCTTCTTTGAGTTTCACCTAAGTCGATGTTGTTGCATCCGATACAAACACACATGTGGCACGGCAACATCTTTAGCTTTTGGTAGAGGCTGCCCCTAAGAAATACTATTCAACAGAGTCTGTGCCTGTCACCGCTTCCTGTCACATGCCTGGTAATTAAACTCTGACTGATTTATTGACTGACAGCCAACAAATCTCAACCCAGTTTTTCTGATATACAAACTTCCCCAGGCAAAATTCACTCCAACAACAGCCCAGCTGAAAGAAAAGAGTAAGGTTGAAGGGGTGGGGAAGAAAGACAAAGAGTGACTGGTGGCAGATCAGCATACATTTTCAAAATCTGGTTTTAGCAGATGAAGGAAATAGATTTTGGGATTTAAAAAATAAAAAGAGCAGGGAAGAATGTTAGGTGAACATCTCTTTCGAAGCTAGGCTTTGAAAGAAAGAAGAAAAAAAAATAAGTAGCAAATATTATTACTTCAGCTTTAAGATTCATTTGAAACGGCTCACGTACAAAAAGATCTCTGAAGAGGAAAACAAGACGTGCTTGCAGCTAATATTATAGTCAAGTTCCAATTTTACCTAAGGGAAAGCAGCTTTATTAAAAGTCATGACTGAAATTGCATGACAGGTGCCAATATTCTCCACCCTGACAGATGTGTCAGTTTGCAAATGCCATTTTCTTGTCAGCAGTCCCTAGATGGAGTTGCTCCTATCACCATTTGTCTCTCTTCCAGCGAGATCACACATGCCCGTTGCCTGCCTCCGAGCTGCATGGCATTGTTCGATATGTGGAATCCTCACAATGAGACTTATTAAAAGACAGTCCATTATTTTTATTTAGAGCATTTCCAAAACAAGCGGAGCTGTGCGTCGCGTAGAGATAATCTTAAAAAAATGTGTGACAGGTCATCTTCAGGCCAGCTCAACTCAATTTGAAATGCATAAGGAAATAGAGCTACCCACCAATACCGCAGAGCAGTTCATAATGAGCGTGATTTGAATGACATTTAACCCTTGAATAATGGCTTTGAAAGCCGGCAGTACTGTACTGCGGTATAGGAGACAGAGGTGGTATTCAGCATGAAAAATGGATTCTGCCCCATTTTTTCCTAAATCTTTGTTCACCTTGCATTCTCTTACTTTGTTACAGGTGGGGTTGCTCAGTGCAGCAATAAAAGATAAAATACTCCTGATCGGCTGTATTTATGGACCCTTTCCCTCCTCCCATTGGTTTCAAACACAAAAGACAAATGGTGTCTCTCGATCATTGCTTGTACCAGAAGCAGGTAAAGCTGAACTCTCTCCAGCCACGGATGGGAAATTATTACAGATAAAATTATTCTTTTTTATAAGAATGGCAATTGGAAAGCTTCATTCTCAAAAATACTTGCCAAGAGTCATGGCATCAGAGCAAAAAAAACAGCAGGAGCTTAAACACACTCCTATACTAAGATTTCTGATTTTTTTAAATTAATTATTTAAACAGCATCATTGCTAGTCTTTATTTCACTAAGGTTTACAATAGAAGAAGATAGAATAGCACATATCAAAGCATGTACACAGTTATATGTATAAAATAATGTAAGTCCAACTTGTCAATATAAAAATAATCATATCTCTGGCACTGATCATTCCTCTTCCAACTTGATGACCCTGGAGGTTTTAGCAGAAGAGTGATGGCCATAGATCCCACATTTCACATCATAATCAAATAAACTTAATTGGACAACAGACCTGCTCATTAGGCAAGGCAAGCCAATTGTATTAGAGAGCAGATTGAAGAGAACTGTTTGATATGTGGACTCTTTAGATCAAGATGTTGGAGAAATAAACTGTGGATGTTACTACACCTGTGTATCACCTCATAAGTTTCCTATTTTGCTCAGGTATCATTAAGGACATTTTCCCATTGGCAGCATTGTAGCAAGACTAAACAATTGCAACAGTTCATCAGCTTCAGAAGCCACACTATGCACTACTCAAAGTAATCCTGCACACATTTGTCTAAAAAAATCCACAAAGTGATACCTTCTCAAAATTAATAAGTTTGGAAGTGATAGGGATCCATTCTAAACATCCTGACATTCATATTTAGTACTTTTACCTGATATGAATATACATATCACAGCAAAAGTGTTTCAATAAAGATTTAGGACCTGTTAGAAACTACCATGAATTTTATTTTCCTTACTTGAAAATGAAACATACTACATACACTTGGACTATGAAGTCTAATTTGGCTTGATTGAGATCAAGGTCAGAAACATCTCTATCTATTAGGGAATGTTTAGTGTTCTTGCTCTATTATTTATAGTCCACATAAGAGAACAGGAATAACTAGAGAACCTTTCAGGGACCAGATTGTCCAGCACTAATGCACATGAAAGGTTAGTTTCATTGCAAAGCCTATTGTATAAATTGGTTCCTTAACCTCTCTGTTTTTACACATTGTTTCTGAAAGATTTATCCCCAAATTATTCAGAGGAGGGAGGGAGGGAGGGAGGGAAGGAAGGAAGGAAGGAAGGAAGGAAGGAAGGAAGGAAGGAAGGAAGGAAGGAAGGAAGGAAGGAAGGAAGGAACTTAGATAGGCTTTTTCTCAAACTATGTGTTAGGAACCGAGGGAATTGCTAGAAAGGATAAATTCCTTGTAGATCCTTTCTGAGCAGCGTTACCAGTCTGATGGGAAAAAATGCTGAATGCAAAGCAACATGACTATTCCAGAACCCAGTATGAAAGTGAAATATTCAAGCTGGACTA
Source organism: Naja naja (assembly GCA_009733165.1). NCBI lineage: Eukaryota > Metazoa > Chordata > Lepidosauria > Squamata > Elapidae > Naja > Naja naja. The sequence goes on from CM019150.1 coordinate 158,931,843, forward strand.
TTCGCAAAAAACATTTCAATGATTTGTCTATGAGAACACCACGGACCAGATAAACACTGTCTACTATTCTGTCATATGATCTTGCAGATGTACGGACTGTACTTGTACTTGATAACATGAGGCTGAAAAACAGCTGGAAGAAAAAAAAGGTATTTTTTCTCCTACACAGAAAAAATGAGTAGGGAGTAAGAGGTTGAAATAAATAAGAAAGTTGTAGGAAGAGAGTTAGCCTGAAAAAGAAGGATAGGGAGAAGACAGCAAGTTGATGATATATGTGTTCCTTGGTGATGAAATATCACTAGAGAAGTGCTAGGATAGAGGACACTATGCAAGGAATGTGCGACATGGGATCATGTCTACTTGGCACAGCTTCCAAAGAGAAAGAAGATCGTGCAAATATCAGTTATGCTAACTATGAGACATTGCCAGATAACTGTAAAAAAGTCTTTGATTAACGGTATGAGGAAATTTATTAATAACTATACACATACAAAGATAGACATGACACAGCAAGAAAAGTAGTAAAAATGTAGATTTGCTTATCCTGAAAGCCATTTGCCCAATTTCTCCCAAGTTTTTAATAGGCACTTTCAGGAACATTCCAAGAATTCTCAAAATCAAAGCTATCCTCAATTGGTGAAAATATTGACTCTCAATTTGCGAACTCTCTATTGGCTGCCATTGCTTTTCAGTAGCATGTATTTATGATATATCTGGTTTCTTCCTTCTTCTAGGGTTACTATTACTATTACTGTAGTTAGAGTTGTTAATAACTGAAAGTAATAATAAAGTCAACATACTGGATACAAACAAATATTGCTCAAGCTCGTTTAGTATTTTTTTATTAGTAACTAAGAATGAATATGCCATTTTGAAAAAAAACTTTTGTCACTTCTAGCTGTGTTTTCTTCTTAATAAAGTTTATGTCTTTGAATATGTATGGTACTTTTTCCCATCCTAATAATACAATTAGGAGTAAAATGGTAGAGAGTAAAAATTGTTTTTCCTGAAAGGAATATGATGATTCTGGGTATTAGGTTTTTAAAAGCAGGTTACTGCATATGGCTGACCTTAGTTGATCTAAAAAAAAGAGGTATGCAAGCATTAGACCAGGTAAATACTTAGAAGAGGGAATGGGAAATTATACTGATACTATACTTCCTAGGCTGAGAAATTGGGACAAAAAATATCCCAGAAAAAAGCAGTAACAAACAATTTGCATACTGCTGCTTACAAAATGGAATGGATGTGTCCATAAAGTTGTGATGCTTCTTTTCATGAAGTAGCAGTTGATGCTAAAGGTGGAACTATTTAATATTGATTTATTAAACAATCGAGAAATAAAGGAGGAATAGGATCTGAACTTCGCAGGTTAATGATCCTTAAGTTACTCCTTTTTCAGTGCAGAGGAGTCACTATAGACTGGTTCTCACAGTCAGGTCAGGGAACATAACAGAATGTCAAGTACAGTTTTGTATCTTTAGTTGTAACAGCTTTGTGTTCTGAGGTACCACCGCTGCTAATGTCATTGTAGATGACAAGGACAAGATGAGAACAAGGCCAGTCTTAGCATTATCTCATGTCTCTCCCTCAAGCAATGTCAATAGAATATTGTAGCCCTTAAAATTATCACCATCACCACCATCCCATAATATAATAATAAACCTACAACATGGCTCTATTGTTGGTATGTTTGTTTTTAACTGTGACTCTAATGCCTTCCTCTGTTGCCTTGAAACTCTGAATAGTGGTGATACATATAATCAACCATACTAAATGAATAAGGGTTGAGTTAGTAGGATTACAAAGGCAAATGTTATAACTAAGTAACTTAAAACTAAGGAGTAATTCTGGAGAATTTTAATATAATTGATGCAGCATTCAGAAATATTGTTAAACAAACATATTATGGCCTAGGAATATGTTTCTAGAAATAGTGTTCCATATCAACTACCCATTCTTAGTTATTTTCCTTTCAGTGACCACACACATATAATTGACTGAGAACTAATTTTCAAAGAAATGAAGCTAAATACAGGTAATTTGACCCAATGCAGCTCCCATTGGTTTCCTTTGACCCATAATTCTTGGATATGCAATTTTATTTTTTTTAAACCATTTATTTCTTCCTGTCATTTTATTTCATTATAAAGCTACTCTATGGTACATATGAAAAGTTTTATCAATATACCAAATGTATCTTGTAACACAAAGAACATTATTAAATACAGAAGGACTTGGGGAAAACAAAATGTTATAAAATTATATAAAAATGACTTTTCAGAACTTGTCTTAATCTGACAAAATATATTGATTTATGACTTCCTTTTAGAAGCTTTACCACTTATTAAAACCTAGAATAATTAAAGAGGTTGTAACCTACTTTTTTTGTTTGCTTCAGTTATTTTTTTGATAATCATCACATTATCTAATTGTATGATATTTGTATGAAACCAAGTACCATTGATTCCAGTAGGAATTAAAGGCATGTGTTTCCCAACATATGTGGAAGGCACCAGGTTACAGAAGAAATATGAGATGTGTTGGCAGGGTGCCTACATAGTTTCTCTTTCTCTTCATCAAGGCTTTTTCTGTTGTCAGCATGGAGGATAACCCTCCCCAGGAAGGATATGCAGAGAATTCCCTGCTCACCAATCTTTGATGATGAACTGGCTTTTCCCAAAGTTGCTGACCTGCTTATCACCTTTCCTGGAACCTGAAGACAGAATTGGCCACAAAGAACTATCAGAAGCACCAGAGGAGGTGAAGGGGACATGGGGAATTAAGTCTCAGCTTTTTGTTAGCTGCTTGTCTTGAGAAGTCCCAGCATTGTATTATCATCCAAAACCAGAATCAATCACAGAACACACAAGCAGACCCTCACACACCTACAAATGCACATACACACCTGCTATATGACTTACATTCCAAATGAGTCATTAGATAGAAGCCTGTTTCCTTTCTGCCTTACTTTAGTGTCATACTGAATACCATGATGTATTACGGATTATAATCATTATGGTTTTTTGGTACTCTGGTGTGTGTTCCTGCTTTCTTATGGCCTGGTTTATTTCAAGACAGCCATATCAGCACATACTCTTCCTTGCTAAGAAAACACAGCACAGGGGTAGGCCTCAAAGTAGGTGGATGACTGGGAGAGAAGGAGAGAGTCCTTATATAAATTAACTGCTCCTTTCCCACACACTTTTTTCTGTTGTCATTCACACATTGCTTATTAATTAAAAGAGTGGAGCTAGACAAAGCAAGGCACTAACCAGCCAAACAGAGTCCAAACAGCTAAAACCCAACAGAACAGATGTGCTTCTCTGTCTGTCATTCTGTCTGTCTGTCTTTCTGTCCATCTGCCTGCCTTCTACACTTTCCTGGTCTGAAGTCAGGCTGTCTTTCTGCACAAAGCAGGTGTAAGTAAGAGAGCCATTTTTACAGCAGGCACAGAAATGGATGGAAGGGCACATTCAACAGTCCACATAAGATACTGAAAATGAGAAGAAGAAACAGCAATATTCTTACAATGATCTTTATAAGAAATGTTTCTCAATGAGCCAGTTTTCCGTGGCTTGACAGAAGCCCTGTAGACTTTGTGGATATCTAGACAGAAACGTTAAGAACACTTGAGCTTTTTAACACCCTTTTCAGGTTCTTTCTATTGGTAAAAATCTATGAGGTCTTTATATACAGCAAAATAGCACATTCGGCAGCAAGTGGCTGTAAACAAGTTTCACCTCCCAATTTACTTCAGGCTTGTCATTTCCCATCTCAGAGAATAACTAAGTTTATAAAGATCCCCAGGTTTCTGGCCTTCTTAATCATGATAACTCTTATCAGAGTCCCAAATCTCTGAAGCAGCACATTTTTCTTGTCCTCCCCCAGGAAAGACTGGTGTTTATAAGGCCATCTGTCGTAATTCTGTCAATTACCCTTTGGTGGACTGAGGCCATCGTGCCGTACAACCACCAGAGGGGTCAATCTGAAGGATTTATTCCTAGGGCCTTGAAGTTTTGGTGTACAGCTTTAACTTTCGACCAGAAATAACATGACATTTCCTTCCTTTCTGATCCATTTTGGCATCATGTTATTCTACCATCATAATTCAGAATATCATCCCGTAAAGTTCTGAACAACTCAGGAAAGTTTCAACTACTTCAAGTGTAATAAGATTTTTACAATTAAGAAGTTGTGAATTTGCATGGAAATGGAGCTGAAGAAGATAAACAAGGCATTGATTATGAGGATATCTCTCTACTGGGGACTACTGCTTACCTACCTACCAAAGCAAGATTGCAACCATCATCAATTATTGTTATTGTTGTTATTGTTGTTATTATTATTATTATTATTACTGGTTAATCTTTACTGAGATTCACAGCCTTTGGAGCTGGTTGGTAGCTCAACAACTCGAGTCTTAATCAAGGACCTAGGAACCGTTCAGGTAGCGTCAGAGGATATAAGCTGTTCCAAGTAGGGTGGGGTATTATTATTATTATTATTATTATTATTATTATTATTATTATTTCCTAAATTGTGACTTTGTTGTTATAAATTTTGATTGCTTTATTTATACATTATCTTGAATGTAGCAATAAAAGATGACATAAATATTTTATTACTCTATTTTCATTGTAATGTAGGATTTTAAAAAAATAACCTTAATTTTGCTGTTTTATTTTCTGGTTTTTGTCTTACAGTGTGACTAAGCAAAAGATTTAAGTGAATTTTGATCCATTTTATGACCTTTCTTGCCACATTTGTTAAGTGAATCAGTGCATTTGTTAAATCAATAACACAGTTGTTAAGTAAAACTGGCTTCCCCAGATTCCCCAGATTCCCCATTTTTTAAAAAATTTAATTCATATTTATATGCCGCCCTTCTCCGGAGACTCAGGGCGGCTTACAATTTTTGAAGCATAACCCAATGCGCTCAGCAATAGCCTTCATTCCACTGTATATACCTGCTTATTACTAAGCGGCATTTTTACAAAGTCAGCTTATTGCCCCCAACAATCTTGGGTCCTCACTTTACCTACCTCAGGAGGATGGAAGGCTGAGTCAACCTTGAGCCTGGTGGGATTCGAGCCTGCACTAATTGCAGGCAGCTGGAACTAAGTGCTAGGTGTTTAACAGCCTGCACCACCAAGGCTGATTTTGCTTGTCCGAAGGCCACAAAAGGTGATCACATGACCCCGGGACATTGCAACCATCATAAATATGAGTTAGTTGCTAAGCATCTAAATGTTGAACAGGTGACCACAGGGATGCTACAATAGTCGTAAGTCTGAAAAACAGTCATAAGTCACTTTTTTTTCAGTGCCATTGTAACTTTGAATGGTCACTAAATGAACTGTTATAAGTCAAGGACTACCTGTACTTTATTGTTTTATAGCTTATGTATTTTAACTGCTTAAAGTTTATTTTAAGTTGCTGGTTTCAGTTTAATTTGTTTTAAAAGTATTAATTTTAGTTACTTTGGGAAACCATACACACACATACACACATACACAATTTATGGATCACTGAATAAGGAGATTGTTGTGTGAAGTAAGATAGAAATGGAATGGCAAATCTGTTCTTGGTAGAAAGGATTTGCTTCTCCAACATTAATTTATGTTTAGTTTTACTTTCTCACCTTAGGAGCTAAAAGTTAGCATTTCTGTTTGCTGCTTTAGATCAAAAGCTACATCCAACTGGGATATGTGCAGATTAGATAAAATATACTCTGTTCAAACTTTTTGGCTTTGAGATATTCAGGTTGATTTCTGATCCAGGGGTCTCCTTTCATGGAATTTCTCTTTTAAACAACAAAAACAAAAAACCAGGAGAAACATTGGCAAGACCACGCTGTAATCACATGCTCAATTCAGAAAGCCCAGCAGGAAAGGCCAGACTTCTCTGAAGATGCCTGTGATGGTGTGAAGATGCTCAATATTTTAAATGTTAGGGAAAAGAATATTTGGATCTCTCCTACAATGAATAATTCCAACCCCGCTCTTTCTCTTCAGTTCTCATCTATTCTTCCAGCAATGGGTTGGAATGCTAACTGAACCTTCCAATTCCTTTCAAAGCAGAATCTGCGGTGCAATTCTTTGCTATTTTATGTTACACCATCCTCTTCTCAGAATGGTGTCCTTTGAGGACTTACACATCTTTCTGCTGCCAAGAACATTGCTGGCACTAACTTTCCGTAAACATAATTTGGCTCTTCCCTGCAAATGAAAGGTACCATGACTCCATTCCCAGCTCCTTCTCTAAAAAGCTGCGAGGAGGAATGATATATTTTAAGGAAAATAAATACTGAATCCAGACAAGCCAAGCAAGAGACAGAAGGTAAGGATGGACGGAAGGCAAAAGCATGCCTAAATTCAGTGCCAACTCAAGAGTATAGGGTGCCTCTAGGCAACATAGACTAATAGTGCCACCTCCCACCCTTGCAGAGATTTGAATTTTTTTTAATAATTCAGAAGGAGGGGTGGAATGCCGAGATAATTTATGAGGCTAGGAATGAAAAGATGCTGCTAAGATTACTAGAAGTGATGGAATATACTGAATGTCCCTGAAACATTGCCTTTGGATCTTGTCTTTCTAAATGTTGTCCTTTACAGCAATCACTTCCAGAAAGTGATCTTATCTTTGACAACCCTCTAAACTCTGGGTTTTCCCCTGAACCCAGGGTCTTGTAACACAGTTACAAGTTTAGTCCGGATGTATACATGTACATAGCGAGAAAAACGAATCATGCGAGTTTACCAGACGGATGGCATAGGGAACAAAGCTGTTACAGAATCTGGTAGTCCTGCTAGAAATACTTCGAAACCTCCTCCTAGAGGGGACCAACAGAAACAGATGATGAAGTGGCTGTGTGGGGTCTCTAACAGTGCTTTGCGCTTTAAGCACATAGTGCTTGTAAGTACTATCCTGAATAATAGGAAGTGAGCTTCCTATAACCTCTCAGCTGTCCTTAACACTCTCTTCCTTATCCTACTTCCTTGATATTGAAATGTTGCTCTAGCATGCCAACAAGGTTAAAATTTCTTTACCAAGAAAGCCTGTGGTGCTACTTTTTTAGGATGTAAGTGCATTAGAAATATTCTACACAACCTTATCCTACCTTACCTTACCTTGTCCTATGCTACCCAACCTTACCCAACCTTATCCTACCCTACCCTACCCTATTCTATTCTATTCTATTCTATTCTATTCTATTCTCTATAAATATTATGGCAACCTATGAAAAGGTCTGATACTGAGTTTTAATTATAGGTTATGGTCATATATGTTTATGATCTAACAAAAAAAATCCCAGAGTATGGTTGCGCATTTTTAAAACATGTGCTATCTGCTGCTAATTGTTTGGGTAGGTCTTCCTTTTCTATCCAGTATCACACATCTTTCGAATGCATTTGAGGTGTGAAAATTTATCTTCCTCATAATCTAGATTGATTGGTGGAAGCAACTGTGAGTAAACATTGAGAATGGGGGCGAGTAAAACTAGATGGTAGTTTTATCTTGGTGCAAATCTTATTACTATCAGCACATAGCTAGGTGTTAGGTTTTAAATTTAAGGTTTCGTATTTGTGTAAGTGTTACTTTTATAGTGACTGTTAAAATATCCTGATATATCCTGATTTTATTTTCTTTGTGTAATGTTCACTTTTGTTTTAGCTTGAGTGTTAATTTTAATTATGGATGGATTAGGTCCTAGTGGGTCATGCATTTTAATTTTTTTAAAAAAATGTTTTGTTTGTATCTATTTGGGAAATTTGCTTACTTGCTTATATTGAAAAAAGGGCATTGAAGAAATACTCATATTTTTTAAAGGCAGACCATAATCACACAGGCTTACTCAGGCCCCTGTTAAATATTCCCTTAGGGGGATATCTTTACAAAACCTTCACTTAGGCATTGTTTACAAATACAAATGCATTTTATTTTGGGATAGATAGACTGGAGATGTAATTATTTCCCTTTTTTTAGCTTTAGGAGCACAGTAATAGAAAAGAGGATATTTTTCATGCTACTATCATGAGAACAAGGTAATTATCCTTGTTATATCCACATTATGTATTTCCCAAACTATGTGAAGAAATTGGGCTCGGATTAGCTGTCCGGAGCTGAATGAAGCAAGTTCATTCTTCTTTTAATTTTCTATTTCTTCATATTTGTCTTATCTCCATTCCCAGAGCAGAAATCCTTTTTTCGTGCTGTATTTTAGGATTATACAGATATCATTCATTAGAGCAGCTCCCATCTAACATCATGGTAAAAGGCAAATCTTTCTCTAGCTCAGTTTCCAATCTTTCTTTTAGCAGTCGTAAAAACACAACCCAAATCAACCTCAGCCTCTTCATATTTTTTTTTCTTTTTCTTTTTAAAAAAGCCTTTCTGGGGGGTCAGAACTATTCTCTTAGAGTGGTCCTGACATCTCTCTTTCACCCTACCAAGAATAATCCCACTTGCAGACTCCACGCCGGCCTTCAATAAGGACAGTATGCCTTGTGTAGCAGCTGCAACAAGGCCTCACAAATGCTGGCTGACGAGAAGTGACAGCTCTGTATATCTCTCACTAGCAGTGACAGCTGACAGATGGATACCACTCACACACAGAGAGGGAAAAAAAACCCCAGGATGATTCGCCAACATTACTCTCTGTTCATGGGGGCCACACTTGATTGAGTGCAGCTCAGAATAATAAACCCTTCTCAATCCATTCCAGAGCCAGTTTGCTCCTAATGTCCTCATTTTCCCTCCCCAAATAGCCCCCATATAGTAAAACTCTGCTTTGTTGTTTTTGTCTTGCTTTGTCTTATAGCAAAAGAAAAAAAAGGGAGAGATGGAGAAGAGACTTTTTTGTCTATTAGTCCTTTGCAGCCGCTTATCAGAGAAAGGGGAATTCTCAGTAGCTAACATGACGGTAGTGCATGTTACGGGTTTACTGTTTTAAAATGTCTCTGTTTCCCCCATTGTATTTTTTATAAGCCATGGGGTGGTGAGGGTTTTTTTCCTATTGAACATCGGCCCATCTCTTAAAAGCATTACTGGTTGGATAGTCAGCTTGCAGCAGTTGGAAAATGAACAAAAATGCTCGTTGATGCGAAAGGTAAACCGGAGCAGGAGGAGTGAAGTGGAATCATTTGCATATAGTGAAGAAGAAAGAGGGAAGAAAAGAGAGTAGGATGGGAGACTGTTTTTCTAATTAGGTTAACTGGTATCTTTCTAGCATATTTTGCTTACCAGTGGTTCCCCCCCTTCTTCTTCTCTCTCTTGGCTGCATTTCCACTCTTGCTACAAACTGCTCCATTATTTCTACCCCAGGAGGTAGGTTGTGCTGCCAAAGTCATTTTTGGTTGGGAGAGAGCATGATTTGCTACTGTCCCATTCCCAACCACCCACCCACCCGCGTTTGAAATTACTGGGAGATATCTCTAATCGAAAGCACATTCTTATGGCTGGAAGATCAAGTCTAACAAAAGAAAACATAATCAACGTTCACTGAGGAACAGCATAAGGGGAGAGCCTGCTAGCATTGAATGAAGCAGTTCCGTGACCCTTACTTTCTCACCAATGAATAATTTGCTCAAGTAGCAAATCTTATCACTGTTGTCATCAACAGGGAAATTTAGCTGTTTGTAGAATGTATAGGGCCCCTTGTACATAAACTAGGGCAGACTTTCTGAAGAGGGCCACACTTTGCCTCTATGAAGTCTTTATGAGATGGATGATTCAGTCTGCATCACTGAAGCTCTTAGAATCATTTTTTTATTTGATATGTCAATCGCTTACAAGATAATAAGTATAAGGATAAACATAGTTATGAATACATGAAATGAATACATATAAGAAAAATAAAAGGAACAATAGGACAGGGATGGTAAGCACGATGGTGTGCTTATGCACGCTCCCTACAGGCCTCTTAGGAAAGGGGTGAGGTCAATAGTAGACAGTCTAAGGTTAAAGTTTTTGGGGTTTGGGAAGAAACCACAGAGTCAGGTAGAGTATTCCAGACATTGACCACTCTGTTGATGAAGTTGTATTTCCTGCAATCAAGTTTGGTACGGTTTACCTTGAGTTTGTATCTATTGTGTGCTCTTGTTATGGTTGAAGCTGAAGTATTCATTGACAGGTAGGACATTGCAATATATAATTTTATATACTATACTTAGATCAGACCGAAGGCGGCGTAGTTCTAGGTTTTCTAGGTCTAGAATTTCAAGTCTGATGGCATAAGGTATTCTGCAATGAGTAGAAGAGTCGAGAACTCTTCTTGTGAAATATTTCTGGACTTTCTCAACTGTGTTAATATCAGATACGTAATGCGGGTTCCAGACTGATGAGCTGCATTCGAGTATTGGTCTAGCAAATGTTTTGTATGCCCTAGTTACTAGTGTGATATTACCAGAGAAAAAGCTACATAGGATTAGGTTAACAACTCTTAATGTCTTTTTGGGTACGTAGTTAAAGTGGGCTCTGGCACTTAGCATTTAGCACTTAGATTCAGTTCTGGAGTCTCCTCTGGCACCTCTAGTAGGTCAGTGGAAATCCCCAGGAGAGCCTTTTGTACTTGCACAATACATGCACTTAAGCATTTTCTGGCTACTGGAAGTGACGCCAAGAGTGATAATGAGCAAAGCAACAGATAAAAAACCATTTGGCTGTTTGGTATTAGGAAGCTACCCTGCTTTGCAAACCCAGATTTAAAGTGCTTCTCTTGAAGTTGTGTGGATGCAAAGCATCATTTCAAAGCTTCACACAGCCTTACTCACAGGGCACAATTTTAAATGTAGCCCAACACACGGGCTACCAAAAGGCACCTTGCTCACTCAATAAGTAATCAGAAAAGCATGTGGCCTGAAGCAGTTGAAACCGTACTGACAAAAGATAGACAGCATCTTGCACTTTGATAAAGAGGTGGATTAATGGGCCTCTAGGCGTTATATTTTGCAAAATAATATAAAATATAATCTGCAATATACAAATGTACAATGTCATCTAAATTATAGGATGAACTTGTTTTGTGACTTGAAGTAATATTTAAAAAATCACTGAAAGCTATACTTAACTTTGAAAAATATAATTCTATGACTTCGGATGGCACCTTGCACAAAACTTCCCCAGAAAGGAGTGCTTTTCTCCAAATTTCTGGTGGACTCCTTGTTTTTTCTACATAAGGCATTCTTCTTTTCTTGCTCCAATTGTTCTGCTTTTCTTGTCCAATTGCAACTCAGTTCTTATCTCTAAATACTAAGGTTCAAATTTGTTTCTTTTTTATACACTTTTTTGTATAGCTCTTGCATTTCTAGAAATATCAGGACTCTTCCTGTCATGGAAATGTCTCTTCTTTTTTAATCCTATTATCATTACTTAATCATTGGAAGAATGTGACCAATTCAAAGAACTCTTAAACATGAAAAAAGCTAGTGAAAATCTGATCTAGCTGTGGTACAGCATTCTCAATGAGTAACTAGAAGTAAAGCCATTTCTAAAGCAAACATCTGGATCAGAATGAAATCTATCATATGCTCTAGCAATTTGGTACTCCAGATGTTCTTCAAAGAAAAAAAATTATACCATTTTGTCTGAAACATCAGTTGAGTTCAGAGATTACTGTGTAGTAAACTACCACATGTTTTAAGTTGCATTTCTAACCTATGTATTGTACATATTGTAAGCCACCCAGAGCCTTATGGGTGTTTGATGGCCTTAACAAACCAAATAAATAAATAAATAAATTTATGAGTTTAGTTATGAAAGCTCAATTAAGCTATTAAATGAATAGTTAGATATCCAGAGCACTTAACATCATAAAAGAGACAATGAATTAATGCTTTTTTGAACTGACTGTTTTTCAGCCTATTCTGGCTGTTCATATCAACATAACCTATGTTCTTGAGCTAGTTTTATAGTGTACATATTTATGTATTACCTATTTGGCCTTATTTTCTGTTCAATAATTGATAGCAAAAGATTTGGATAAGAAAGGTTAATTAGAATACAAACTCATGAACAAGAACTATCTCTTCTAAAAATAAAAAAATCAAATAGCATATGTGTGTGTGTGTGTGTGTGTGTGGTTTAATCCAAACTACCTTTAAACTGTAGAATATTTGGCAAATGCTGGAAGAAATATATGTCAGACCAAGGAAACAATTATTGAAGTTGTTTTAAGTTGGTCATAGATAATGTATCTGATATATACTGCAATAATGAAAAAAATACATATTTTCTTACTAAACACGATTCTAGATGGCTCACAACAGTTGTCTAAAACCAAATGTCACAAAAGCTGAAAACAGAAGAAGAAAAACAAAAATATCTGATGCCACAACCAATCTATTTTGATGCAGCCAAAACTACTATATTGAAGCTCAATGTATCCCAGTGCATGGGGAAAGGGCCAGCTCTTTAAGATCTTCTGGAAAGTTAAGAAGGTGGCAGCCCTCTTACAAACAACCTCAACCACTTAGTAATCCTTGCATGAAATGTATATCTTGTGTTATGGAATCCCTTCCCATCGTCTGCTGTTTTCTGATACTTCATATACTGCCATGAATCAAGAAATGGAAAAATGAGAGGAGGCAAATCTAGTTAATAGAGATAATAATTGCTTGACAACTATTCTGGAATTGAACTAAATGGTCATTTAACATTGAAAGTGTAGCAAGCAAATTTAGGTATCTAGATGTGGAGGTAGAAAAGCTAAAACTGTTGTATCCTCCTTTCCACTATAATCCTTGGTTTAACCATTTTGCAACTGCTATAAAATGACCCAATTCTTGATTGATGGTTGCTTCTGTGAAGTTCAAATGGGAATAATCTATTTATATATTCTTCTAATTCTTCACCACGTCATCTTATGATTACTACATGGGGTACATCATGAATCAGCATAGCACAAAAACTGTAAGTACCATATTCCCATTTTTGAATAGTTGTGATGACCCAGGGCATGGCACAAAAGCAACACAGTCACATAAGTAAACAGAGTCTCTTTAGTACCTCCAACTTTGCCCCCAATGTCCAAGTTACCTTCAGCTGGAGAAAAAACTCTCCCAAGAACAGTCTTTAAGTGGGGGAAATACAGTCCAAAAACTAAGTTCATACAAACTGTAAATAAAAATCCACACAAACCACTCTGCAGTAAATAACTTGACAGGGCAGGAGAAGGAATTGCAGACTTGAAAGGCCAGCAAAACACACACAGTTGGAAAATGCCAGGAACCCAGATAAGCCTCGACAATACCAGATAATTCACAATTTGCTCTCAACAGTTTGCTGTGTGCAACTTCCCTTTTTAAACACTGTTATCCCAACTGCAGCTAATGAAGGTAATCAGGGCCCTTTCCTCCCCTGTAAGCCACACAACTCACATTGCTCCCTTCTTTGTTCCTCCCTGCGTGCCCTAGGATGAAGAGAGGGTGGGCTTGGATCTTCCTCTGAATTCCCTCTCACTTGCTCTCCCTCTCCCTTGCTCTGCCCAGCCGGACATTGCCCTTCCCCAATTTCTTCCACAGCCAATGGAGCCACACTCCCACTCCATGTCAGCTACTCGACCTCCCCCTCTGAATCAAATTCTGACAGGGGCATGACAAGTTGAATTGTTTATTCATAAGAAAAATACTGCATGAACAATAATAACCTTTCTTGGAAAATAAAATTTTCCTAAAGAAATGCAGTGGTGATCAAATCAATAAAATCATTCTCCACCAACAAGAAAAAGCACACACACTATGAACGGCAATCACCATGCTGTATTGTGTAATCCCGGGACAGATTGTGTCAGTCTAAAAAGCCACTCTCATTTGCAGGGTGCTGTATTTGGTCAGGAAGAACCAATAATTCAAAGCCTTCAAAGGAAATCGAGGCATTACATCATGCTGTTGACAAAAGAAACATCAATCTAGCAAATTTGACATGTACAACAAAAGTACAACAACAAGGTCTCTAGGAGTAACAAAACTTGGTTAACCTTTTGGGATTAGAAGCAGGAGGGAAAGTACTACCAAGATTAGAGCCGTGGTGGCACAGTCTTTAGACTGCAGTATTGCACACTGACTCTGCCCACTGCCAGGAGTTCAATCCTGACTGGTTCAAGATTGATTCAGTCTTCCATCCTTCTGAGGTCAGTAAAATGAGGATCTAGATTGTTGGGGGCAACATGCTGATACTGAAAACCACTCAGAGAGTGCTGTGAAGTGGTATGTAAGTCTAAATACTATTGCTAGGTGCTATTGCTGTTAGTCTAGGAAGATAAATCTGTACCTTGAATGGAGCAAAAAACTATTGTGTTTCAAGCCAAAATTTGGAATGTATCCATGACATTAATTGGAGTCAAGCTTAAATTGACATAGATGTTAGAACAACAGCACATCTTTATTTTATTATTTTTTTGCTTCTCTCTGTGCGTGTATGTCTCTGTCTCTGTCTCTCTGTCTCTGTCTCTCTCTATCTCTTTCTTTTTCTTGATGTGGCAAACCTAAAGAAAACTTGATTTCCTTGCTTCAGCAACCATATTACCATTCTTATCTAGATGACTAAAAACATTACACATTTATTTCCATGCCAGTACATCAGATAACTACACAACATCATCTAAATTGGAAGAGTCTAGTCTAATATACTAAGTGGATCTATGATGGAGAATAACAAAAAGGAAGGTGAAATATACAGTTTGGGTATTTCCCCCTGCCTAATGCTCCCTCCATTTTTCTGTGGATATCCTATAGGCTACAGTATTGCTTGCAGATAATGAGAGATTAATTGTGAAGGTAAAGAGAAAACATGTTTCCGTTATCAAAGCTGTTGCCTCAGGCCCAACTCTCCCGCCATGAAAACCAAAATGTTTTCTTTTATCAGAGTTTCCTTTTTCTGGCACCTGAAATTATTTCTTTCATGTCTGATATGAAGAATGAGGCCGCACAGCTCCCCGGAGATCAGTTATTGTTACCTTGGTCTCATAACATATTGGTAGTCAATGTGGCATCCATGTACACCTGTCACTCAAGTTCAGCTAAATGCAGATGTGATAGGAATGCCTAAGTTCAAACTCTTAGATCCGACAAGGCAAACACCCAAGCATACATACCCACAACATTAAGTGCCTGCTATACAAGCTGCACATTTCAAAGGGTGCTGAAATGCAATCATGCCTGTTTAACACAATGAACTTGCATTAGCATTCCTGCAGGGAAAACGGAAATAAATAAGAATGCCTACGAAGAAAGAAACAAAGCTTCATTTTCCTTCAGACAGATATCTTTTGCCAGCACAAGACACAGTGAAAAGGAGTACAAGACACACAATGGATATTCAATTCTCTTTGTTGGAAAGTGAACTAAAACCTTTTTAACGAAAGCTGCAAGGGGGGGAAGGCTTTTTGTTTGGTTCAGGGATAGCACAAGTTGGAAAGAAAAGACAAAATGTCGTCATAAAAGCTAAATACAAATACAATAAGTTCATTGAATAAGTTCATTACTTTAAGAAGATTGCTATTCTTCTATCCAGAAAACATTGGAGTCCTATGCTATTACACAAAAAAGAACAAAAGAGAATATTGGGCAAAAAAAAAAAATGAATGGAGTAAAGGACATGAATGTGCATATTTGTGTAAATATCTGAAATCATGCATATACAAAGCTGTACATGCAGGTTTAGGTGAACTGGACTTGCTCATCCAAATAATCTAACGCTTTTGGCTACTGAGACAAAATGTGTAGTGCAGGGTGATGGAAAATGCAAACCGATTTTTAAAAAGCAAATTGTCAATTTACCTCCTGGGCTAAAGTAAATAGTACATTCACATTTTTTTAAAAGGAAAAAATGTGACAACAAGCCCAAATGCATTAATCTTATATTTATAAATGCATCGCTTTATTGAACCATTTGTCCATTCTTATATGTTGATTTATAATAAACGTAACATGATTCATCATGTCATCTTGTAAGTAAATGTGACACTTCATTAAACACAGTAATCAAATTTAAGCAGTCCCACTTTCATGTTAACAACAGAGACCTTAACATTTCTATTGCTCTGGAGATGCTCCTACAATAATGAACAGGAAGAGGGGGTGAGGGAAATCACCAAACGGTAGTAGATCTTGGATAGTTGCTGAAGAAAATAAATATATTTGCATTTCTTGTATTTCTTTTTCAGGTTAAACGCAGTGCCAGAAAGTTCTATGGAACTTTCTTTAAAACATCATGCTGGGTGTTCTGTCCATTAATGTGGGTAGGGGGGTTGTTGAATGCATTATAGTAAATACCATGCAACCAAAATTAATATTTTAAGACCTGTTTATGTCGGTGAGAGGTGTTGACTATTGTGATATTATGTATACTTTTCTCAGATCAGACCAAAATGATCTCGTAGCAACTAAAATGGATTTTGCAAATAAAAATTATGCTTTTGGATAATATTGGTCTTTTTAAAATAAAAATAAAAGCCTGCCTGTATGTGAATAACACCGGAAAGCTATAGATTGAATTATGTGGAACATTCTGGTAGTCTGTTTACAGCCTGCATTTTAAAAGGAATCTCTCTCTCCCCCACTTTACTATTTTTTGCATTTACCATATGGAATGACACTGCAAGCTGGCAAGTGCAAGAATAAAGTAAAATATTTTTATCAGATAGCATTAGCTGCAGTTTCATCTGGGAATAGAGACATCTGAGCAACACTTGTTATCCAAGTTTGCCCTGCATTAAGCAGCCATATTTTTTAAAAATGAGTTTCTTTGAAAAGTGGTTCCACTGAATTGTGAATTCTGGTATTATACCATGTCTTCTGCAAAAGGATACATTTACATTTGCTTAATCCTTTCTTTCAAAAACAAGAGAAGTGCAATTCCATATATTCACACGGGTGTTACAGTAGATGCTGATACTGTTTTAAGAACAGCTGCCCATACTGTGTGGCATATGAGTTCTGAAATTTTAGATGATTTTTCAGAGCATTATGTAATGTGGTTAGAAGTGTGATATTCAAAGCAAACAAAAAAAATCCCGTACAATAGCTTTCCTAACTCTCTGCTTTTAACCCTTTGTTCATAGACAGAAAATTGATATATATATATAAAAGTGAAATACCACTCGCACATCATCACAAAAACTCCAGAACTGTAAAGCCTACAAACTTGAAATTTGGCAGATTCCTCTTGGCTTCTAGGTGTTTACTAAGAAAAGATTTTTTTGAAATGACCATCAGAGCATTAGTATTTCGTATATTATTATTAACACACTCTGATGCTAAGGAGTTCTACTCCCCCTTCCTACCTGAAAAGAAATCTCTTCCAAATGCAAAACACAAGCAGAGGAGAGGAGTTTCCATTTCAGTTTTACTTTCACAGCAGCAAACAGCTTTACTACAGAACAATTGAGCTAAGCTACACCGAGGCTCCTTGCTGTCTCCTTCTTGCTCACACAGCAAATACTGTTTCAGTTTCCAAACAGCCCTCAACTCTCTCACACACTGACAGGACGCTAGCCAGATGAATACCAATGGCATAATTTTCCCCTTATTTTCCTCCCCAAAAACTAAGCCTGACCACATAGTTTCATAGCAAAGCATGGATATCGAGCTAGTGAAGGATAAGATCAAAATAACAAATTCCATCAACCAAGTTTCTTAGTGGGGAAACAGTAACTTTGAAAACTGGACATGACAATTTAGAATTCAGAAGGTGAAAATAACTTATTTACTTGCATCCCTGCTTCTACGGTATCTTGATCATGTAGCAGACCAAAATGCATGTTGGCTTATATCATTAGCTTCAAGTTCTGTAACGATTCAGATGGATTTATACACAATATATTCGTAAACAGTACATCATCTTGGTGCCAGTGCTTGCTAGAGGTTCTGTTAATTGTAATCCTAGTACATTCAGAAGATCTGGAATAGCCGGTATTTGTGAAAGTTACCCTTCTCCTTACCTGTCCTATATTGAAGAAATATATCCTTGACATTTTATTATCCCAGTCACAGCATAAGAGAATTGGAGGGGACCTTGGAGGTCTTCCAAATCCAACTACCTTTGAAGCAGGAGATCCTATAACCTAATCTGAGTAATGAAACATCTGCAAAAAAAAAACCCAACCAAGCTCAAAGAGCACCAAGGTCCTCCTCATTTCAACCTTGAGCTACAAATATTCTCCTTTATTGAGGCCCTTTACCATTTCAGACAAATGGCTGCCCAATCTCTTCTTAAAAACCTCCAGTGATGGACCACCCATAACTTCTGGAAGCAAGCTGTTTCACTGATTAATTGTTCTCACTTCAGGAAATTTCTTCTTAGTTCTAAGTTGGATCTCTCTTTGACAAGTTCCCATCGATTGCTTCTTGTCCTGCCCTCTGGTGCAGAAAGAGAGATATTATTTCTAGGGTTGGGATCCATGGAAAATGTCTGCCTTGGGGGTCTCACCCACTTCATGTCACTGGAAGGGAAATCAAAGGCATACCTAAGATTGGCAGACTCTATTTGGAAAATACAGTCCCAAAAGTAGTGAAAACCATGCTATAAAGGTTATAAAAACCATGCTATAAAGGTTATCAGCAGCTGCATTTCAAATTGTACTCAGAAGCCTGTTCTCAACCAACCAATTCAGGTTATTCAGCTAAAACTGTTGTCACACATCATGAAGTGGGCAATTGCATATTGAGTAATTTCAGAGTAATCTTCAGAAATAACCTCAAGTACAGGACATTACAGGTGGTAGGTAATGAGTGCTCCAGAATTTCCAGTTCCAAGAATGGTCACATTTGGAGGATTGGCTGAAAATGGGGAAAGATTCCCCTGACTGTGGTCTTCATCTATTGCTCCTTGAAGGACTGCTAAGCCCATGAAAAACTTGAGATCATGTAACTGCTACTTCCAAAAGAGTACACACCCATTAAAAGCCAAGATTGAACTAAGATTGAGCCATTTGGTCTTATGGGTTAAGTTGAGTTTAATTCATCAGTTCTATCAAACACTGGGTTTTGATCTCTTCCTCATCTTCTGCTCAGCCCAGTCAGGAGAAATACTACTAGGTATAATTCATATATTTATGACATCCAAATTGACACACTACTGGTTTAGTACCAATGTTAAATTATATGGGAGGAAAACTACTCTGCAGCAATCCACAAAGGAGTAGCCAAGGTAATGACTTCTCATAGCCCACACTCCCCCCATTATTGACTGGACCCACACTCAGGAAGAAGTGAAACACTATGACAAAGGGTCTCCAATCTTCAGACTTTTCAGGTGGTCCAGATCCAATCAGCAGTAACCAGATTGCACTTTTGCTTCTGAGAGATCTAATAGAATCTAGAAGGTTTGGTGATTGGTGGTAATGGAGGCAAGGAATCAAGCAATTTGAAGTGGTAATATGAAGTAAACCGCACCAAACTTGATTGCCGGAAATACAACTCACCTCATCCAAGGCACACCTCATATTGTTTAGAAGAACAGTCAATCTAATTTCTGTCTCAGAGCCAGGACTGAAATCTGATTGGGAGAATCCATACGTCACCCACTCTCTGAATTCTTCCCCTTCCTTTAATATCACACAACCAAGTTATTCCTTCAAGTTCATCCTTCCCCCAATTCCTCTAGTTACAATTCAGTCTTCAACTTTTGCCAACTTTCTGACCCCTTTCTAACTCTTCCCCTCTCCTTTGTTTGATCATTCTCCATTCATAAATAGTAACTTTTTTCCATCTTATTATCTCTTTTTACTTTGAGAGTTCTCCAAGGGTGTCACAACATTCTGCACAACCCCTTTGCAAATGAACAGTGGCACCCTGTTATATGCTATGAGTATAAAGCATCTGATATTTATTTATTTATTTATTTATTTGTCAAGCGATTATAAGATAACAAGTATAAGCATAAACATGGTTATGAATACATGAAATGGATACGTATAAGAAAAATAAAAAATAAACAATAGGACAGGGACGGTAGGCATGTTGGTGCACTTATGCCTGCCCCCTACAGACCTCTTAGGAAAGGGGTGAGGTCAGTAGTGGACAGTTTAAGGTTAAAGTTTTTGGGGTTTGGGGAAGAAACCACAGAGTCAGGTGGAGTATTCCAGACATTGACCACTCTGTTGCTGAAGTTGTATTTCCGGCAATCAAGTTTGGTGAGGTTTACTTCATATTACCGCTTCAAATTGCTTGTTTCCTTGCCTCCATTACCACCAATCACTGTTGAATGTTGACCTCCTACCCACTTAGTTGCTCTCACAAGGGTGTATATGGGTCTGTGGGTGGGGTGGGGTGGAGGGATCTTAAGAGAAGGCACATGATAAAAGTAGTGGTATGCTATTATTCTGCAAGTTGCACCACCTTAATAGTGCAATGGGATGCCACACATCTGCATGCACCCTTACAGTGCAATGCTCCTTTAGTATATGGTCCAAGGTTATTCTGATTATTCTTTAACAAGATTCCAGTGAGAGAGACTGTTTGATGTAGTGAGCAGCACACTAGAAACTGGGAAATCTTGAGTTCAAGTCCCACTTTAGGCACAAAACCAGCTAAGTAAACTTGGGCCTGTCACTTCCCACTCAGCCCCACAAAAAGGACAACTTTCTACATCTACAATCTTGCCAAAAAAAAAACCCTGCAGGGACTTGTCAGGACAATTTCACAGGGTCAGCATTGACTCAAAGACCCACACCAAGTGGAAATTTCTCTCAATCTCCCAATCGATCTTTATGGTTTGTGGCTCAAAATCCAATTCATTTTCTCCTGTCATAATTTGAAAGATTTCTTATGAATGCACACCATTTCAGTCCTTGTTGCCTTCCGTGAAATTGCTCAACAAACAGGCAAATCATTTGTTAGGTGGTCCAATTGCATGTAAGTCTTTCAGAAGCCCTCCTGTCTGAAAACTAGCAAACTTTACCTGCACAAAAGGAACAGTGATACTTACAAATACAATCCCATTGTGGAGACATTATAAAAAGCTTTCTATTTTTTAAAAAAAATATTTTTTAAAGAAACCTAACATTCATGCCTAGCTTCTAAAATTGAGGACTCTGTTCCTTCAAAAAATATGCCAATACAATTATTTTAAACTAACCAGTTTACATTTTTAAAAAAGTTACTGTATTCATGCATTTGTCCCAAAAGAGTAGAAGGCATGAAACTTCAGACTCCAGAATCTTTCTACAAATTTGGAACTGTGTCAATCAGGCTGCGTCTGAATCAGTCTCAGTTGAACTGGTTTATTTTTCCAAATCAGCAAATCAGGACCAGACCCAATGAAACCAAACTAACATATTAACAAACCTGAAGCAATTAAATTTTATTGTCAGGTGATTAATTATGTGCTTGTTGCCTCCTGGAATTACTCACACAGTCTGGAATTCTGAATAAGGATTGATCAATCATACTTGAAAAAAACCAAAAATCCTCCTTAATAGTTTATCGGCTTACAACTAGGCAGCAACCAGCTGAGGGTTTTTTGTTCTGTTTTGTTTTGAAAGTAGGTTCCTGTCAGCACTTAATTTATCAAAAGACAAGTGTAAGGGAATAAGCTTTTCGGGAAACAACACTTTCTCACATGAAAAGCTTGCTCCAGAATCCCAAAAGTCACCAAAAGGCTTTTGTATGTATAAATAAAGAAATGCAAAGTAAATGAAGTACTTTTTCCTTGTATGTTCTCAAGTGTTAATCTTATTTCTACATGGTTTGTCAAAGGAAAGGGCCTTGGTGGCTCAGGCTGTTAAATGCCTGTATTTAAGTTCCAGCTGCCTACAATTACTGTAGGCTCGAATCCCACCAGGCTCAAGGTTGACTCAGCCTTCCATCCTCTTGGGGTAGGTAAATTGAGGACCCAAGTTTGTTGGGGGCAATAAGCTGACTTTGTAAAAATGCTGCTCAGTAATAAGCAGGCATATACAATGGAATGAAGGCTATTGCTGAGCACACTGGGTTGTATCCCAAAAATTGTAAGCCGCCCTGAGTCTTTGGAGAAGGGCAGCATATAAATGTAATTTTAAAAAAAGGCTTTCTCTTTTTATTTCTGTATTTTTTAATTTCTCAAGGCCTAACTTGAGTTGTAAGGTGCAGTTTGTATCACAGAATCAAGAGGTACCTTAGAGATCACCAGTGTTGGTAAGGCTTGATACAAACTTTTTAAAAAAATATGTGAATTATTTTCCTTCCTGAAAATCTAGTTTTGCCTCTCATAATACCCACAAAATCCATCATTTAACTGTAGACTAACTTGTGATACTAAAATATTGTACAACGTTCAAACCAAGATGCTATTTTCCTTTCTTTTCATTGGGCACAGAGAAGATTAACAAATGGCAGTATCTAACTACTTGGTAGTCTTGAATTTCATGAAGGGTGGATAAGAAGAAGAAAAAACAATAGAAATTATTTTCTTTCCTTAGTAGAATTGCAGATTTTATCTGTGACCACAAGAGTCAGTAGGACTGGTGATTTAGCAAATTTGTGCATGTTGTCATTCTCCTAACTTAACCAAATACATTTGGGGCATCTTTCCCATTGGGAAAACAGTTCATATTTATGGTTCCTTCTCCCTCCACCAACTGTTTCAGTGTTTGGAGGTGGGGGAGTAGGGGCTTTGTGGTTATTCAGTGGAGCACAAATTGCCATTCATACAGATGCACTGGCATGATTTTTGATTTGCAGGCTGCCACTGCCATTAATAACCTTCTAGGCTGTCAGGCTGTCATTCCTTGTTGCTGCAACGATTTGTTTCAAATATAGGGGCTGATTCATGAAGAATAAAAAAAAAGTTGTCCTATTTTACAGGAACCTCAAATATTTATGCTGCAAATGGATGAAAAGCATACCCAGGATTTTAAACGTGATCATTAAACACCAATCTCATTTTCACATTAAAAGGTAAATAGAATCTGAGGGGAAATCTGACTGAAAATCTATCCTGGACTCATATTATTTCAATAAATGTTCCAATTAATTTTTTTTAACAGCTGATGAAGCCATTATAATGATGCAACCCATGTATCTCATTATAAAAGGTGTTGCATTGTGGTAAAACAAGTTTTGGGAAAGTTCACCCAATTTTTCCAGATGTTTTTATTTCTATCGTGTTGGTCAATCAATAGTACCCAAACTATTTTTGGTTGATTAATAAATATGCAAATGCAGAAGTTGGGGACAATACTACATATTATTTTATAGCAGACTTTTTAATTGTATATTTACTGAATGTTTTTATTTGTTCTGATCTCTGGTCTATGACTGTAATAAACTGATTGATTGATACTACATGTTTATTGGAACTAAGACCATTTCGTCCAACAAAGTTTCACATTTGAGCAGCCTTATGTCGAATTGTATTCAACTTGTTTTAGGGTAAGTCACTCTGAAATTAGTTTTGGCTTTCTGAGCTTGGAAGGCTTTGTCACTCCAGGAGCCTGCTAGATTTCATCTAAAATATTAATTCACATTTATTTCTGAACTTTTTCTCCTGCCTAGGCCTGGGCTTAT
This sequence comes from Naja naja, assembly GCA_009733165.1. NCBI lineage: Eukaryota > Metazoa > Chordata > Lepidosauria > Squamata > Elapidae > Naja > Naja naja. The sequence continues at coordinate 158,955,329 of CM019150.1, forward strand.
TGCAGGAGAAAGGTAGACATTCATTTACCTGTTATTTTTTTCACTTCAGACATGACATATATAGTTTCAAATAATGATTCAGGAACTATAATACTTGATTATTGGACAAGATATATACACAATAATATTGACACTAATATTTTAAAGCTGAGACCCTAACAAGAATAATTGAACATGGAATATATATTTAAAGTTTTTGAATACATTTTTTTCTATCTAACAGCTAGCAGCAAACCACCAAACCTGTCAATGCCATATATTTTCTTAATGTTTAATTGATAGAATACTATAGCAACAGGATTTGTATTCCCTCTCTCATTCCTTTTTTTAATTTGAACTTCATGGCATTATAGGAACCTAAACTTTCCAGTAGCTTATTACACACAGACACATACACTCCCCACACACACCACCTTTCTCGTCAGAGAAATCGTGTGTTCACTTTAGATTCACTGGGGAAATTAGGGAAGCCATCAGTTGCCTATAGAAGTTAAACAAAGTCATAACCTGGATGTTTTTGAATGCCAATGAAAGACATCGCATGTCTCCAGCTCATGAATGCCATCTGAGAACCGATACAAGTAGTCCTCGGCTTACAATCATAACTGAGCCCAAAATTTCTGTTGCTAAGTGAGACAGTTGTTAAGTGAATTTTGCCCCATTTTATGACCTTTCTTGCCACAGTCATTGAGTGAATCATTGCAGTTTTTAAGTCAGTAATATGTTGTGAAATACACCTGGCTTCCCCATTGACTTCGCTTGTCAGAACGTGATCACATGACTCCAGGACACTGCAACCACCATAAATGCAATGGTTGTGGTGGTTGGTTACATAAATACCATCATAAATCAGTTGTCAGGTATCTGAATTTTGATGCTGCAAGAGTCATAAGTGTGAAAAACGGTTGTAAGTCATTTTTTTCAGTTCTGTTGTAACTTTTAATGTCACTAAATGAATTGTTGTAAGTCAAGGACTACCTGTCCCCTTACCCTCTGGATAATATAAAGTTGTAACTATCCCATAACATTAGAAAATCTCTTAATCTCATAACAAGCAGACTGGGCTAGATAAAATATTGATGGGTACTGATGAAAAGGTGATTTAAAAACTTTATGGATATTTTTTAGAAATTAAAATGGAAGAGGAACAAGTTAAAGAAACAATGATTGCTTGGGGGAAAAATTTTGGTTATGGGATTGATCTAGAGAAATGGGAAAAATTATGGTCCCAGAATTACAAAATGACAATGTCAACTGCTTATAAAGAAAATTTGTATAAGATGTTTTACAGGTGGCACTTACCCCTGACGAGAATTGCAAGAATGTTTAAGAATAAATCGGATGAATGTTGGAAATGTCATCAGATACCTGGATCATATTACCATATGTGGTGGACTTGTTCGGATGCAAAAAGATATTGGACTAAAATCCACATATGGTTGGAAAAATGATACAACAACACATAGACTTGAAACCAGAAATATTTTTATTGGAAATTATACCAGATATTTACAATAAAGAGTTGAAATATTTGATTGTAAATGTTTTAACAGCAGCTAGAATTGTATTTGCCAAAAATTGGAAGAATGATAAAATACCTATGCAGGAGGAAGTGATTAGGAAAATTATGGACTGTGATGAAATGAGTAAATTGACATTTGAAATTGGAGAACAAGAAGATAAACTATTTTATAAGATATGGGATTTGTTTTATCGATGGTTGGATAAAAAGACTTGGTAATGCAATAGACTATATAATTTTGTAATAGAAATATAATAGGCTGATATAAAATATAATGTTGATATATATAACCATTGGATGAAAGTATAACATAAATTTTAGATTAAAATATATCTCGTATATATGATGAAATAAATAGTTTAATTGTACACAAGTAATAATTGATAAATACATAATGTTTTATTGATAATATGAGAAATTTTCTTTTTGATAAATTGTGAGTGATGAATATGAAAGGATGACACAAAGGATTTGTAACCAACTGACACACTGTATGTATATATGGAAGATGGTTTTTATGTTTTGTATGTCCTGTTTGTATGTTTGTATCAAAAATAAAAAACTTTTTTTATAAAAAAAAGAAAATCTCTTAATCTCTAGTTCTTTTCTAAAGAAAATGTTGATATGGCAGTATTTTCTCAGTGGCATCAGATAAACTAGTTGCACAAATCACATTTTGATCTGTGAAAACTTTGCTGGTCTGCAATCAGCCAGGAGAGTAAGGCAGTGGTGGGATTCCAATAATTTAACAACCGGTTCTCTGCCCTGATGATTTCTTCCAACAACCACTTCACCAAGCTGCTCAGAAAGTTAACAACTGGTTCTCTGGAAGTGGTGCGAACTGGCTGAATTCCACCACTGGAGTAAGGGAATCAGCAAAGAATCTATATATTTTAGGCATTTGAATTGCTGAATTCCTTTGTCCAGGATTGATTTCCAGGCTCCTAAATTCAGTGCAGATATGTTTATAGATTTTATCTAAGCAAGACCTTATAATACTGTATAAAAGAGCCAAGACTGTTTCTAATTAGAAAGAGGCAGCTATTCCATTGGTAGGCATTAAAGACATTAAGCATGGGGTCATGTTTTGATTCCAATTCTGGCATCCTGTTATCTACTAGATGACTCTGTATGAATTTTCTGATCTTTTTTTAAAGGGGAGGAGGAGGAGGAGGAGGAGGAGGAGGAGGAGGAGGAGGAGAGAAGAAGAAGAAGAAGAAGAAGAAGAAGAAGAAGAAGAAGAAGAAGAAGAAGAAGAAGAAGAAGAAGAAGAAGAAGAAGAAGACTGCCTAGGTCTTTGCAATCTGGTTCTTGACATTTCAGGTTCTGACATATTACTGTGCCTGTTGTAGCCCTGTAACATTTTCTTTCCTGATGCACTGCCTTTTTTAATTCTATGTATCCTTCCCAACCTTCCTGCATTCTAGTTTTACATTTCCATCAAGAGAGTCACTGATTTTGATGGATTGCTCCAATATGACCCTCTAGCTGAATTTCAGCATCAAACTAGAAGCAAGCACCACATCCACAGTTTTTTTTCATCCAAGTGACTGCCTTGTTCATGTCTAAAACAGGATGTGGGGGTGGGGTTCACATTTTATATGACTGTGTTGAATCCTACTCTCATATGTTACCTTAATTATCTATAGTTTGCCATCCCAAATTTCATTTCTTTGTCTCGTTCTACTACAAGTAATAAATGGGGAGTGAAAGGAGTTATTATATCCAATGGGAAGGATTCAGTTTGTGGCACTTTTGTTCCCTTTGTAATGGAAGAATCAGGATTTCTCCCAGTCCTTATTCTTGAGTAAGCAAATGAACTCAGCACTCTTGGGGCTAGCTAAAAGCACATAGTACAAAGTACAATGCTGTGGATACTTCATCACTGGAAGTTTTTAAGAAGAGATTGGACAGCCACTTGTCTGAAATGGCATGGGGTCTCCTGTTTGAGCAGGAAGAAATCCAAGGTCCCTTTCTACTCTATTCTGATTGGTTGATTGATTGACACAAAAATGGTGAAATGTGTGTTGTGCAATGCAAATTGCTGTGTGTCATGCTTCCATCCTGACATTGACATTGGATACATACATTGCATGATATTGCCATATAATATTATTTACTCCTTTTGCCTCCCCAGGAGATCTGTGCACCTAGCCAATCATGACTGATCTCACAAACAAACAAAAAACCATTAAACCTAAGCAGAACATCCCTGGCAAGAACTTAGATAAAAGAATAGTCAGGAGAATTTAGGACTAGATTTGGGGGTTGAAAGCATATCCCCAAAGAAGCTGTGACAATCCACTTCCTTTCTGTTCCCAAGAAAATGCTATATGTACAACATAGGAAACTCCATGAAACATTTTCGTTATACACCAAATGACAAGTGACAGAAGTGTGGGCATGTATTATACTGCGACTACATCTTTTCTCTATTTTCTATCATTTTAGCTGTCCTTGTCCTTATCTTTATCTTTATCTGTATCCATATCCATGTCCCACATGCATGAAGACCAGTGGTCTACAACCTTTCCAGCTTTGCAGACTGACAGACGGGTGGAGAGAGCATGGTTGTGAGTGGTAGGCAAGCACACACCAGTGGTGGGATTCATTTTTATTTTACTACCAGTTCTGTGGGTGTGGCTTGGTGGGCATGGCAGGGGAAGGATACTATAAAATCTCCAGGCAGAGGTGGTATTTGCCGGTTCTCTGAACCACTCAAAATTTCCGCTACCAGTTCTCCAGAACTGGTCAGAACCTGCTGAATACCACCTCTGGCACACACACAGCTCCATTTGGGCAAGTGGTGGACATGCACACATGCCACTTGCACAAAAGGAGCTGCCTGCAGGTACTTGCCTGTCCACTGTTCGCATATGTGGAGCTGCGCTCATACATACACACTCACCCGCTACTTTTCCGATCTCGTTCTGAATGAGCCATGGCCTGGTAGTGGGCCACAGCCTAGGGGTTGAGGACCCCTGATGTAGACACTTATCTATAGAAACTCAGCTGGAATTTTAATGTGTGATGTCTGGTTTTCTTGTATGGAGGAGTAATCCATCAAGCCTCATTTACCAATAATCTGGAATTTTCTAAGATCTAGGCTCTATTTCTGATAACACTTGGCACTGCTAGGATGCAGTGAAATTTTCTACATCCTGAAATTTCAGTCCCCTTTATTGTTGGGGCAAGCCCACTTTTGTCCTAAAGAGACTTCTTAGGTTGAGGATATTCACAGCACCGCTATATTGTATACAGCTGCAAACATATGATACTCAAGCACTGCTTGATTTAATGGCTTGCGGCCTTAAAAAAATTTTTTTTTACAATTTCCAAATGCATGGATAAGAAAGGGATAAAATATAAACTCAACATCATCATTATACTCAATTGTATAAAAATTTAAAAGAAGCCATGTATGGGGATAAAAAAAAGTGAATGCTGATTTTAAAATCTGCGTTAGATTCACTGCAATAAACTTCGTAACTAGAAGGAACAGATCTGCCCTGAGACTTTATTAGGTTCTTTTTAAAAGATGCATAAAAGCCACCACATGAAGACATTCTTAGTGGCTGGACTGGTTTTCTTTTTTTCAATTTCTTTATTAAATCTGAGATTAGTTTTTAAAGCTCTGGCCAGGTTTTGATGTTGGCATACATGATATTTTAATTAAACGAGCATCCCACAGGAGAAATTTCATGGGAGTGACAAGAATTGAGAAAAATTCCATTGCTGCCTTCCTCTGGTTGCAAAGAGAACAATGTTTTCCTCAGTGCAGTTTCTTCCCCACATTGTATCTATCATAGAAAGAATATATTGCAGTCCTCCTGTTCCCTCGCTCCATGAAATAGTCAGCTAAAAGTTAAATTAAGTCATTCTGATGCAAGCAGAAACATATTCTGCTGTGAAACAGAACTAATCACTTGCCAAATAATGACATTTTTAGTTAGTCTGCACCCTTTGGTTGAAGAAATTTGAAGAAAGCAATACATTGAATCCCAATCAAATAACAAATCGATCACTGACCGTTTGAATGAGTTTCTGGTGTACCCTCTCTCCCAGCTTCCTTGAGGTTATTTAAGAGTGTTTAAGAACAGAGTTAGAAGAAGAAAAGCCTGAGACAGTTCACCAAACAACAACCCCTTAAGACCTTCTTATTTTAAATTTGATAGCATTCCTTTTTTAGCATTTTGATAAAATTGCAACCTAACTCTTGAACCTTTGGAAAAAGTGTGGTAAACAAAAGCATTCACAAAACAAATAAGTAAAAGTTGAATTCAGTTAGTTCTCCTTACATACTTTCATATTAAAACCATTAAAGTTGGGCACAATGCTCATGGTCATTTGGGAACTATATATACCGGGATGGGCAGCTATGGCAACTTTATGATCTGTGGACTTTAACTCCCAGAATTCCTGAGTGAGCCATGCTGGCCCAGGAACTCTGGAAGTTGAAGTTCACAGGTCATTGCTACAATTGCTCACCCCTGATCTATACCTTCAATTGTTAACACCCCCATATATATATGTGTGACTGAATAGCAGGGTATAGTTTCTTTCCCATTAAATATTCAAAGAGAGGAATGTATGGTGGGACATTTAAAAAGTCATTATGGCAGCTCTGGCTATGCAATTGAAGCCTCACCTTTTTTTGCAAGTGACAAATGTTGTATGTATCTTAACTCATACTTGCATATTCTTAAAAATAAATGCATACATAAATTTTTGTTTGTAATGTTACCTTTAGAATTTGTATAGTCCCAGTCAAAGTAGAATTAAAAATCATGCTCTATTTAGTGGTCGGGTATTTTGATTTGAACATGAAGCATTAAAATATATATCTTAAAATTATCTATTCCCCATTGAAGACAGTTAGTTGTACTCTTATGAACATCAGAGGTCTAAAATGTTGATGATTATCTATAATCAATAATTGTAACATCCTAGTAATAAAATTGCAGTAGTGACATCATTACACTGATGCTTAAGCAATCCAACCTTATTCAGAGCCAGTTATGTCCATGCCTGTAGGTAGAAATATTGATATTTTAATAAAGGTAGCCAAATCCTTTCCACGTGCAAAAGATAATTATTCAACAAAAACATATTTAATAGAAAACAGCTGAAAGATAGGAATGAGATTTCAAGCCTTTTCCCCCTTTCTCAATTAAAATTATTGACAAAATGTAAAGGGAAATAAATGTTTTTATTTTTTTTAGGTGTTTTACTGTCTTCAGAATCAAAATGTTGACTGTCAGAAAGTCAACCATCCCAATCCTCATAAAGCTGGTTTATATTATCAATTATCTTAAGTAACACATCTTTAACTTAAAAGTCTATAATATACATTTCGAAAAAGGTAAAATAGAAAGGGTTGGAGTGAAAAGAAAGTCAACGGCTTCTAATAAAATCGCCCTTCTTTATCTCTTCTGTATTAGAATAACAGTGGTTGTCTTTCTTTGATAGAACTTGGGATCTCTATAAAATCTCACTGACGTGTACATGATCCAGGATCAAAGATATTAGCTAAATTAGGCAACAACTGATTGCAACAATAATTACTCAGGAGAAAGGCACCATGTACTGACACTGAGTTTACTCCCAGGAAAACATAGATAGGATTGCAGGATAAAAGAGCCTCTGCATCATTCTCAAGAGTATAGAGACTATTCGGTTTCTCCTATTATGAATATCTTGTTGCCTAAAATTCACCCACAACACTATTCTCTGTTGTATGAACCTATGAGCCTGAACTTCTACTTCTCCAGAACTACAACTCAATTCTGGTTGCCTCTTTTTGCAAGATGCTTAGCAGAAGGCCAGTTCTAATAAGCATCTGCTTTGCTCAGTACTGGCTTCTGGTTCCCATTTTAATCCCAGTTGGAGTCTCATCCCTGAGCCACTCTTTTTCATATCTTAAAGTATTCCTAGCACTCCTCAGTGCGTTATAGTTATAGCTGGAAACTCTTCCTTCCTGAAGTTGGTGGACTCATGAGCCCGTCTCTCTCATCTCACTTTCCCCATCAGAGTTGTTATATGAGGTTGCTGTTAGTGACAGATGTGCATAAGCAGATCAAATTGGCTATATAGCACTTGCTCAAATTGGTCAGTAAGTGAATGAGCTCGGCAGAAACTGAACCATTTATTCATCTCAGTAAGGTATGAGAACAGTTTCAGTTGATTTTTAAGTTTGCAATTTTATACTTCTGAATTTAGGAACATAAAAAGTTACCTTATTTTAAATCAAATCATGGATCCACTTAGGCTCTTATTGTCTGCATAGACTGGCAGCTGTAGGATTTTTTTTTTTACTGCAGATATCAGATTGAAGAAAAAACTTTTGTATGGAAAGCAAATGCTATATCAGTGAAGAATTGCTTGTAAGCTACCCAGAGACACTGAGAGTGAATGGGCAGCCATGTATATCAGTGGTGGATTCAATTTTTTTTACTACCAGTTCTGTGGGCGTGGCTTGGTGGGCGTGGCAGGGGAAGGATACTGTAAAATCTCCAGGCTGAGGTGGTATTCGCCAGTTCTTCGAACCACTCAAAATTTCCACTACCGGTTCTGCAGAACTGGTCAGGACCTGCTGAATACCACCTCTGATGTATATCCTCTAAATAAATTCTAGCCATATACAGGATCAGGATATCTGATTCAAACCTAGAACATAGTTCAGTTCCTTATATTCTGTGTTCTGTGCCTACATTTTGACACAATTCCTTATTTAGGACCAAACTGTTGAGGTCTATACTTTAAGCTTAAGCTATCATTACATTATTATTATTATTTTGAAAAGTGGGGGTTTCCAAAGCAATCTATCTTTTTTTAAAAAAAGAACTATATGTAGTCAGAGCAGCTGTCTTTCTTTGCAAATACCTTCTGTACGTGGGATTTTACTTTTTCTCTCTGATACTCAGTTCAAAACAAGATAATCATAGCCTAATTATAGCTTTGATCACATCTCATTAAAGAAGACAAAATTGATTCTATGTAGGTCATTTGATGCCTATGATGATCAAAACAGACACGTATCGTGATGATATCACTTTTAAAGGGATTGTGATAGAAAAACTGCAGCTGCTTCAGGTATTGCCAGTAAGGGCTGATTATGTACATACTTGTAAATTATGTTTATTGCATTACAATTAGTCAGGCTAACAGTGCATAATGGCAATAACATCATTAAATATGTAAATAATAAATAATAGTAATATTACAGCAGGCAAGCCAGGATGCTTGACAGAAACATGTATATTATTCAGTCAGCCTGCTATTTCTTAGGGCTTCAGATATGGAAAACTGCCAGTTTGGAAATGTAAAAGGAGTACTGCAGATGTTGAAAATAAGACTTTGGGTTTTTTTCTTTTGATGCATAATCTGTGTAGAAGTTTTAAAAAAAATTGATATTAAGAACAGAAACATCTTCCCTATTTTGCATTTCCTGAATCTTTATGTGAATTAAAATGCAGGTATATAGAAAATGAAGTTGGGGATATCTAAATTTTCCCAAAGTTTATAACTCAAAAATTACTAATTTCACTTGCCTACCAAAATAAAGCATAGGTTAGGAGAAATTTACACAACAAATTAAGAGAAAATGCCCATAATTGCACATTGAGGGTTTTTTTTACCAGTCCTTCTAAGATGGGGAAATTGTAGCAATATAATAAGCAAGTTAAAAGTTATGAAAGACAGAATGAGATGAAATAAGAGAAAGACACTTCAAGATGAAGACGCATTCCCATGTGTCTGAAGGTTAATTTTATTAGAATCAAAATAAACATGAAGAAAAAAGTTCAGTGATTTAATTTGCAGCAGAAAAACCCTAAGTGTTCATTGGAAAATATGATTGTCCCAGTAACAGATCTAGAGGCAAAGCGATTAGGCAGAAGAAGTGGAGAAAGTCTTCTGCTGCTTTTATTGACTATTTGTAATTTATTTTATTTTTAAATTTTCCTTTCCATTGAGAACATTGAAGAAGAAGGTGGGGAAGGATTCCGCAAATGCTCTAAATTTCCCCCTGAGGTAAGAATGCAATAGAGAGGGAGGGAGAGATGGGACCAGAAGATCTACAGCCCCTCCAACCATGCCCTCTATCCAATCATCCTTTTCTCTTAGGCTTGATTTTTCCGATATGAGAAAAGAGCCACAGAAGCTGAATGGAATTCCATATTAAATGGTCCCTTCGAAGTTTGTAGCCCCACCTCTGATCTTGGAGAGCAACAAATGCTTTCTTGGAAATTATCTCACAATTAGCACAAGAGAAGTTCTTACTTTGTAAAAACACAAATCGATTTGGATTGACATAGCATGGGAGAAAAAAAAACGTTCTTTCCACTAAGGATGAAAGCTGTCTTTGTAAACTTCAGCACCGGAAAATTGCTGGATGTGGAGGCATCCCTTCCTAAAGCATCACTCAATTTTCAAAACAGAAGAAAGCCTTTTTTATACAATTCATTACCAATAATTAGACAAACAGCGCAACGTTTCAAAATTGAAATTTCTCCTCTATGCTGAGCTTAGACTAGAGGCAATAGTTCTAGCAGAGGGGACATATAGAGCCACTCTACCCTTTGAGGTTGCCAGGGGTCCCTCAGGTTGTTTTCTACCCAAGGATAGGTTTGGAGAATAGAATAGCAGAGTTGGAAGGTCTTCTACTCCAACCCCCTGCCTACGCAGGAAACCCTACACCACTTCAGACAAACATCTTTTTAAAAACTTCCAGTGTTAGAGCATTCAAAACTTCTGGAGGCAAGTTGTTCCACTGATTAATTGTTCTAACTGTCAGGAAATTTCTCCTTAGTTCTAAGTTGCTTCTCTCCTTGATTAGTTTCCACCCATTGCTTCTTGTCCTGCCCTCAGGTGCTTTGGAGAATAGCTTGACTCCCTCTTCTTTGTGGCAGCCCCTGAGATATTGGAACTGTGATGACCCAGGGTGGGATATAAAATAAACACAGTCACAAAAAACAGGTGAAGCTCCTTTTATTCCTTCACTTTGCTTCCAAGCTCCAAATATCCTTGACTGGAGACAAAAAAACTCCCACACAAGCAGTTACAAGAAGGAGGAAATGCTGTTTAAATTATAAAGAGTAAAAACCAACCAGGCAAGATAAGGGCTTGAAGATGTCCACAGATATCAGAACACACACTGGGAAGGACGCCAAACTCAGAGAGGTACAATAAACTAGAGATATTTCCGTGCTTTGTTTCTAGCACTCGTCTGTACGCATGTCCGTCCTCTTATCCACTTGTCACAGCTGCAGCCCATGAAGAGAATCAAGGCCCTCTCCTCCCCAGTAGACCATGTCTCTCCCTTATCCTCTCCTCCCTGCGTGCCTTAGGATAGAGAGGGGATGGGCCTGGGTCCTCCTCTGACTGCCCAGCCGGCCTCTGCCCTTTCCTAGCCTCCTCCATCAGTACTGCTATCATGTCTCCCCTAGTTCTTCTTTTCATTAGACTAGACATACCCAGTTCCTAGTCAAATTATAGATCTTTGGCATCGCTTGTATTTGACTCTGCATTGGTAGTGAAGAAAAGCACTGTGTGAATTATCTTTGCAAGCTTAAGGCTTCCATTTTAGGCCTTCAATCCTCAATTAATCCCTGGTGAACTCTGGTTCAGATGAAAGATGGAACCAGGTTAAAAAAAAGTTCAAAGTATTATCAATGTATTCAAACTACATAGAATGTCTTTTGCTTGAAAATACTTTGCTTCTCCTTGAATTATGTCATTAATTAAGGGAGACTTGCAAATCTCATCTTAGAAGAGAGACATACTTCCGAGTCACCAACATTTTTAGCTACATACATTTTTATATTTAACTTCATCTGTTGCAGTTCCAGATCACAGGGGAAGAGGGCAGCAGCTGCTGGGATGATAATTCCCTGTTATTACAGGTATTACCTCCCTTTTCTCTTCTAGATTTTGCGTAGCATTGCTGAAAAGCTAAAATTGATCTAGAGTTAATCATACATGGCAGATTTACTAGGCCACTAAAAATTAGCTCTGATTTGATTTGAAATGGAGATTCGAGATTCAAAGAGGATGATTTGACTAGATTTTGGATTCGATATTGGAGGGTGCACTTGTTCAATTCCAGTTGTTTGACTTGCAATTGGAAAAAGAAAATGATTGATCAATAGCCTATAACACCGCATCAAAAGACTGCAGCTACTTAGTTATGCAGAAGGGAACAAAAACAGGAATAATAGTCTCTTTAGATGACATCAACCCTCTGTAGCTTCAGGAGATTAACTTTACAAGTTTCACCACACAAATATTTCCCCTGAATCTCTTTTAAAGCAATGTAATAGGGAAGAGGAAAAGGCAGGCTACCTTAAAATCGAGAGTAAAGAGCCTATGGAGAAACTGTGCTGAACCAATGAGGAAAGGATCCAACTCTAGTTGAATGATAAAAATGATGAACTTTACATTAAAAGTAAGCTCTTTTCTATTTACTTTTCTGAGACCCTTGAGAAATGTATCTGTCTTTGTGTTGTGCTTTACTGTCTGTGGTCACTGGGATTTGAGGCAGTGGTGTGATTCAATTTTTTATTACTACAGGTTCTGTGGGTGTGGCTTGGTGGGTGTGGCTTGGTGGGCACGGCAGGGAAGGATACTGCAAAATCCCATTCCCTCCTCATCCCACTAACCTGCTTTCCAGCTCCGTTCTCCTGTGCAGGGCAACCAAAGAAGACCCAACCAATCAGCTGGGACCCGGGAGGCAGAGAATAGATGAGGGCAGGGCCAGTCAGAGGGAGTATTTGCCGGTTCTCTGAACTACTAAAAATTTCCACTATCCGTTCTCCAGAACTGGTCAGAACCGCCTGAATACTATCTCTGATTTGAGGGTGGAAGCTGGTTTGGGTGTTACTAATTGGTCAGCTAGAGTCCTCTGACTTGGGGCAACAGGTTGGGCAAAGAATTCAGGCAAAACTTCACCTCTTCTGGGCAGGAGTGAGTTGTATCAGATTGGTAGGCACAGGTAACCCTTTATTTATAGCCACAATTGGGACTAGAATTTCTGTTGATAAGTAAGGCAGTTGTTAAGTAAGTTAAGCCCAATTTTAAAACTTTTTAGCCATTTACGTTAAGTGAATCGCTGCAGTTCTTAAGTAAATCACAAGGTCATGAAGCAAATCCAGCTTCCCCCCATTGACTTTGCTTATCAAAAGGGAAGGTCACAAATGGTGATCACATGACTCCCAGGATGCTGCAATCATGGTAAATACATGCTGGTTGCCAAGTGTCTAAATTCTGATCAGATGACTTTGAGGATTCTGCATTGGTCTTGCGTGGGTCAGGCATAAGTCCATTTTTTCAGTGCCATTATAACTTCGAAAGGTCAGTAAACAAATACTTGAGGTTTACCTGTAGCTTGTTACCAAGAACAGCAGAAAAATTGCCAAAGGCCATACTTCAGGAATATCTACTCACTGTTTTTAAAAGCAGTGATTGCTTGAGCCTTTCACTCTTAACCTGATGCCTTCATACTTTGGCAACCATCTCTACGCTCAACCGTGCTAAATCTAAGAGAGAATATAGCACTGGTCAGCCTTCAAGCCAACTTCAGAGTGCTAGGAACTGGCTGAATTCCCAGTTGCACTGGGAGGACTAGCACAGGATAAAGGGGTTCTAATGAGTAAACACAAAGATGAGGCTAATAGGGAGCCCCAATAAAGAAACAAAGGAGCTGAGAAAGTGAATGAAGTCCAATTCATTTTTCCTCTTGCCAACACCAGAAAAGTTCTGGTTGACAGAAAGTTTAATGAGGTGGTAACATTTATTGGCTACCTACTGTACCTCTGCAATATCAGGACTTCATCAGGTCACGTAATCCCTTTCTGCAACATATATAATTTATGTAAACACTTCACAGCCCTCCACCGTGTCATTTGGCAAATTTGGTTCCATGAGATAATTCGATGAAACTCTCATTTAAATCCTGTGTAGCTTTACACAGGTTTAATATTTACTTGATAGTTACTTATAGTTTGATCATGCAACCACCTTTTCAGTGCAAGAGATTCTGTCTGTCTGGATATTTGCCTGGACATTTATGTTCTAAACACAGGATTTGATTGGAATTCAGATTTGGCAATTTAGAAAACAGCTCAGTTCACTGCTGATTGTTTTACGCACCATCTGATTTGGCAGAAGAATGACTCAGAACCTTGCTATCCACTGATGATCATAGAAAATTAAACAAACCCTACATTTTTATGCTCAAATTGAGACCAGATGCAGGAATTAAGGAATTAAAATTAATAAAACCCAGTTTTGGAAGAGAAGATTCCCCACCCCATCATTGATGCTGTAATACAGGTTTTCTAGAATTCTTGGAATTTCTAAAAGTGATCTATGCTGGCATGGGCAACTGTCCAAAGGACAAGGAATATCATGTGGACCATGGTGTAACCACAAACATAACACTGATTACGTACTTTTCATTATTTGTATGATGATGTCTGGATGTATAATGTCCTTGTAGCATGAGCTGGATGAAAATTCTAAAAGTTTCAGTGCTGGGATAGCTGGAGGACTGGAAAAGTCTGATATAATTTTCATGGATGGATGGCTCTTCACAGAAAAATGTAAAAACAAAACCGAACACAGTTGTGTAATGCAAAAAAACCAAACAAACACCAATATTGTTGCGTGTTTTAAAAGTGATTCCAACTTTCCTTGAGTGGACATTTTGATAACCATATCCACATGAGAATTAGAAAAAATATTTTGTTGCAGCTACAAATCCTGAACCAGTTTGCAATGCTTTTAGAGTATCCTTTACCAGAGATGAGCATTTTTCTTCTACCTTGCTTGTTTTATTTCTATCTATTCACTTTTTAATTGCTGTATTATATTGTTTTATAACTATTTATTTGATTGTTTTATTGCATGCCATCCAGAGTCACACAGGTAAATCGGTGGCTATATCAATTAAATAAATAAAAATAAATAAATGAAATCCTGCAAAAAGACAGTTCATTATATAAAAAAAATAAGTGGAAAAGTCATTCGTGTGTTTATAATATTGTATATATTGAACTATGCCTTGGATTATACAATACACATGATTGGATGTGCATCCACACACACGCATGCTAGTTAAAAGAATGCATCTCATATAATGCTGTTTTTGACCTATAAAGCCCTTTATGGCTTAGGACCGGGATATTTATGGGAGACCCTGCTGCCAGCAACTTTTTCCCATTGTCCTGTATGCTCTCACAGACAGGGCCTCCTTGGGCTTCCGTCAGCCAGACAATGTCAGCTGGCGACCCCTAGGAGTAGGGCCTTCTCTGTGGGAGCACCCACCCAATGGAACCAACTGCCCTTGGAGCTTCAGGTGGCCCCTGACCTCTGCTCTTTCCGTTGGGGCCTAAAAACATGGTTGTTCCAACTCACTGACCTGGACTGGGGGGTGGGTGGGAGTTTTAACGATTGTTTTTAGTGTTTTTAGTGTTTTGATTATAAATTGGGTTTCCTATTTAATGTCTTTTTAATTGTACATTTTGTATTGTTTTTATGGTTGTATGCAGCTGAGTCCTTAGGGAGATGGGGCGGCTTAGAAATCCAATAAATAAATAAATAAATAAATAAATAAATAAATAAATAAACAAACAAACAAACAAACAAACAAATAAATAAATAAATATCCCTCTTCACATTTTTGCAGCTGGCATTGACTAGTTATAAATTAATAGCAAGCACTATCTTTAGTAACTCTGGGAGACAGTGGGGAATGGGGGGGGGGGCTGGCATTCTGTGGTCCATGGGGTCATGAAGAGTTGGACAGGACTCAGTGACTGAACAACAAAACTATTTATTTATAGTGGGATAGACTGCCCATTACTGTGCTATATCAGACAGCCAAAGAGGAAGTGCAAGAGGAATTTGATGGAGAGTACATAGTAGAATTTACTAATTGGTTTGGGATTTGGGGTCAACATTCCTACTTCAGTAACACTATTTCCAACTTACTAAATGTAAACATAATAAGTTGCCAAGTCAAGCATAATTCCAGATGACTAAGTAGACATGTCCATGGGGTTTTCTTGGCAATAGTAAAGAAGTAGATTGTTAATGCTTCCAATGAGAGTTATCTTTCAATTTCACATACTAGTCTACCAGCTCTCGAATCCTTGGGTTGTCATCCGTCCAAGTATTAACTAGTTCCTACCCCAACTTGATTTCCCTTTTGGTTTTCCATTTTTGTTTTTTGTTTTTTTCAGAAAGTTGTATTAAGAATTATACATGTAAAGGATAGAAGTCAATGCAAAAAAATGCAAATAAATAAAATAGAAAAAAGGTGTGATAAAGGAAAAGAAAGAAAATTAGGAACAAGAAAGAAAAGAGAAGTAACTTCCCCCCCTTCATCCCGAAAGATTAAAACAATTTTAATAGCTTATCCCCATGTCTAAATAAAACATAAATTCACATCTTACCATAGTTCATGTCTTAGGTAAGGAAAACAAAATAAAAATGTGACATCAATCCATCTTTATCAGCATAAGTCCAGTATGGGCAATCAGATATAACTCTTTTCTTTATAATCTCTATTTTCCCCATAGCTTCTTTCTTAGATAATGAAAACAAAATCCAAATGCTCCATCAATCAATCTTTATCAGCAAAAGTCCAGTAGGGGAAACCAGATATAACTATTTTCTTCTTTTCACCCTGATCAAACAAGCCAATCTTATACATTTTCCTTATTTTTTTTAAGATATTCTTTGACCTCTTTTTTTTATATAAAAAGCCCCAAGGTAATTTGCAGGCTCATTTGTGTTTCAGAATGACAATCCTTTGGAACTTTAAAAGATTTCTCTTGTATGTGTTAAAATGAAAATCTATCCTTTTGTTTGTTACTTCTAAAAAAAGTCCTTCCAAATCTTTGGAGAATTCTTTTGTATATGCAGAGAACAAAAAATAACCAAATCAATTCCCTGATTTAAGAACCAGTTTGGTCTAGTGATTAAGACACCAGACTAGAAAGCAGGAGACTGGGAGTTATAGTCCCACCTTAGCTATGAAAGCTATCTGGGTGATTTGGGGCAAGTCACTCTCTCTCAGCACAACTACCCCACAAAGATGTTGTGGAGAAAATAGGAGAAGGAAGGTGTGTTGAATAGGCTTGCCATCTTGAGGTATTTGTAAAATAATAAAGGGAGGAAATACATACATACATACATACATACATACATACATACATACATACTTACCTGCTCATCTCCTTTAGGGAATAGCAATAGCACTTAGACTTACATACTGCTTCACAGTGCTTTACAGCCTTCTCTAAGTGGTTTACAGAGTCAGCATGTATGCGAGAAATGCTGCCGGTTCAGCCTGGTTCATCCAAACTGGTAGTAAAAAATGCTACCAGTTTGGGTGAACCGGTAGTAAAAAAATGCTACCGGTTCAGCCGAACCGGTATTTCTAATGATCAACTGGGTGACGATCAGCTGTGCCACACAATTTAGATTAGCTAGAAAGCAGGAAATTGTTGGATTTCTTGCTTTCTAGCTAATCTAGTTAAATCACATGGCACAGCTGATCCCCCTTCGCTGTTGTACTTACCTTGGAAGGCTTCAAAATGCTTCTTTTTTCAGCACCCAGGAGGCTTCCCTGAGGCCCACTAGGCCAAAAGCAGGGCGCGGGGTGGGGTGCTGCAAAAGAAAAAATACTTTTGAACACACACACCCCAGTCACATAGCCATTCTCAGTTCAGTTCCGGAGCCCGACAGCCATGACCACCCAGTCACATGACCACCTGGCCACACCCACCTAGCCACGCCACCTAGCATGCCCACAGAACCGGTAGTAAAAAATTTGAATTCCACCACTAATACATGCCCCCAACAACCTGGTCCTTATTTTACTGAACTCGAAAGGATGTAAGGCTGAGTCAACCTTGAGCTCGTGAGAATCGAACTGCTGAACTGCATTCAACTGGCAGCCAGCAGAATTAGCCTGCAGTGCTGCATTCTAAACACTGTACCACAATGACTCATAAGTTATCAGATCAAAATGTATTGCATTGAAGTCACTCTTCAAATTAATTTCATAAACATTCATTGCAGCTTCTTCTTATATTTCAACTTCGTAAGATATGCCTTTCAATTTTATCATGAATATGATCTATTCTGTCCAAAAGCTGAGGTGAAAAATATTCCGAAATTTACATAAGGATTTCTACTTCATTTTCTTTATCCTTGACTCTACTGTCCAGCCTTCAAGATCTCCTTATTATAAAAAAGGGAAAAATCTATTTTCTGATAAGAAAATACTTCTAAATCATTCTAATCATTCATGCTTGATCCCTTATTAACTTTCCAAAATCCATATACTAAGCACTTTTTTGCTATATAATCAAAAAAAAAATCACATTTTTTCAAAATCAAATTTGCATCATTGTGTTTTAAGAAGAGGGAAATTCAGCCAATGAATCAAGGAGAAGCTTGCAAGCCTGAAGGTTGCTTTGCAAGTTTGAGCTTAATGTATATTCTGACTCTCAGCCATTCCACTCATAAGCCAACTGTAAAAACAACAGTTTCCATAAGCCAGTCATGGGAAGTATCTATCTGGAGTTATATGGGTCCTCTCCATAATCACTCCTTTGTTCCAGAGAGATTATACTGACTCGGATCCAGCATTTAGTGGTAATTCTACTCAAAGAGTAATCTTGATAGGCAACAAAAGCCAGCATGGCATCCTCTCATCATAGCACATATAGGAAGCCCCCAATTTAGCTTCCAAGGTCAAATAAGGATGGGAAGGTACTTTCAATTGTTTTCAAATACTTTCAAGTAAACCACTTCTGGATGTTAGAATGCAGCTGTTGCTGATCAAAAATGCAAAATTCCCTTCAGCAACATTCTTTCTACAGGTTTTCTAAAAATCACTATTGTTGAAGAAAGAAAAAGAAAAGAAACATGGGGAAAGTGTTTGTTTAAAAGGAAACGAGAGCAGCAAGTCATAAAATTGCAAATCCCATGCTTTCCTTGTCCTTTCCCTCTCTGAAACTCCCCTAATTTGGATAGCTTAAAATGTAGCTGTTTCTGGAAACACATTGACATACAGGTAATTCTTGAGTCATAACCACAACTGAGCCCATAATTTCTGCTGCTAAGTGGAAACAGACATTTGTCAAGGGAGTTTTGCCCCATTTTACAACCTTTCTTGCCATAGTTGTTAAGTGAATTGCTGTCATTGTTAAGTTAGGAACATGGTTGTTAAGTGTTATGTATGCAGAGTTTGAAATGATTGGTTGTTCTTGTAAAGTGTTTAAAAGCATTGGTTAAAAAGTGCGGGAAAACCCTGCACTCTGATTGGCTGTCAGCCGAGGCAGCTGGCTATATATAGCTGCCTCGGCTAAGCCAAATCGGGTCCGTTCTGAGCTGAAGTCACTAATAAACTTAAGAGCTGAAGCACTCTGTGTCTGCCTCTTCATGCAAACTTAACACTGGCAACGAGGATGGGATTCCCCTGAAGAGAAGGCAACGTGGAACAGAAGAAGAGCGAGATGGCTGTGCTGAACACCCCCCAAGCCCCATTCAATCCGACGGCAGAAGATTGGGAGTCATATGCAGATCATTTCCAAATGTATCTGGAGGGAAACGATCTTGCCGCCATTTCCGAGCAGTGGAAGAGGGAGGTTTTCCTTACGTACTGCGGTCCGGCAGTTTTCAAGATGGCGAAGGCACTTGCAGGAGCAGCAGACGTGAAGGTAATGGCTTGGCCTGATCTGGAAAGGCTGTTAAGAGCCCATTACGCGCCACAAGTATCGTGCCTCATTAAGAACACGAGTTTTACCGTCGTGATCAGGGGGAAAAACGAAGCATAAATGACTTCGTGACAAGTTTAAGAAACATTGGGGGTGCATGCGAATTCAACAGTTTAGAGGAAGCCATGCACGATCGTTTCATTTTGGGCCTTAAAGACAAGGTGTTACAGAGCAAGTTGTTAATGAAACCTAAGATCACGCTGAAAGAAGCAATAGAAGAAGCCTCTTCAGCAGAAGCTACCAAGTCCTCAGCAGCAGCCATGAGGAAAATGAACAGGGCCACGAGCCATTCTGATGGGGAAAAGTCCTCCACAAATCATTGTGAGGAACTAGATTCTGAGTCAGATTGCAGTGAGGTGGGAAGGAATTTACAGACTCAGAATGGAGCGGAAAAAAAGAAAGACCTGGGAGGAAGAGGCAAGATTTCTACTGCAGAGGTTGTGGGGAAGCCACCCGCACTGAATGCAAGTTTCTAGACACCATTTGCCTCCGTTGTGAAAGAAGAGGACACCTAGCAAGAGTCTGCAAATCATCCAGAACTCCACCCAACAGAAGGAAATTTGCTCCAAACAAAGACAAAGAATTCAAGCCTAACAACCTCAGTGAGAAAGGGGCAGCACAGAAGCAAATGGGAAGAATGAAACTCATCAAACGTAACTATTGGTCATTCTTCCCTTTAAAAACAGAAAAGTGCATGTCAAGGTACTTATTGAAGGAAGGCCTTGCCAAATGGAAGTGGACTCAGGCTCATACCTATCTATGGTGTCATGGGACACTATTCAAAGACTGTTACCAAATATTCAGAAGACTCATTTCAAGAAGCAGGCATTGACTCTTAAAGACTACCAAGGGAACAAGATTCCAGTAGTTGGAACAAGAGAATTCAACATGAAGTTCAAGGGCCACACCAAGCGTCTACCCCTGACCATCATAGACAAGGATCGCCCAAGTCTGCTGGGACTTGAGTGGTTCAACCCGCTAGGCATCGAGGTGACTGGCATCAATCACGTGAGCAACACTGAGTGGGAAGAGGCCTTGAAGTCTGAATTTCCAGAGGTCTTCAGCGATGGATTAGGCAAGTACTCGGGGACCCCTATCACCTTTAACCTAGATCCCAAGGTACAACCAATCCGTTTAAAACCCAGAAGGGTTCCATTTGCCTTAAAGGAAAAAATTGATGCACAATTAGATAAACTATTAGCTCAAGGGGTTTTAGAGCCCACTGTCCACTCCAGTTGGGAGACACCCATAGTCACACCAGTCAAGGCTGATGGGTCTGTGAAAATCTGCGGAGACTACAAGGGGACATTGAACCATGCGCTACAACAGAGCGCATATCCAGTTCCAGTAGTGCATCATTTATTACATTCTCTTGGCGGGGGCACAGTTTTCACCAAATTGGACCTGGCCCAGGCATATCAACAGTTAACAGTTGATGATGCCACTGCAGAAGCCCAAACCATTGTAACCCATAGAGGTGCTTTCAAATGCAAAAGGTTGCAATTTGGAGTAAGCTTGGCACCAGGCATCTTCCAAAGCCTTATGGAAAGGATGCTACAAGGGTTGCCAGGGGTGGTGCCTTATTTTGATGACGTTTTAATTTCTGCTGAAAATGACACTCAGTCACACGCGAGACTCAGAGAAGTCCTTACCAGGTTCAAAAAAGCGGGGTTAAAAGTCAAAGAAGAAAAATGCACACTGAGAACAGATAAAGTGGAATTCTTGGGTTACATGATTGATAAACATGGCATCCACCCACAGAGGCCAAAGTTCAGGCAATCAAAGAAGCCCCCAGGCCAAAATGCAAAACAGATTTGCAAGCATTCTTGGGACTCATTAACTTCTATCATATGTTTCTACCTCAGAAGGCAACCATTGCAGAACCCCTACATAGATTACTGGACAAAAAATCTGCATGGGTCTGGGGCAGAAAGGAACAAGCTGCATTTAACAATGTTAAGAGACAAATCACGTCTGATTCTGTACTGATACAGTTCTCTGAGAACTTTCCTGTTGTACTGACTTGTGATGCATCCCCTTTTGGAGTGGGGGGGGGTGTTGAGCCACATGCTTCCCAGCAGAAGGGAAGCCCCTATTGCATTTTACTCTCGCACCTTGACCAAAGCAGAGAGAAACTACAGTCAACTGGACAAGGAAGCTTTGGCAATTGTAGCAGCTGTCAAGAAATTCCATGAGTATCTATATGGGAGAACATTTACCATTGTCACAGATCACAAACCTCTTTTAGGCATCGTGGCAGGAGACAAACAAATGCCCACGATCCTGTCACCAAGAATGCTGAGATGGACCGAATTTCTTGTTGCTTATTCATACAAACTGATCCACAGACCTGGTAAAGACATTGGGCACGCAGATGCTTTGAGTCGCTGCCCACTTCCTTCACATATTGAGGACCCTGCTCCTGAGACTCACACCTTTTTTCTAGAAACTGTTGCCAAGCTTCCAGTACATGCTGCTGAAATTGCCAGAGAGACTGCCAAAGACACTTTATTGGCTCCTGTTATAGGCTGGATTAAGAAAGGTTGGCCTTTTCAAGATCTACCTCAACTTGCCCAACCTTTTAAATCCAGGCAAACTGAATTATCTGTATTAGGAGGATGTATTTTATGGGGTAACAGGGTGGTTATTCCTGCAAAACTACAGAAAGAGGTTTTGGAAATGTTACATGAGGGTTATCCGGGAATTGTCAGAATGAAGGGATTGGCCAGGAGTTATGTATGGTGGCCAGGTATTGACAAAATGGTTGAAAACCGGGTTGCATCTTGTCCCAACTGTCAGATAGTCAGGCCTGCCCCACCCCTCACTCCCAAACAGGAATGGGAATGTTCTAGGGGCCCATGGTCCAGGATTCACATTGATTTTGCTGGCCCTACCAGAGGGCACACTTTCCTTATTATAGTAGATGCATATTCCAAATGGCTAGAGGTTATCCCAATGGCATCCACCACAACTGAAGCTGTCATCAAACAGCTTAAAAAGCTTTTTGTAACTCATGGGTTACCTGATGTGCTTGTTTCTGACAATGGTCCTCAATTTACATCCAACCTTTTTGAATCAAATCTAGCACAGCAGGATATCAGACATGCCCTGACAGCCCCTGGGCATCCTTTGGCTATCGGCCAGGCTGAATGCATGGTACGTTTTACCAAGGAAAAACTTCAGCAATTGGGTCCAGGGGACATCACTGAGAAAGTTGAAAAACTACTCAGTGTCCAGCATATCACTCCCAACCCCTCAACTAACTTAACCCCAGCTGAATTGTTGATGGGTAGGAAACTCAGGTCTCCCATTGACTGCCTTCATCCCACTTACGCACCCAACCCACCACTAGATTCCACTAGCAAAATTCGCACATTCACTGTGGGTGATTCTGTTTATGCTAAGAACCTTATGGATGAACCATTATGGATTCCTGCTGAGATAACCCAAATCACAGGCCCCAGGTCTTACAGGGTACAAATGGAGGATGGTGTCCTCTGGAGCAGGCACATTGATCAGTTAAGATCCAGACTACCTCAGGAGCATCGCCATTGCTCCTCTCTGGTTCCCATACCTACTGCCTCTTCCAGGGGGGAAGGGGAGGATTATGAGGATAATCAGCAAGCAAGAATCAACCCCATGTGTAATGAGCTAACATGACAGGAACCATCCCAAAACCTGTCACAGTGCCAACAACCATTTTTACAAATGGAAGATTGCACATCACTACCTGACTTAGGTGCTGATATTGGGTTGGAGATGGATTGGGAGGAGAGACCAGGTTGTAGTAACAAAACAGGTTCTACCATTACTAGAAGTCCCAGTAAGGAAATGTCAACAGACACATTTCTTCCCTCACAAGGTGAGAACCTTAAAACATCTGAACCACGTAGGTCTCAACATACACGTAAGAGCCCCATCTATTTAAAAGAATACATTACATAGATGGGGTTTGAGTATGGAGTAAACCTAGTGGGGAGGGGTGTTATGTATGCAGAGTTTGAATTGATTGGTTGTTCTTGTAAAGTGTTTAAAAGCATTGGTTAAAAAGTGCGGGAAAACCCTGCACTCTGATTGGCTGTCAGCCGAGGCAGCTGGCTATATATAGCTGCCTCGGCTAAGCCAAATCGGGTCCGTTCTGAGCTGAAGTCACTAATAAACTTAAGAGCTGAAGCACTCCGCGTCTGCCTCTTCATGCAAACTTAACATTAAGTAAATATGGCTTCCCCATTGACTTTGCTTGTCAGAAAGTTACAAAAGAGGATCAAATGATCCTGGGACACTGCAACCATCATAAATATGAGTCAGTTGCCATGTGATCTGAATTTTGATCACATGACCATGGTGATGTTACAACGGTTATGATGTTATGTCATTGTTTACTTTCAGACCAATTCAAAAGACTCTAACTTTCCTACAGATTATTCTCCAAATTATTGAGATCTGCTGTCTTTGGTTCAAAGTTTAGTATGTGCCCTCATCTTCTACACACCTTTAAAAATAGTGTGCCTAAACAAGCAACATTCTCTGACCCTGTGTTTTCACAGCCTCTGCCCCAAGTGCCCTCAGTGAATGATCTTTGTCATTTCAAACCTCAGTGATTGTGGTGCTACAAGTCTTTCACCTTTAAAGATCAGACCATCAATAATTGTTAGTTCCTCATGGAATCGCTAGAACTCTATCACTGTGGCAGACATAAACATTTTTCTTTTGGCCAACCAGCAATTACTGTTTCCAACCAAGTGACCAATAAGACAGCATGATTAGCAATGTCAAAGAGGGGGAGAGGAGGAGAGAGGGGACAAATGCTTTTAAACAATTTTGAAACTGAAAAATAATATGAATTCTCAGTTTTTCTGGCAAACTTTATTGCAATTCTAATTTATACCAATAATATACACTGATTCTGTTGGATACATGGATGTACACACACACACACACACACACACACCTATATGGTACAGTACATGTATTCAGAACTTCAGCATGAAGATTATATGCACACCTATTTATGTGTGACTGTGTGTGTATGTTTATGTACTGTAGGTACACATACAGTACATAAACATATACTCACACATAAATAGGTGTGTATATAATCTTCATGCTGAAGATCTGAATACATTTACTGTACCCTTTTACAACAAAATTAGCTGACCCTCCAGCATCAAAATAACCAACACAATCTGAATCCAGAAAAAAGATCAACCATACACATAAAATAAATATCTATAGGTAGCTTGGTAAAAGAAATGGTGTAAATGCACTTCTTGTCATTTGTTAGTCCCCTATTCCTGTTTGTGTTATTGAGATTAAACATAGATATTTGGGGATGGAGATGTATTTTAATTAATACAGTTATGTGTGTTGGAATCTCTCAATGTATGTATATATAATATATTTTAAAAATTGATACCAAGCTTAGCTCATTCTCCATTAACAGTAATTCTAATCTTCAGCTTACTGTATATGCTAAGCAACATTGGGCACAGATATTGTACAGTATCTATATTATATTATATTCAAATTTTAATATATTCAAATTTTCACTGACCAACATTTAACCAACTTCACGCTCTGATCTGGAGACAAATTTAAAACTTGAAAAAACTATGCAAATACTTTCTGAATTTTTCAGAAATTATGATTGGACTGATTTATGAAGCAATTCAAAACTCAACAGAGTCATTTTTTTAATTGAATCCCAAATTTGAATTAGATCCATAAAATTTATGATAAAACACCCTCAATAAGAGGGCAATTTTATATGGGGGAAAACTGAAATTGTCAATTTCTCTGCTAAGTTTTGAAATTCTGGTATGGGAGGAAAATGTGTGAAAGCCACTTTCTGAACTGTGTCATTAGAAATATTAAAAATTGAGACCTGACAGGGCTGACTAAAACTAGGAATTTGATTCCCCATTCAACAGTTAAGTTCTCTCTCTCATCCTAAAGACCCCAGACCTTTTTAAGAACGTGGACACTTTGGCACAATAATTTAATGAATGTGAGATGTTTCCCGTGCAGGCAAAAGAGTTCCATTCTTTTGAATGGCATTGTCTTATGGCTGAGCTGAGGAAAACAGAAGTAATACTGTCCAGTTGTATACTGTAGGTGGATAAAGTGTTGCAAACACCTTTACATGGTAAATAGCACCTGGGAACAGCATTGGAAGCTTCTCATAACTATCTGCAGAAGGCTGTTTAGATGATAAATGATAGGAGATTCATATAGGGTAGCCTTAAATTCCTCAAAGAAAGGTGAAATGCAAAATTAACATCTTTAGTTTTATCCCTGGCTTTTTGTGAAGGAGACCCTCCTCATCCAAAGTTACAATTCTCACAATTTCTAGTTCTGAGCTCTGACCCTGCTTAGTACTGAAAGAATCTTCTTTCAAAGAGATTAATTATTGGGTCTCCCTCCCACTTTTTTCCTCAAATGAATTGCCTCACACTCTTCTTAAACTGTACAAAAAAACCCCAAACATTATACCTCTAGTTAATAAAGTTCCCTTGAGTAGACTGAGATTATTTAATTGTTTAGAACATCAAGACGTTTTTCTCCCATATTCCTGACATATTGTTGCCTTTCCGATGCTGACAGATGAAAGGAAACATTAAATGGTTTTGTACTTCTTTCCTTTCCAAAATATGGAATCTTTCTGAGTCTGAGAAAGTGATAGAGAATGCAGTTGAAGGCTGTTGCAGGATGGGGGGAGGGAGGAGGAGGAGGAGGAGGGAAAGGAAGTTGGAGTGCAATGTAGTTTCAGGCAGCCAGAAAGTTCTAAGGAAAAAGCCAAATACTGCAAACATTATTCATGCTCCAGAAGGACACAAGATTGACTCTGGCAGCTCAGTAAAATAACTGGAGATTAAGTAATGCCAGTTCCATACCCTGGGGAGATATAAAATACAGACTCTGAACAGAGACTTCCTCTGCTTTGATCTTGCAAAATTACTTTAACAAAGTTTTTGTCAGCGTCTTCAGATATCTTTTCTGGAAAAGATAGTGGCAAATGTTATATTAAGAAAGGGAAGCTTTCTGTCTTGCCTGTGAAAATGTGCTTGCCCTATTAGAGGAAACCGAAAGCCATAAGTAAAGTTTAAAGATTTGTTCCGACTATTCTGTTCCCTGATTCAGACATCTGCTCTGCTTTGTTCTTGAGTCCATGATGACTGCATCAGGTCAAGGTCCCGGTGACTTCATCAACTCATCCATGTAGTTTTCTTGACAGTTCTTGGGTTGCTACTGTCCTATTCTGGTTTTGTGTTTTTTAACTTCCTAGCCTAGTCTACCTCAGCAGAGGTCTCTCATTTGGTACTAAACAAGCCCAACCCTTCTGCTGGCATATCAACCCAGACAAGATCTGTTAGATGCTGCTGATGTCTGGGTCAATAGCTGGAAGCAAATATAATCTAAAACAACAGTGACTATTAAAAAGAACGTCTACAAATTTTTATTTTGTGGCGATCCAAAATTAAGCCACCCCATTTTTTCCCTGTGATATCCACACACAATTTTGTGATGTTCTCCTAGGATAATTTTTGAATGTATGGCAGAAAAATTGGACTCTTTTCTTCTTCTTTTGTGATAATCTAAAGTTAGAGTTGGGAGATTTAGCATATATAGCATTTACCCCCCCAAAAAAGCCTTAATTTTTGAAAAATGTCAAATTTTCAGGCCCCATCCAATCTAAGAACCTCAAGAGATATGATGGCAATGCAATTAGTTATTGGAATGCATAGAACTACTATGTTACAGCTTTTTATTAGCATTGATGTTTCTGTTTAAAATACAGGGAAAGAGTATCAAGCCCGATGACACACCTTTCCCAGAAGTACAATTCTCATATTTTTAAGGCATAACTCATCATATCAAAAATTGAAATCTTGCTACATAATTTTGGCAGCACAATTGTAAGGGTCTCGAGTTGTTGACTCAACCAATCAAATGAATAAATTTAAAAAATGCCACATAATCTCTGGGAAAGGGAACAATATAGTTATTGTTTTAGAAATACACCTGCTCCAGCCATATCTCCTAATTTGTAGCTGTTTGAAGTCAGAGCATTCTGATTAAATATTTTACTCTGGTAGTGGCAAGTTAACTAGCTTGGAAGGAGCCATTTTCTTTCATCATATTCTTAAACTGACCAGTGAGATGGGGATTCATGAAGATTATATAAACTATTGGTCAGTTTTCCTCCAGATCGGAGGATGGCAGAGAGTTCCTGAAGATTATAATCCTTTAGATTCTACTCAACTCTTAGCATATTACCTTTTGGTTTGGCAGTTTCTTTAGTAAGTGCAGTTTTAGGAGAACACCAGGAAAGAAGAACTGTGATTTTAGAATTAGATTTTTCTTTCCAGATTTAGAGTTATTTCACTGACTTTAGTAGAGAAAATCCTACTGGTCTTAAACATTACCATGTGGGAGGCAGAATTGCAGCACTTGGATTTATTAATAAATCAATCATCATATACATTTCTGCAAAAATTAAGATTTCTGTAAATTTTGTTCCTGTTTTAGTTAAAATTATGTTTTGATGCAATAGCTTTGATTAGAGTCAGTCATGCATCAGTGACTTAAGGGGAACTTGAGGAATATATTCTATTTCCAAATCTGCATGATGACACAATTAAAAATCCTCAAATATTTAAACAAAGTCTAGTGAAATTTCTTGTGAATTATCCTTGATGTTTAAATTCAAAACACCTTTTCTTTTATGCATAGGTTCTTGGTCTCCAAGAAAAGGGACCAAGTTTCATAAACAAGCATATAAAGAAATGTATTTCTTTATAAGTAAACACTGTATTAGTGTCCCTTATGTTATCTACTGCTATGGTGGAACAAAGACTATATTTTTATATCATTTGCACTCATTATTGCTGTGTGCATTTTCATTTTCTATGCATTTTAATGAGATGGCATTTAATTGCTTTTTCATTAATGGGTCCTCTTTCCAATATTTCATGAATTTTGTGGAACTGTCTTTGAATAGATATATGGCTATTTTCATTTATTAGAAAAATCAATTACATATAATCATCAGGATCACAAATTTTAAGGCTCATATCCTGGAACTCACTGGCTAGATCAAAGGGCAAAACTCTTGTTGATTTGTTAGAAGGTTACGGGATTGTTGAGTCTCTTCCAATGGTCTCTATTGTATGACTATTGTCCAGGATGCTTAAAATATTAATATGAAAAAGCTTGTGTTTTTCATCAGAACTCTTACCTTTTCTTCCTGTTTTTCTTAATCAGAATAAATCTTAAAGTTTCAAATGAAATCCCAGTGTTTATACTGCGTCCTTTAATTCTAATAAATTTTGATATATTCATTAAATTAATTCATTTTAGTAAGTTGAAACAAAATTTTACAACCATTTGCCAAATAAGTTTTAAAAAATGAAAAGCATTCTGATAGGCTGATGGCTAATATGTGTTCATGGTTTGTCTGGATGACATCTAATGGTAGTCCTCAACTTATGACCACATTTGAGGCTAACATTTTGGCTGTTAAGTGAGACATTTGTAAAGTGAATTTTGTCCCATTTTACAACTTTTCTTGCCACAGTTGTTAAGTGAATCACTGCAGTTGATAAGTTAATAACCCGGTTGTTCAGTGAATCTGGCTTCCCAACTGACTTTGCTTGTGAGAAGGTCACAAAAGGGGATCACATTACCTTGGGACATAGCAACAATGGTCATAAATATGAACCAGGTGCCAAGCATCCAAATTTTGATCACATGATCATGGGGATGCTGCAAAGGTCGTAACTGTGAAAAATGGTCAGAAGTGGTCATAAATGGTCACATTTTCTGTGCTGTTGTAACTTTGAATGGCCACTAAATGAACTGTTGTAAGTTTTTTTAATTACATTTATATGGCCCTTCTCCGAAGACTCAGGGCAGCTTACAATTTTTGGGATACAACCCAGTGTGCTCAGCAATAGCCTTCATTCCATTGTACATGCCTGCTTATTACTAAGCGGCATTTTTACAAGGTCAGCTAATTGCCCCCAACAATCTTGGGTCCTCAATTTACCTACCCCGAGAGGATGGAAGGCTGAGTCAACCTTGAGCCTGGTGGGATTCGAGCCTACAGCAGTTGTAGGCAGCTGGAACTTAAGTGCAGGCAATTAACAGCCTGAGCCACCAAGGCCCTTGAGGACTACCTGTAGTCTGTCTTGTGGAGACAGGACACTGTCCTTCTTTTGCTATTTGGACCTTTCCTATAAAGATGCCCTTTCCAAAGAATTCTGAAAATCTTATCCTAAATAATGACTTTGCAACTGAAATAAATAGACATGTTTAGGCAATATACAGACTTTACCATTCTCTTCTACTCTATAGGATATCCAGAGAATACCGAGTTATTTTGAGTTGTCCACTTTATCTTGTTCTGAGATCGACTGGATTTCTGTACGCATAGTGAGATTTGCAAAAATTGAGTTTTTAATAAGTATTTCTTTTCTAATTTTCTGTTGGATATCTTCAACTTCAATCCATGTCCTGTACTCTTGGATTTAGACCAGGTCTCAGTCTTATTTTGCATGATGTATTAACATAAATGTTTGAAGAATGCTCTCATATCCCCTCAGGTTTTTTCTTATTGTTTAATGTACTCACTTTCTTCTATCTCCTTTCATAAAATTTAGTTTCTAGTTCCTGATCATCTGTGTTGCCCATCTCTGTTCCTTTCTAGTTCCAAAATTGGACATGGTGTGGGTCTGGTCAATCCAGATTAAAATGGAGCATTCTGTTGTCACAACCTGAAATTTCATTTGCGTGCTTTGCAGCGTACCATTCTCAGTTTGAAGTCAACTGCTATTCCAATTTAAAGTACTCTGACCAAACCAGATATCCTATACCTGTATATTGTATAGACAAAAAATT
The DNA here is from genome assembly GCA_009733165.1 of Naja naja. NCBI lineage: Eukaryota > Metazoa > Chordata > Lepidosauria > Squamata > Elapidae > Naja > Naja naja. The sequence continues at coordinate 158,985,539 of CM019150.1, forward strand.
TTGCACTTGTCTCTTAAATTTCATCCTGTTATTTTTAGCTTATTTCTCTAACCTGTCTTTATCAGTTTTAATCTTATTTCTTATGTCTTCTCAATTATTACAAATATTCCATGTATTTTGTGTCAACTGCTGATTTGATAAACATTTTTCTATCTCTAAATCAAAGTTATTTATGAAAATATTGAAAGGCAGTGGCAAGTTTGTTATCTTAGAATTTGCTATGATGAAATTTGCAGCAATTCTAACCTCAGCAATGGGAAAGATTCTTGAAAAGTTCACTCTGATTCACTGACAGGGTTTTGCACAGGGGAAGACGTGCTTGCATAAAACAATTATTCATCTTTTTGATGGAAAGAAGCTGATTTCTGAGAATTCAGATATGAGTACAAGGGATTAACTCACTGATCCTTCCATAAAATAACTTCAGGTAAGCTAACTAACATAGCTGACACATTGTTCTACAATCACTGAATGCAAGAAACTGGAACATAATGGTCAAGGAAATGGTAAAGCAAAGACTCTTTATTTCACCCTCAAAATCATAAGATCTTTCACTTAATGAATTAATTATTTTCCCTGCCAAGGTTGTTCATGGAAACAAGTAAAATGGTCTCTGTACGATCATCTTATTCAACATGCCAGCATTCTAGAAAACATATTCAAAAGAGAATATGGAGCATCGCAGAACTGGAACAGAGCATAAGGAAGAGAATAAGGAAGTTTTCTCTTTCATTATTTTTTATTTGTTGACTGCTCATTTATGCTCCACACTAAAAACCTTCAAATATAAGCCAAGTGTTTCTTCTCTCCAGCAAATACAACAGTCATTACAACAATTTTGAAAAATATTGTCCCCAAAGAGAAATTAAACTGCTAGCTGGTATTTACATGATTTCCTTAAGAGGTTTTAAAGGGCACTTCCATTAGAATCACATCAACTTGAAAGGACCGCTTTTCAAAAAGTCAATGACAATGTCTTATTGGAGCCATTATGAATGAAAGCTAATGCTTGATTTATCAAGGATGGATCTAGGTGTAGGAAAGAGGCTATTTGATGTCCTTTATTCACTGTTTTTACCCAAGTAAAGCTCAGTTTTAACTGTCCTTTAAATGTGACTATCCATCAGAAGTTCCCCAGAAACTAACCCAAAACGTTGTAGTATCTTTTAAAGAGAATCAAAGTACTGTTTCCACTTGCAATGGCTATTGGTGAACTTTGAATTATCCACCCTCACGTCAGGAAACACAAATTTATGCTAGACATCCATCAGAATAGAGCTGGAAGGGACCTTGGAGGTCTTCTAGTCCAACCCCTGCTCAATCAAGAAACCCTATACCATTTCAGACAGGTGGCTGTCTAGTCTTTTCTTTAAAACCTCCAGTGATGAAGCACCTACGACTTCTGAAGGCAAGCTTCAATGTCCTCACTGTTAGGAAGTTTTTCCTTAATTCCAGGTTGCTTCTCTCCTTGATTAGTTTCCACCCATTGTTTCTTGTCCTGCCTTCAAGTGCTTACTCCCTTTTCTTTGTGGCAGTCCCTCAAATCCTGGAATACTGTTATCATGTCACTCCTAGTCCTTCTTGTCTCTAAACTGGCCATGCAATTGTTCTTCATATGTGTTTTTTTTTCTCCAAGCCCTTCATCATCTTAGTTGCTCTTCTTTCATGTTTTGCTCATATTATGATTGGGATTATTAAAAAAAAAACCAAAGCAAAAACAATAGAATTCAGAAGTATTATTCAACGACGCGACCAAAGAAAGAGACCAATTTCTCCTTCCAGTCCTATATTTCCAACAAGTGTTTCAATTCTTTTATTCTTAAGAGATGAACACCACCAGTAAGGAGCCTACAGTGTAACAGCCCTTTGCAGGCTGAATGCTTTCTCTTAGGACATCACCGTATGAATTAAAAGAACCCCAAGTACCTTCTTTTAAAAGAGAGAGAGAAAGAGACAAAGTTTGAAAAAAAGCTTGTATTTACAACTGTTTAGAATTATGGGCATGTTGCCTTTTTTATACCTTTTATATTTACGACCTAGCTGTTTATTTGTTTATTTATGCATGCCTTTTCTGGCAGCGGTGATGCTCACTTAGCATAGAAACATAAGTCATTCCAAATTCTCCCCAGCTTTCCTTATTCCCAGGCTATCTCACGGGCACTAAAATCATGTCCCAAGCAGCATTCCATTGTGACTAAGGCTTCTATAAAACTTTAGTCAATAAGTGTTTAATACAGCTATCGACAAAGGTTTATGGGATCCTGATTCATAAAGGGACTAAAGCTTACGTTATTGAGCACCGTTCATGATTTGCATTCTAAATCACTTTGCAAATTGATGGCACTTATCTGGAAAGAAAAGTTAAAAAGTTCAGTGTTAAGCAGTACCTGATTAAGTATCAAACCAACTACAACCATAAAAAAGATTTATGTGATCCAGAACACCTTGTTCTAATTGGAAAAAGGGATATTTATGGCAAATAACAAAGGAATGAGTTTACACTTTTAATTTATTTCTAAGTGCCACAGATGCTGGCCTTGTGGTAGTATCTTTCTGAATGACTTTAGAGATGGGGAAAGTGATGTTGATGAGACATAAATGCCCATGTAGCAATACTTACTAATTTATGGTTACACTTGCATGGCATCAGATTGATGTTGTTAGAATCCTAGAATTAAAGAGAATAAGGTTGCTTTTTAACTTTTCTTTTCATTTAGACAACTATCACTATGGAGAAGAACACAAACTTTCATGGACATTAAATAAAGCATAAATGAAACTCTGAAATTCTGGATCAGTAGACATCATGTACTTTCATAGTTTATAGCCTGAATGCAACTTTCCATGATTATCCAAACTACTATAAACACAAGGGCCCAAAGTACAGTGTATGTACTGTGGCAGTTCCAAATGAACAGTTTACATTATGTGATCACTGCTTCATTCAAAATGTAAGTGTGCTTAACATTTCAGGCATAACATTAATGGCATGACTGCCACAGACAATTGTTGCTTTGTAGCCATATGGGGATTCTTTAAATCCATAGGTAGTCTTCAACTAACTACTGTCAACTCATAAAATATTTCTATGGTCGTTTTAGAGTTGCCAACAGGAAGGGAGGGGGGAAAGGGGTTTGAAAGAGCAGTGCGGCAGCTTGGAAATCGAAAGTGCATTCCATGCATAGTTTTTCAGAGATATTAACTAGGTGACTGAAGTTGCTGCTGGCAAAAATCTAACTGGAGAACATGACTCTTGGCTATGGATGTGTCTCATTGGAAAATATAAATTATGATACACCCGGGGGTTGGGGGAAAACCAGGGTCAAGGATGACAATGAATTATGTGTCTCAGAGTTGGCTACACTCAGGCAATGCCAGATATGTTAACTCCCAATAAAACCTTTGAAGTTTTTGGAAATTTGACTTGAGATTCATGATTTAATTGGGGTAACTGCCAGAATTCTGACAATGACAGGGGTGGAATTCTATCGGTTTGCACTGGTTCAGTAGAACTGGTTGTTACGATTCCTGGTAGTTTGGGGCTCCGCCCCTCTCTGCCCACTCCTCTGTTCCCCGCCCAGTTAGTCCTTGTTGTACATGTGCAACATCATGCACATGCGCGACAATCGCTGATGGCATTCTCCCCCCGCCTGCCCCGCTCCACCCCACCCAGTCACTACTTATAGCGCATGTGTACTACTTCACTTCCCATATTTTCCTGCCTGCCACCATCACTTTCAGCAGCAGTAGAAGCCAGCCAGCCATTGCTACCTGCCTTCCATTGCCCTGCCGGATCTGGGTGAGTGACGGCCCTGCAAGCCCTGGTTGCCACTGCTGCTAGCTGCCTTTGCCCACCTGGCCTGCCTTGCCTGGCCTGCCTGCCTCATCCGGCCTGCCACCCTAGGCCTGCCTGCCTTGTCCGACCTGCCTGCCTCGCCCGGCCACTGTTATTGAAGACGCAGATTGGTGAGACCTCCAAGCAAGCCCCAGTCACCTACCTGCTGCCACCGCCAGCCCCGGTTGAGTCCTTATGACGACTCCCAGACTGCCAAACCACCCTCGCCAATGCTGTCTGCCTTGTCCAGCTGCCATCTTCTCTCGCCCATGGCCCACCATTGTTGCTGCCTGGCCTTCTACCACCGATTGGTGAGTGAGGAGGCAAGCAGCAAGGCCCACTGGTTGCCTACCTCTCTTGCCACCACCACTGCCAGCCCCGGTCGAGTGCCGATTCCCAGGCTGCCCAGCCATCCTCGCCGCAGCAAGCTCCAAGACTAGTCCCGACTGAGGACCCCCGCACAGCTGGCTAGCCAAATTGCCTGCCTAGTTTTTGGTAAGTTGCTTTTTTATTTCTTTATATATTTATGTATTTATTAAATATTTTTCCTATTAGGAGAAAGCAAAGGAAAAACATAAGTGTCAACATGTAACAATAACAATAGTGTAACAAAAAAAATCATTTATGTATTTATTCATGGTTTCAGTATCTGTTCTGTTTTTATGATTAATAAAAACAAAACCTATACTAAAACAATTCTTAAAAATTATTTTAAAAGTGAGACAGTTTTTTAGTGAGTTTTGCCCCATTTTATGACCATTCTTGCCACAGTTGTGAAGTGAATCACTGCAGTTCTTAAGTTAGTAACATTTTTGTTAAGTGAATCTGTCTTCCCCATTGGCTTTGCTTGTCAGAAGGTCACAAAAGGTGATCAGATGACACCACACACACACACATCCAGGACATTGCAACCATCAAAATATGAGCCAGTTGCCAAGCATCTGAATTTTGATCATGTGACCATGGGAATGCTGCAAAAGTTGTAAGTGTGAAAAAAAGTCACAAATCACTTTTTTCAGTGCTGTTGTAACTTTGAACGGTCACTAAATGAACTGTTGTAAGTTGGAGACTACGGTATTTTTCTTTCCATTTAGATCTGTCAGGCAGGAGGTGAAGTAACCATCATGACAGAATAATATTTGAAATGGGCTTTGTTTCTCCTTCCACCAAATACAACTATCAATCA
>CM019150.1:158991559-159173744 GCA_009733165.1 Naja naja
TCAGTTAAGATCCAGGGACTACCTCAGGAGCATCGCCATTGCTCCTCTCTGGTTCCCATACCTACTGCCTCTTCCAGGGGGGAAGGGGGAGGATTATGAGGATAATCAGCAAGCAAGAATCAACCCCATGTGTAATGAGCTAACATGACAGGAACCATCCCAAAACCTGTCACAGTGCCAACAACCATTTTACAAATGGAAGATTGCACATCACTACTGACTTAGGTGCTGATATTGGGTTGGAGATGGATTGGGAGGAGAGACCAGGTTGTAGTAACAAAACAGGTTCTACCATTACTAGAAGTCCCAGTAAGGAAATGTCAACAGACACATTTCTTCCCTCACAAGGTGAGAACCTTAAACATCTGAACCACGTAGGTCTCAACATGTACACGTAAGAGCCCCATCTATTTAAAAGAATACATTACATAGATGGGGTTTGAGTATGGAGTAAACCTAGTGGAGGGGTGTTATGTATGCAGAGTTTGAATTGATTGGTTGTTCTTGTAAAGTGTTTAAAGCATTGGTTAAAAAAGTGCGGAAAACCTGCACTCTGATTGGCTGTCAGCCGAGGCAGCTGGCTATATATAGCTGCCTCGGCTAAGCCAAATCAGTCCGTTCTGAGCTGAAGTCACTAATAAACTTAAGAGCTGAAGCACTCCGCGTGCCTCTTCATGCAAACTTAACATTAAGTAAATATGGCTTCCCATTGACTTTGCTTGTCAGAAAGTTACAAAAGAGGATCAAATGATCCTGGGACACTGCAACCATCATAAATATGAGTCAGTTGCCATGTGATCTGAATTTTGATCACATGACCATGGTGATGTTACAACGGTTATGATGTTATGTCATTGTTTACTTTCAGACCAATTCAAAAGACTCTAACTTTCCTACAGATTATTCTCCAAATTATTGAGATCTGCTGTCTTTGGTTCAAAGTTTAGTATGTGCCCTCATCTTCTACACACCTTTAAAAATAGTGTGCCTAAACAAGCAACATTCTCTGACCCTGTTTTCACAGCCTCTGCCCCAAGTGCCCTCAGTGAATGATCTTTGTCATTTCAAACCTCAGTGATTGTGGTGCTACAAGTCTTTCACCTTTAAAGATCAGACCATCAATAATTGTTAGTTCCTCATGGAATCGCTAGAACTCTATCACTGTGGCAGACATAAACATTTTTCTTTTGGCCAACCAGCAATTACTGTTTCCAACCAAGTGACCAATAAGACAGCATGATTAGCAATGTCAAAAGAGGGGGGAGAGGAGGAGAGAGGGGGACAAATGCTTTTAAACAATTTTGAAACTGAAAAATAATATGAATTTCTCAGTTTTTTCTGGCAAACTTTATTGCAATTCTAATTTATACCAATAATATACACTGATTCTGTTGGATACATGGATGTACACACACACACACACACACACACACCTATATGGTACAGTACATGTATTCAGAACTTCAGCATGAAGATTATATGCACACCTATTTATGTGTGACTGTGTGTGTATGTTTATGTACTGTAGGTACACATACAGTACATAAACATATACTCACACATAAATAGGTGTGTATATAATCTCATCTGCTGAAATCTGAATACATTTACTGTACCCTTTACAACAAAATTAGCTGACCCTCCAGCATCAAAATAACCAACACAATCTGAATCAGAAAAAAGATCAACCATACACATAAAATAAATATCTATAGGTAGCTTGGTAAAAGAAATGGTGTAAATGCACTTCTTGTCATTTGTTAGTCCCCTATTCCTGTTTGTGTTATTGAGATTAAACATAGATATTTGGGGATGGAGATGTATTTTAATTAATACAGTTATGTGTGTGGAATCTCTCAATGTATGTATATATAATATATTTTAAAAATTGATACCAAGCTTAGCTCATTCTCCATTAACAGTAATTCTAATCTTCAGCTTACTGTATATGCTAAGCAACATTGGGCACAGATATTGTACAGTATCTATATTATATTATATTCAAATTTTAATATATTCAAATTTTCACTGACCAACATTTAACCAACTTCGGCTCTGATCTGGAGACAAATTTAAAACTTGAAAAAACTATGCAAATACTTTCTGAATTTTTCAGAAATTATGATTGGACTGATTTATGAAGCAATTCAAAACTCAACAGAGTCATTTTTTTAATTGAATCCCAAATTTGAATTAGATCCATAAAATTTATGATAAAACACCCTCAATAAGAGGGCAATTTTATATGGGGGAAAACTGAAATTGTCAATTTCTCTGCTAAGTTTTGAAATTCTGGTATGGGAGGAAAATGTGTGAAAGCCACTTTCTGAACTGTGTCATTAGAAATATTAAAAATTGAGACCTGACAGGGCTGACTAAAACTAGGAATTTGATTCCCCATTCAACAGTTAAGTTCTCTCTCTCATCCTAAAGACCCCAGACCTTTTTAAGAACGTGGACACTTTGGCACAATAATTTAATGAATGTGAGATGTTTCCGTGCAGGCAAAGAGTTCCATTCTTTTGAATGGCATTGTCTTATGGCTGAGCTGAGGAAAACAGAAGTAATACTGTCCAGTTGTATACTGTAGGTGGATAAAGTGTTGCAAACACCTTTACATGGTAAATAGCACCTGGGAACAGCATTGGAAGCTTCTCATAACTATCTGCAGAAGGCTGTTTAGATGATAAATGATAGGAGATTCATATAGGGTAGCCTTAAATTCCTCAAAGAAAGGTGAAATGCAAAATTAACATCTTTAGTTTTATCCCTGGCTTTTTGTGAAGGAGACCCTCCTCATCCAAAGTTACAATTCACAATTTCTAGTTCTGAGCTCTGACCCTGCTTAGTACTGAAAGAATCTTCTTTCAAAGAGATTAATTATTGGGTCTCCCTCCCACTTTTTTCCTCAAATGAATTGCCTCACACTCTTCTTAAACTGTACAAAAAAACCCCAAACATTATACCTCTAGTTAATAAAGTTCCCTTGAGTAGACTGAGATTATTTAATTGTTTAGAACATCAAGACGTTTTTCTCCCATATTCCTGACATATTGTTGCCTTTCCGATGCTGACAGATGAAAGGAAACATTAAATGGTTTTGTACTTCTTTCCTTTCCAAAATATGGAATCTTTCTGAGTCTGAGAAAGTGATAGAGAATGCAGTTGAAGGCTGTTGCAGGATGGGGGGAGAGGAGGAGGAGGAGGAGGAGGGAAAGGAAGTTGGAGTGCAATGTAGTTTCAGGCAGCCAGAAAGTTCTAAGGAAAAAGCCAAATACTGCAAACATTATTCATGCTCCAGAAGGACACAAGATTGACTCTGGCAGCTCAGTAAAATAACTGGAGATTAAGTAATGCCAGTTCCCGTACCCTGGGGGAGATATAAAATACAGACTCTGAACAGAGACTTCCTCTGCTTTGATCTTGCAAAATTACTTTAACAAAGTTTTTGTCAGCGTCTTCAGATATCTTTTCTGGAAAAGATAGTGGCAAATGTTATATTAAGAAAGGGAAGCTTTCTGTCTTGCCTGTGAAAATGTGCTTGCCCTATTAGAGGAAACCGAAAGCCATAAGTAAAGTTTAAAGATTTGTTCCGACTATTCTGTTCCCTGATTCAGACATCTGCTCTGCTTTGTTCTTGAGTCCATGATGACTGCATCAGGTCAAGGTCCAGTGACTTCATCAACTCATCCATGTAGTTTTCTTGACAGTTCTTGGGTTGCTACTGTCCTATTCTGGTTTTGTGTTTTTAACTTCCTAGCCTAGTCTACCTCAGCAGAGGTCTCTCATTTGGTACTAAACAAGCCCAACCCTTCTGCTGGCATATCAACCCAGACAAGATCTGTTAGATGCTGCTGATGTCTGGGTCAATAGCTGGAAGCAAATATAATCTAAAACAACAGTGACTTAAAAAGAACGTCTACAAATTTTTATTTTGTGGCGATCCAAAATTAAGCCACCCCATTTTTTCCCTGTGATATCCACACACAATTTTGTGATGTTCTCCTAGGATAATTTTTGAATGTATGGCAGAAAAATTGGACTCTTTTCTTCTTCTTTTGTGATAATCTAAAGTTAGAGTTGGGAGATTTAGCATATATAGCATTTACCCCCAAAAAAGCCTTAATTTTTGAAAAATGTCAAATTTTCAGGCCCCATCCAATCTAAGAACCTCAAGAGATATGATGGCAATGCAATTAGTTATTGGAATGCATAGAACTACTATGTTACAGCTTTTTATTAGCATTGATGTTTCTGTTTAAAATACAGGGAAAGAGTATCAAGCCGATGACACACCTTTCCCAGAAGTACAATTCTCATATTTTTAAGGCATAACTCATCATATCAAAAATTGAAATCTTGCTACATAATTTTGGCAGCACAATTGTAAGGGTCTCGAGTTGTTGACTCAACCAATCAAATGAATAAATTTAAAAAATGCCACATAATCTCTGGAAAGGGAACAATATAGTTATTGTTTTAGAAATACACCTGCTCCAGCCATATCTCCTAATTTGTAGCTGTTTGAAGTCAGAGCATTCTGATTAAATATTTTACTCTGGTAGTGGCAAGTTAACTAGCTTGGAAGGAGCCATTTTCTTTCATCATATTCTTAAACTGACCAGTGAGATGGGGATTCATGAAGATTATATAAACTATTGGTCAGTTTTCCTCCAGATCGGAGGATGGCAGAGAGTTCCTGAAGATTATAATCCTTTAGATTCTACTCAACTCTTAGCATATTACCTTTTGGTTTGGCAGTTTCTTTAGTAAGTGCAGTTTTAGGAGAACACCAGGAAAGAAGAACTGTGATTTTAGAATTAGATTTTTCTTTCCAGATTTAGAGTTATTTCACTGACTTTAGTAGAGAAAATCCTACTGGTCTTAAACATTACCATGTGGGAGGCAGAATTGCAGCACTTGGATTTATTAATAAATCAATCATCATATACATTTCTGCAAAAATTAAGATTTCTGTAAATTTTGTTCCTGTTTTAGTTAAAATTATGTTTTGATGCAATAGCTTTGATTAGAGTCAGTCATGCATCAGTGACTTAAGGGAACTTGAGGAATATATTCTATTTCCAAATCTGCATGATGACACAATTAAAAATCCTCAAATATTTAAACAAAGTCTAGTGAAATTTCTTGTGAATTATCCTTGATGTTTAAATTCAAAACACCTTTTCTTTTATGCATAGGTTCTTGGTCTCCAAGAAAAGGGACCAAGTTTCATAAACAAGCATATAAAGAAATGTATTTCTTTATAAGTAAACACTGTATTAGTGTCCCTTATGTTATCTACTGCTATGGTGGAACAAAGACTATATTTTTATATCATTTGCACTCATTATTGCTGTGTGCATTTTCATTTTCTATGCATTTTAATGAGATGGCATTTAATTGCTTTTTCATTAATGGGTCCTCTTTCCAATATTTCATGAATTTTGTGGAACTGTCTTTGAATAGATATATGGCTATTTTCATTTATTAGAAAAATCAATTACATATAATCATCAGGATCACAAATTTTAAGGCTCATATCCTGGAACTCACTGGCTAGATCAAAGGGCAAAACTCTTGTTGATTTGTTAGAAGGTTACGGGATTGTTGAGTCTCTTCCAATGGTCTCTATTGTATGACTATTGTCCAGGATGCTTAAAATATTAATATGAAAAAAGCTTGTGTTTTTCATCAGAACTCTTACCTTTTCTTCCTGTTTTTCTTAATCAGAATAAATCTTAAAGTTTCAAATGAAATCCCAGTGTTTATACTGCGTCCTTTAATTCTAATAAATTTTGATATATTCATTAAATTAATTCATTTTAGTAAGTTGAAACAAAATTTTACAACCATTTGCCAAATAAGTTTTAAAAAATGAAAAGCATTCTGATAGGCTGATGGCTAATATGTGTTCATGGTTTGTCTGGATGACATCTAATGGTAGTCCTCAACTTATGACCACATTTGAGGCTAACATTTTGGCTGTTAAGTGAGACATTTGTAAAGTGAATTTTGTCCCATTTTACAACTTTTCTTGCCACAGTTGTTAAGTGAATCACTGCAGTTGATAAGTTAATAACCGGTTGTTCAGTGAATCTGGCTTCCCAACTGACTTTGCTTGTGAGAAGGTCACAAAAGGGGATCACATTACCTTGGGACATAGCAACAATGGTCATAAATATGAACCAGGTGCCAAGCATCCAAATTTTGATCACATGATCATGGGGATGCTGCAAAGGTCGTAACTGTGAAAAATGGTCAGAAGTGGTCATAAATGGTCACATTTTCTGTGCTGTTGTAACTTTGAATGGCCACTAAATGAACTGTTGTAAGTTTTTTTTTTAATTACATTTATATGCCGCCCTTCTCCGAAGACTCAGGGCAGCTTACAATTTTTGGGATACAACCCAGTGTGCTCAGCAATAGCCTTCATTCCATTGTACATGCCTGCTTATTACTAAGCGGCATTTTTACAAGGTCAGCTAATTGCCCCCAACAATCTTGGGTCCTCAATTTACCTACCCGAGAGGATGGAAGGCTGAGTCAACCTTGAGCCTGGTGGGATTCGAGCCTACAGCAGTTGTAGGCAGCTGGAACTTAAGTGCAGGCAATTAACAGCCTGAGCCACCAAGGCCCTTGAGGACTACCTGTAGTCTGTCTTGTGGAGACAGGACACTGTCCTTCTTTTGCTATTTGGACCTTTCCTATAAAGATGCCCTTTCCAAAGAATTCTGAAAATCTTATCCTAAATAATGACTTTGCAACTGAAATAAATAGACATGTTTAGGCAATATACAGACTTTACCATTCTCTTCTACTCTATAGGATATCCAGAGAATACCGAGTTATTTTGAGTTGTCCACTTTATCTTGTTCTGAGATCGACTGGATTTCTGTACGCATAGTGAGATTTGCAAAAATTGAGTTTTTAATAAGTATTTCTTTTCTAATTTTCTGTTGGATATCTTCAACTTCAATCCATGTCCTGTACTCTTGGATTTAGACCAGGTCTCAGTCTTATTTTGCATGATGTATTAACATAAATGTTTGAAGAATGCTCTCATATCCCCTCAGGTTTTTTCTTATTGTTTAATGTACTCACTTTCTTCTATCTCCTTTCATAAAATTTAGTTTCTAGTTCCCTGATCATCTGTGTTGCCCATCTCTGTTCCTTTCTAGTTCCAAAATTGGACATGGTGTGGGTCTGGTCAATCCAGATTAAAATGGAGCATTCTGTTGTCACAACCTGAAATTTCATTTGCGTGCTTTGCAGCCGTACCATTCTCAGTTTGAAGTCAACTGCTATTCCAATTTAAAGTACTCTGACCAAACCAGATATCCTATACCTGTATATTGTATAGACAAAAAATTTTGCACTTGTCTCTTAAATTTCATCCTGTTATTTTTAGCTTATTTCTCTAACCTGTCTTTATCAGTTTTAATCTTATTTCTTATGTCTTCTCAATTATTACAAATATTCCATGTATTTTGTGTCAACTGCTGATTTGATAAACATTTTTCTATCTCTAAATCAAAGTTATTTATGAAAATATTGAAAGGCAGTGGCAAGTTTGTTATCTTAGAATTTGCTATGATGAAATTTGCAGCAATTCTAACCTCAGCAATGGGAAAGATTCTTGAAAAGTTCACTCTGATTCACTGACAGGGTTTTGCACAGGGGAAGACGTGCTTGCATAAAACAATTATTCATCTTTTTGATGGAAAGAAGCTGATTTCTGAGAATTCAGATATGAGTACAAGGGATTAACTCACTGATCCTTCCATAAAATAACTTCAGGTAAGCTAACTAACATAGCTGACACATTGTTCTACAATCACTGAATGCAAGAAACTGGAACATAATGGTCAAGGAAATGGTAAAGCAAAGACTCTTTATTTCACCCTCAAAATCATAAGATCTTTCACTTAATGAATTAATTATTTTCCCTGCCAAGGTTGTTCATGGAAACAAGTAAAATGGTCTCTGTACGATCATCTTATTCAACATGCCAGCATTCTAGAAAACATATTCAAAAGAGAATATGGAGCATCGCAGAACTGGAACAGAGCATAAGGAAGAGAATAAGGAAGTTTTCTCTTTCATTATTTTTTATTTGTTGACTGCTCATTTATGCTCCACACTAAAAACCTTCAAATATAAGCCAAGTGTTTCTTCTCTCCAGCAAATACAACAGTCATTACAACAATTTTGAAAAATTATTGTCCCCCAAAGAGAAATTAAACTGCTAGCTGGTATTTACATGATTTCCTTAAGAGGTTTTAAAGGGCACTTCCATTAGAATCACATCAACTTGAAAGGACCGCTTTTCAAAAAGTCAATGACAACGTCTTATTGGAGCCATTATGAATGAAAGCTAATGCTTGATTTATCAAGGATGGATCTAGGTGTAGGAAAGAGGCTATTTGATGTCCTTTATTCACTGTTTTTACCCAAGTAAAGCTCAGTTTTAACTGTCCTTTAAATGTGACTATCCATCAGAAGTTCCCCCAGAAACTAACCCAAAACGTTGTAGTATCTTTTTAAAGAGAATCAAAGTACTGTTTCCACTTGCAATGGCTATTGGTGAACTTTGAATTATCCACCCTCACGTCAGGAAACACAAATTTATGCTAGACATCCATCAGAATAGAGCTGGAAGGGACCTTGGAGGTCTTCTAGTCCAACCCCCTGCTCAATCAAGAAACCCTATACCATTTCAGACAGGTGGCTGTCTAGTCTTTTCTTTAAAACCTCCAGTGATGAAGCACCTACGACTTCTGAAGACAAGCTTCAATGTCCTCACTGTTAGGAAGTTTTTTCCTTAATTCCAGGTTGCTTCTCTCCTTGATTAGTTTCCACCCATTGTTTCTTGTCCTGCCTTCAAGTGCTTACTCCCTTTTCTTTGTGGCAGTCCCTCAAATCCTGGAATACTGTTATCATGTCACTCCTAGTCCTTCTTTTCTCTAAACTGGCCATGCAATTGTTCTTCATATGTGTTTTTTTTTCTCCAAGCCCTTCATCATCTTAGTTGCTCTTCTTTCATGTTTTGCTCATATTATGATTGGGATTATTAAAAAAAAAAACCAAAGCAAAAACAATAGAATTCAGAAGTATTATTCAACGACGCGACCAAAGAAAGAGACCAATTTCTCCTTCCAGTCCTATATTTCCAACAAGTGTTTCAATTCTTTTATTCTTAAGAGATGAACACCACCAGTAAGGAGCCTACAGTGTAACAGCCCTTTGCAGGCTGAATGCTTTCTCTTAGGACATCACCGTATGAATTAAAAGAACCCTAAGTACCTTCTTTTAAAGAGAGAGAGAAAGAGACAAAGTTTGAAAAAAGCTTGTATTTACAACTGTTTAGAATTATGGGCATGTTGCCTTTTTTATACCTTTTATATTTACGACCTAGCTGTTTATTTGTTTATTTATGCATGCCTTTTCTGGCAGCGGTGATGCTCACTTAGCATAGAAACATAAGTCATTCCAAATTCTCCCCAGCTTTCCTTATTCCCAGGCTATCTCACGGGCACTAAAATCATGTCCCAAGCAGCATTCCATTGTGACTAAGGCTTCTATAAAACTTTAGTCAATAAGTGTTTAATACAGCTATCGACAAAGGTTTATGGGATCCTGATTCATAAAGGGACTAAAGCTTACGTTATTGAGCACCGTTCATGATTTGCATTCTAAATCACTTTGCAAATTGATGGCACTTATCTGGAAAGAAAAGTTAAAAGTTCAGTGTTAAGCAGTACCTGATTAAGTATCAAACCAACTACAACCATAAAAAAGATTTATGTGATCCAGAACACCTTGTTCTAATTGGAAAAAGGGATATTTATGGCAAATAACAAAGGAATGAGTTTACACTTTTAATTTATTTCTAAGTGCCACAGATGCTGGCCTTGTGGTAGTATCTTTCTGAATGACTTTAGAGATGGGGAAAGTGATGTTGATGACAGACATAAATGCCCATGTAGCAATACTTACTAATTTATGGTTACACTTGCATGGCATCAGATTGATGTTGTTAGAATCCTAGAATTAAAGAGAATAAGGTTGCTTTTTAACTTTTCTTTTCATTTAGACAACTATCACTATGGAGAAGAACACAAACTTTCATGGACATTAAATAAAGCATAAATGAAACTCTGAAATTCTGGATCAGTAGACATCATGTACTTTCATAGTTTATAGCCTGAATGCAACTTTCCATGATTATCCAAACTACTATAAACACAAGGGCCCAAAGTACAGTGTATGTACTGTGGCAGTTCCAAATGAACAGTTTACATTATGTGATCACTGCTTCATTCAAAATGTAAGTGTGCTTAACATTTCAGGCATAACATTAATGGCATGACTGCCACAGACAATTGTTGCTTTGTAGCCATATGGGGATTCTTTAAATCCATAGGTAGTCTTCAACTAACTACTGTCAACTCATAAAATATTTCTATGGTCGTTTTAGAGTTGCCAACAGGAAGGGAGGGGGGAAAGGGGTTTGAAAGAGCAGTGCGGCAGCTTGGAAATCGAAAGTGCATTCCATGCATAGTTTTTCAGAGATATTAACTAGGTGACTGAAGTTGCTGCTGGCAAAATCTAACTGGAGAACATGACTCTTGGCTATGGATGTGTCTCATTGGAAAATATAAATTATGATACACCCGGGGGTTGGGGGAAAACCAGGGTCAAGGATGACAATGAATTATGTGTCTCAGAGTTGGCTACACTCAGGCAATGCCAGATATGTTAACTCCCAATAAAACCTTTGAAGTTTTTGGAAATTTGACTTGAGATTCATGATTTAATTGGGTAACTGCCAGAATTCTGACAATGACAGGGGTGGAATTCTATCGGTTTGCACTGGTTCAGTAGAACTTTTTACGATTCCTTTTAGCTCCGCTCTCTGCCTCACCCTCCTTGCCCCGCCCAGTTAGTCCTTGTTGTACATGTGCAACATCATGCACATGCGCGACAATCGCTGATGGCATTCTCCCCACTCCTGCCCATCACTAACTTGTCCCCAGCACTGTTAATGGGCAGTGAAACTTACCCCATCCGACTCATCCCACTTTCAGCAGCAATAGCCAGCCAGCCATTGCTACCTGCCTTCCAGTTGCCCTGCGGATCTGGGTGAGTGACGGCCCTGCAAGCCCTGGTTGCCACTGCTGCTAGCTGCCTTTGCCCACCTGGCCTGCCTTGCCTGGCCTGCCTGCCTCATCCGGCCTGCCACTAGGCCTCAGGCCTGCCTGTCTCTGTCCCTCACCTGTGTTTTGAAGAGGCAGGAGTGATATCAAGCAAACAGTCAACCCCTGCGAGCCATTGCGGCAGGAACCATCGAACCCTGTCACAATGCCAAGATCCATCATTAGAAGTGAGTCATTCGACAGGCCACCACCCTGCCAATGCTAGATCCATCCTTAGAAGTGGAAGATTGTACATCACTACCAGATTTGGGTGTTGACATTGGAATGGAGATGGGTTGGGAGGAGAGACCAGATTCTAACAGTCTAACAGGGTCTTCTTTCACAGGAAGTCCTAACAGGGAAATGTCAGCAGACACATTTCCCTCTCACTGGGTGAGAACAATAAAGATTCTGAACCACGAAGGTCTCGCAGCGTAAGAGCCCACCTATTTAAGGGAATACATTAGATAGGTTGGGGTTTGGTATGGACTGAACCTAGTGGGGAGGGTGTTATGTATGTAGGTTTAAATGTTATTGGTTTATTTGAATTGGTCTTGTAAAATGTCAAATGGTATTGGTTTAAATAGTGTGGGAAGAAACCCTGCACTCCCATTGTGCAGCTACGGCTGCCGGCTATAAACATAGCCTTACCGGACGGTCCGTTCGAGCTGTTGTCATTAATAAAGTCTTTTGCTGGAATTCCTCGCGTCTGACTCTTCATGCAAACTTAACAAAAACAATTCTTAAAAATTATTTTAAAAGTGAGACAGTTTTTAGTGAGTTTTGCCCCATTTTATGACCATTCTTGCCACAGTTGTGAAGTGAATCACTGCAGTTCTTAAGTTAGTAACATTTTTGTTAAGTGAATCTGTCTTCCCCATTGGCTTTGCTTGTCAGAAGGTCACAAAAGGTGATCAGATGACACACACACACACACACACATCCAGGACATTGCAACCATCATAAATATGAGCCAGTTGCCAAGCATCTGAATTTTGATCATGTGACCATGGGAATGCTGCAAAAGTTGTAAGTGTGAAAAAAAGTCACAAATCACTTTTTTCAGTGCTGTTGTAACTTTGAACGGTCACTAAATGAACTGTTGTAAGTTGGAGACTACCGGTATTTTTCTTTCCCATTTAGATCTGTCAGGCAGGAGGTGAAGTAACCATCATGACAGAATAATATTTGAAATGGGCTTTGTTTCTCCTTCCACCAAATACAACTATCAATCAATTGGTCTTATGTTATGATTTAATGGCACGCAAGTAGTTTGGATACGAAGCACGAAAGACAAAGTTTCCTTAATGAGACTTCAGTTAGCTAAGCATGGAACTACAGCTTGCTAGTGGCAAGAATAGCCCACATGGAAAGCTTATAATGACAGCCTCTCTTCTAGGTTGTAAGATAAGGGGATGGGGGAGGAAATTCACACTTTTGGCAGAGGTCTAACTCAATCTGGCATTTTTTTCTCATAAGGATTTGAAAACTCAATCCATATAACAGTTTACCAGACCACAAGATATTTTCCCACTTTGATTAACCTTTAAAAAACATGGCATAGTTACAGCAGTGCCACAGGGCTCCCATATGCACATCTGTCTTTGGTGGTTCTTAGAATGAACCCATGACCATAAACACATTTATTTATTAATTGGGCAGTGTGCTCCCCCCCACCAACCCTTTGAGATGTGTTGGGCTGAGACAAAGTAAGCAGTATTGTTGAATATCCAAATGAAGGAGTGAAGCCAAGGAATGAAGGCTTCACTCAGGTCCACCATTATGGCAGGAAAAATAGTTTGTCCTGATTGGCTAAGCCATCTGACAGCTCCCTGACAGGCTGCTGCTGGGTTGTTGCTGTTACAATACAAGAGCTTGAAGTTGAAGATCAGTGCCTGCCTCTTCAATCAGCCCACACTCTAACACTGGCAACAAAGGTAGGATAAACAAAAGAGTAAGATAAATACTTGGTTCTGAACTGACATCAGATTAGCATGATTATAATATAGGAAATATATCCAGTGGTTTAAAGCCATTAGTGTTTTCTTAAGATGGTGGGATCTACCTATCGACTAGAGAAGGAATGAGATACCAGGGCTAGTATTGAAACCACAAAGTTTTTTTTTCCGCTTACACTGCTCTCATCAAGTTTTAGACAAATAAATTGCTCCCAAGACACCTGTATATTCATATTCATTGTTTTATAGCACACTTATTATTGAATAAACAGGGAATAATCATATTACCTTCATTTAGTTACTTAGAATGAATTTATTAAATTTAAATAAATTTTAATTTTAGAGAGTAGTTCACCACTCTCATTCCACTCACAGGCCACATGCTCAAATAATATCTTGTACATTATAAACTATGTATTGATTCATTAAAATTATATTCTTTCTTTCAAATACTGAGACTGCTGCAGATATCTAGCATGGTTAAAATATAGATAAAAATGTGGTATGTTAATTTTAAAACATAAAAGCCTAAAGTTTGTAAATTATGTAAATAAAGCACACCATTTTTTTTAAAAAAAATGAACAAAATCTACCAAATTCTTTAAAAGAAAAAGAAAAACAACAAGGTAGCTTGAAAGCACAATATTTGTTTCAATAAAAATGTGTTTACTGAATAGTAGAGCATGGAACTATGACCTAATCCTGCTTTGGCATGTTCTCTTGACGCAAATCTTTGGGACCTGGTTCAGGGGATAACAAGAGGGATTAATAAGACACTGTTTTTCAAGGTTCCTTACATTCTGTTTTCAGGAACCAAGT
The DNA here is from genome assembly GCA_009733165.1 of Naja naja. Taxonomy (NCBI): domain Eukaryota; kingdom Metazoa; phylum Chordata; class Lepidosauria; order Squamata; family Elapidae; genus Naja; species Naja naja. The sequence goes on from CM019150.1 coordinate 159,005,535, forward strand.
CATTATGTTGTGACAAGCAACCGGAATGTAGCACCCAATTGCTCCCAAGCATTATTAAAAATATTACCTATGTAACCAGAATATATACTGTTCTGGTTTTCAAAAATATGACTATTTTCATTCACTTCCTCTTAATGTGAGACAATATTTTCAACAACTTCACTAGTCTCTGTAGTTCTAGAAGTATTGGCAGAATATCCTGTAGAAAATAGGTTGTTCATTACAGAATATTTTTTCCTCCTCAGATATTTTTTAAAGAAAAAGCTAGTTAAAAGATTTAACCCAAATGTTAGGCTTGACATTTAAGTTATTTTACGTAAATCCTCATCAAGTATTAAATAATAGCTAAATGTGTGACACAGTGTATAATTTACATGAAAAAATTAGTAGAAGCCATGCTCATCAAAGGCACTCTACGAATCTCAAGTATTCCTTTCAAAAGGAAAAGGAAAAGGAAATATCAAAGGAAAGCAGGGTTTCTTATGCTAAATTTTACAAAGTCAAATACAAACAACAACTTCTGTATATAATCAGTGGAGTCCATTTATTTCATTTCTCATTTTTGTTGCAGGGCTGCATACTTCTTTATTTATATATTATTATTTATCGATCAAATTTATGTGGTCACCCACCTCATGAGAAGTGACTCTGGGTGGCATGTAGCAGAGTTATAAACATATATTAAAAAGTCATTATTAAAAATTAAAAACAGTAATATATAATACTATAAAAAAGTAATATAAAAAGCAATATATAGGCTAGTACTCTGTGTATTCTGAATCAACGAGAACTCTTGAACGAAGTAGTTTTGTTCTACACCACTATACAGTTTAAATAATATTCTACTCTAGTCTGCTAGCATGTTGTTAACCACATTTCTGGATCCAAAATGGTTGCATATCACATGATCCTAGCAGCAAACAAACTGTGCTTTGGAAAAAAAATAGCTGTCCAAGCGACAATTTACATTAGAACATATATAAAAATGCAAGCAAAATGACCACAGATTTAGAATAATAGTTATCTTATATATTGGCTTCTTTATTTTACCCCAAAATGATACGTGACAAAAGGTATAAGCAAAAACAAGCAGTAGAAACCAGGTTTGGGGGGGGAGGTTGTTTGTTTGTCTCTCATAATATTAAAACCAACAGTGATTGGCTCAAGAAACCGTGGTTAAATCATATTTTGGTATCCCATGTGGACCCTATCATGTTTTTCATCATCTTATTTCATTACTAAGTAATTAGTATTGTACTAGGAGCCATGGTGGCGGCACAGTGGTTAGAATGCACTATTGCAGGCTAACTCACTGCTCATACCAGGAGTTTGATTCTGAGCAGCTCAAGGTTGACTCAGCCTTCCATCCTTCCAAGATCAGTAAAATGAGAATCCAGATTGTTGACTCAGTAAACCGCTTAGAGAGGGCTGTAAAGCACTGTGAAGCGGTATATAAGTCTAAGTGCTTATATATTGCTATTGCTATTGTTGTTGCTACTACTGGTGCCTTCTGGCATGTGCCAGCAGCTTGCAGCCTCTGATCAGATTGAAGGTGTATTTTTTTCTTATTTGTATTGAACTGTTGGTGAATTTTCCCTATTTTTGCCAATTTGTTCTTCTTTCATATAAGAGGCAGGCAAGCAAAATGTCTAGAAAGAGTCTCAACCAAGGTGGATAAATCAATCCATCACACAGGCAAAATATTTAAAAAAACAAACAAACAAACACCAAACCTGCCATGAAACTTAATCACAAAAGGTCATGTCAGGAAGTGAGAAACAGATTAAATTAGCATAGTATTAGACATGGAAAATGATTTCTGTCAAAATCATCTTTACCACAATTATAATATGTTAATTACGTATTTCATTAAGGAAGTTGATTATGGTGCACAGATGAAATCATGCAGATGAAGACACCTGGAAGGAAGCACTAGAGCCTGAAGATAGAGGGGGGGATGAGAGAGAGAGAGACAGAGAGAGAGAGATACACACAGGTGCTTCAGCAAATCCAGAGGAAAGTTTTACCAGCTTCCGTAAAGAAATGCTAAAGGACTACCCTCAGATCTGTATGTTTCTGACAAGAGACTGGGTATATTCAATGCCAGCAGCATTAGAAGTGGAATGATCTGCCAATACAAGGCTACAAAGCAGCAGGCTGTTTTTGCCTGTGGGTCTTTATGACTGACAGAAGCCCACACAGATAGAAAAAGCACATGCTTTTAAAAAATAGTTCCAAGGGGATGTGGGTAAGTTTGTCCAGTTTGATTTCACTCATCGTCTCGCTGTTGCAACCTTCAATTTGTTTTGCTTCGCTGCCTTTGCAGGATGCTTTACAGTCAAAGCCACATGAACATTTTTATACATATTTCTCTGAATGTATATATTTGGTACATGTTTGCTGTCTCTCACGCATGCATGTGACATAGATTGAACATGGAGTTTCATAAGTGGACTCAGTGGACTTTCCCTTATGTGTCCATTTATTAGATTTATTTTTTTAATGTGTATTTTTGCATACATATTTTTAATTTTAAAAAATGCTGAGGTTTGGTGTATGGCTGTCTTGATGTGATATAGTTTTGAGATGTGAAAATTAAGCTATTATTAGGAATAATAATTAAATGTAATACAGTTGCCCAAAGAACTCTGGGCTGGTTACAGAGTATAATACCAGATTAAACAATGAAAAAAGCAAACAAAATGACCTCCGCACCTTCCGCCATGACCTTAAGACCTGGTTATTTGACCAATCTGGGCTGTGACCTATGGGTGGGGTGTTTTTAGATTTTGGTGGTTTTTAAGTTTTGTATTAATTGGGACCATTACTTTAATTCTTTTTTAAATATTTATTGTGTTTGTTTTTATTGTAAGCCGCCCCAAGTCTTCGAAGATGGGGCGGCATATAAGTCCCATTAATAAATAAATAAATAAATAAATAAATAAATAAATAAATAAATAAATAAATAAATAAATAAGACTGCCATACTAAAACAACCAACATGCAAATGATCAAAATGCAAATAAAACCAATTTGTCCACCTCTCTCTAAGTACATTAAAGTAGGAAAATGATAAAAAAGGAACTGACATGTCCTAAATCGAATCTTCTTTATTATGATCTTGTCCAGTTGTGTCCTTATTGAGAATTTGAATATCTCAATTTCATTGAGATACAAATAATTTCATTTATTTATTAAATTTATAAGCTGCCCATCTCACTGTTTCCCCACTGATTCAACATTTTTTTAAATTCCTGACTGCTTGTTCCAAGGATAAAACATGTTAGAAGGAGCCTTCCTGAACAAGAAATAAGCAGTTCTAATTCTAGATTATTAAAAGAAAAATAGCTGATTATATATTTATTATTACTAAAGAGTAATAATTAGAACATAGAACTGCCTTGCAAATGAATTGACAGACCTGTGAATGTGAAGTAAAAGGGTATTAATAGATATTGGCTCTTCTTTCTTATACTGTACATATTTTCAGACTTATTAAGACTATCATCTACCAATTTTGTGAATTCTCAATGTATATGAGTTCAATTTCTAGTAGTCATGGGACAAGCAGGAAGAGAGCACTATCATTTTTAGTAGAACTTAACTGGAAAGCACTCATTCAGAGAAAGGCACACAAATAAGCTTATGTAATTAAATGTACAAATCTGATCAGTATAAATCAGTATGTATTAAAAAAATTGGATAGAATACCATGGATCCAATGAACCTTATTCTAATATGAGGAGCTTTAAAAAAACTTTTCAGTAAAGACTCTTGAGTTTATAGCTATCAGTATAACACCAACCATAAAAACCCCTCTATTCATTGCAACTGGACTTAACCATGCAACTATAGTAGACCCAAAGTCTAGAAAGTTCACATCAATGTAAACACTACTACATCTTTGCAAATGACAATAAAACATAAGGAGGGGGAAGAGGAAGTGCTACTGTATATAATGCAGAATGAGAATTGCTACCAACAACTCTAATTAATGTGACCCCAAAATGGAATATTTACTTATGGGTCACTAACATCTATACAAATATTATAAAGGGGAAAAATCAGATATATAGACATAGATATAGATATGCCAGTTATAATTACCTCATGCTAAAGTTTCCTATTGAGCAAAAATATGTCAATATGATTGTGTTCATGTTCTGATAGGTTTTGCCACAAAGAATAATCATTGTGGGAATTAAAGCACAATTGTCAAGAAATAGTTGGTCATCATGAGAGAGATCATCATGTCTCATCCAACTGTCCTTTTTCTTTCCAACAGTAATTACTTCAGTAATTAATCTCTGTCATTTAGCTGTATTACATTTTGAAAAGAGAAAATGGAAGAAAGGCTGGTTCCTAACTAATTTACATCCCAGTTTAAAATGCTGCAAGAGGGCAAATCAAATGTCAAATTTTAGTCTTACAGATTTCTAAAATAGTTTCATTCTGATACGCCTCAGAACAGAAGAAAATTTATTTCATTTAAAATATTTAAATAATTTAGTCTGCGAGGCTTTAATTTTTCAGCATAATTTATAAAGCTGTGTTTTCAGTGCAAAATGGAAGGCAATTCTCAGGATATAGAATCTGACTATAGCTGCTACAGACCTGAAAAGCCATAAAAGGTGTCGTGAAAAGATCAACACAATGAATGAAATCTTCTAAGTATTATTCATGTTTTGTTAACATGTCAAAAAAAATGTAAAGTTGTTGTCAAGATGAGCATTCATCATAAGTATCCCACCCATCAATAACTTTTGATATGAAAGAAGCAATTGCTTTATACTGTAAATATTTTCACATAAACACACACACACACACTTCTATAGAATAAATCATGGCCTGAGAACATCATTTCATGGTTATTGTAGAAAGTTAGCACCCACCCTCTCCGAGAAGAATGAAATATTTTGAGAAATATTAAAAAGGCAGAATATGATATTACCCTAAAGGAGAAACATGCTCTTGGAAAGCAGCCCCCACCTTTCTTAATAGCTCCAGCAGGACTGGGCCAGCCTATCTACAACACAAAAGACCTTCAGCTCCAGGGTGGTGGAATTAAGGCATAACCTCCAGGACATGATAGGATGGTCTGGCAGCAGGGCTCACTGCATTGCAAAACCTCCTAAGGACATTGCATCACCCAATACACTTCAACTAAACTTGATTCAGACAAACATGACCCCACATAGCCCAATGGGAGTCTGAATACAGCCAATAGAATACATTTCTTGCACAGGAACAGGAAGTTCAAGTGCAAAGCCCAAGGGAGGGTATAAATGCCTCTCTCTCTCTCAACACCATGTGGTCAGCTACACCAGGACCATGTGCTTGATGGTTCTGCTTCATTAAAAACCATCTTTCCAATCAGCCTCATTGTTTCCAATGCTTTTCTCCCCACTTGGAACTGAACCAGATGGATATTTCTTCCAACATTATCTTCTCATCTTCTCCCCTTTCCAAAAATTTACAATACAGTTCTTGGTTTCAAAAAGTGCTTATAAAATTAATAATTTAGGTCAAGGGTGTTCAAAAAGGCCTATTTGTTATGACGGTGCAGTTCACCTGAACAGGCTATTCATTCAAGTTAAGATAGCTATATTCCATCAAAAGCTTCATGTGACCACTTTAAAAAGCTTTACCAGCTATTTCTACATGAGTCTTCATCCAAAGAAGACATTTCTGCCATGCTAAACCCTTGGAAGGAATCAGTCACCTTAATGCTTCAAGGGGACTCCCTGGGTACACAGTGTTGTCATGAATGAAGGGCCTTTCCAAATGCTTTGCACAACCATACGGTGCACCGAAAAATGGAAATTATTGATTTGCACAGCAAGGCATCACACTTTGAAACATCACTGACATTTCTACATGAACCGCTTTGCCATGCTCCCAATATTTTGTCATGGGCATAGGTGAAATATATACTTGGGAGAACTAGAATTAGATATATTCCCAAACTACCAGATGCAAAATATTTAGGTGTCTAACAATGTTCCACACATGGAGCATCGGGGCATTGTAATAAAGGACAAAGAGGACAAGCTAATCTGAAGATTATTAGAGAAAAGTTCATTCTCTTCTGTCTCCCACAATTTCCAAGCCAGTGCCCTTTTGCTCTATGGATTCATTCAAGTACAGCATTATACAGCATGACTGTCCCGTTCTAATTTATGGCACTAATTACTTTATACTGAATTTTATTTGTGGTGTGATTTTAGATAGCTAATTAGCTAGGTGCATATACAAATACACACAGAGAGAGAACAATCCCGAAAAGAAATTATATTATATTTATCATATTAAATGCTGGCGAGCTATATATACAATCACGCTTCTCATAAGTAACCTTTATTTCTTTTTTTTTTATCCAGAAAAGATATCTGGAGAATTTGAAGATAAAAGAGGATGCAACGGAGACTTCAATACACTGCAGCTTCTATAGTCTGCATATGTGTATTTAATTTCTGTATTAATTTAAGAAAGAGAAGAAAAGGACTGGGTCAAGGTGAAGGACATGAACTGTACAATCCCTGCTTTCTGATAAGAACAGAGCTCTGCTCTGCACATGTATCTGGAAAGATTGGCTAGCAACTGGCTGACTAAGTGAATAGCCTAAGTGAATAGTCCTTCTCCTCCTCTCTCCTTCTTCTTCCCTCTCCTCCTAGCTTGCTTGTTATCTTTTCACGCTGGACTTTTCTCACTAGGGCTGCTGTCTCCTCCCCCCATTTCTCCCCAAATCAAAGATCAAAGGCTGCATTTGTAAAGCAAATAGTTGGAGAGCTACAGAGGGTTTGATGAAAACCCACTCCAAGCCTCATGGGAGATATTACCTTCCTCATTATTCCACTGATTGGCCTTATTTCATCCAAGGATTACTGCACATTCTCCTGACGGCTGATGAGCGGCTTCATGAATATACAAAATAATCCAGCGGCACTGGGCCAGCACTGATTATTATTGTGAAACTTGGAGAAGCTGACTCAAATGAGCTGCTGGAGACTGCAAAACTCTTCCTCTATGCTTTCCATCTGATTTTTTATTTATTTATTTATTTATTAGCACAAAGATCCTTTTTTCATATATCCGTAAGAGACACACAAAGAGTGGGGAAAGAGAGGGATTGCATCTCGTTAAAAATGATCAGGGAATTCTGGGTACCAGATGTTTTTTGCTTAAAATTGCAAAATGGTTTTTATTAGATTACACTAAGCATTTACTAACTGCAGTTAAACTGCCTTTGTAGACAATCCTGATGGGAATGCTGCCCTAAATAGCTTTTTCTTTTTAAAAAAATATTTTGGGTATACATTTGTATTTCTTTCTACATATTTCTTGCATGTAATTATATGTGACTGGAGAACTGAAAGGCAATATGAGGTAAAATTGCATTAATACAACAAACTGGAATAAACCACACACAATCATCTCTAAGCTTTAGTCAAAAGACAGAATGCTTATGGAACAACAATAATAAGGAACATTCTTCCTGCATTCAGGCAATAGCAATAATATTTAGGCATATATACTGCCCCATAGCACTTTAGAGCACTCTCTGGGTGGCTTACAATGTAGCAGTATTGTCTATATATTGTCTCCAACTATTTGGGTTCTCATTTTACCCATCTTGGAGGGATGAAAGGCTGTCAACCTCAAGCCCCATCAGGATCATACTCCAGGCTGAGGGCAGAATTTGCCTGCAATACTGCACTGTAAACACTGTTCCACAAGGCTTTTGTATCTATACTAAGTAGAATGTTTTGATCGCACACCAAGTTTAAAATCAGACCATCTTGATTATTATCTTTGCTTATTAATTAGCAATACTGTATAAGGTGGTGAAAAATGGAAGTCATAACCATTCAACCAGAGCTCTGCTGTTTTTGCTTGTGTGTCATGTTACACAGATATCCAGAGGGTAGATGCTTTGATTCTGCAGTCATGACCTCTGCATACACCCCAATTATCAGTAACCTCAATAATTTACCTCAGGATCCATTTTTTTACACTGTGCCGCAGTTGCCACAGAATTCCTAATAGCCTGGTTCATACATCATGAAAAGGTATAAACCATGGTTTACAAACCACAGTGTCTGGATTTATATTCTGCACTAAGCCAATATCACACAAACCCCATTCTAATTTAGCACTCCCCCACTCATTAGGTCTGTATCTGCAAGAATACAGAATATTGCAGAATATCCAATGCCTGCAAAAGCAAGAGTCAGAACACCTTATTGCGTAACACAAGGTGGGTTTAAAAAAAAAAGTTTTCAAAGCTTGAAATTGCTGATGAAAGTTTTAAAAAAACTTTTAGTTTGATTAAGATACAGAAGGAAATCTAAACTTAAGATGTAATCATTGTTTGGCAAATTCAGTAGGCTTGTCACATTTTGGTAACTGGGAAAGTCAGGTAGGAAAAACTGCTCATAGCAAATTTAAGGCCTGCCATGTATATTGCGGGGGGAGGTAGGGAAGAACTTACTGTGGCACCATTCCAATAGGACAAGCATTTGAGTCAACATGTTTGCGGCTCTCATGTAATGCACAGGTGCAACCATTGTAAAAAAAGGGGGGGGATCTGAAGAATGTACTTAGGTCTCAGTGCATACAGGTTTACTACATGAGACAACCCAGGAGCAATAACAGCAAACAGGGTTTGTAATAAATAATGGTTTTATCTATAAAAGAATATATATACTATACATACACACAGGGGTGCGATTCTACCAGTTCGGATTGGATTGGGCGAACCCCTTGTTCCCATGTTCAGCTCACTCTGAACTGGTTTGCTTGATGATGAAGTGGGCCCACCTGCCCACTCTTGCTCTTTCCTGTGCTTTATGCCTTTGTTTAGAGCACAGCTGATTCACGTGGCAGAGCGGTTTGCAGCACCTCAGCTGTTTTCTTCACAGAGGCTGCAGTTGAAAGTAAGTATGGGCTTGCCATTTTTGTGAACTGGTTGTTATACCAGTGGAATCCCACCCCTGCATAAACGTACTATAGGCAGAAGTCAAACAAACAGCAAATTACAGCAGGGAAGAACACATGGTGAGGGAGAGATGCCCTAACAGGGTCTCTTCTTATTAAACAGGCTCTTAAAGGGATAATAGCCAAAAACCTTTCTGACTCATTCCCATCATTACATCAGTGCATCATTGCATTATCATAGCAGCTGGTCAGCTCTTAAATCACTATCCTGACAATTTAGAATCAAGAAGCAAGTTGTTCAGTAGTGGTCAGAATGAATGCTTTTTTCTAGATATGCTATGAGTAGTGAGCCAGAAAAGTTAATGAATTGTATTGGGCTATTCCAGATGCCATCAAAATTGTTAATGAAAGATATTTGACTCAGATCTTTTGCAGATTGATATTTGAGACATGTTGCTTAATCTCCATGGTAACTTTAGGAAAACTTATTGGGACCTCAAGCTCTGGAGACAACCCATATTAAAATTACTTTGAATGGCCTTTTTTTCAGGATGGCTTGATTTATAAGAAGAAGGAAGGACAGTCCAATCTATTCAACAATGTTCTGTTACTATAGCCAATCTTTAGAACAATAGCCTTCCTGTGGAGTTATTGGGTCTATTCTACCTAACTGTGGTGACGCAATTGCACTAACAGAGACCAGTTGAATTGAAAGCTGAAACTTGTTCATTACTGAAAATAAAAAAAGAATTTTCTTAACACCACGTTTCCCAACCTGAACAATTTTGACTGGTGCGATTTCAGTTTCCAGAATGTCCATATAGCTTCTGGAAGTTATAACTGATATATCAAAAAGTCGCCCAGTTTAAGAAACACTACTCTGATAGATGCAAGGATAATGGCCTAACACGGTTCTACCCCTCTCAAAGAAGGAAATTATTAAAATCCTCCAAATTAGTGACCAGTGAGCCATCTCTGCTGCCATTTTGCCTGAAGTGGGATCTACACTTTGAGTAATCTTTAATCTTGCCCAATCCTCATAGACTGCCTGAACAGGTCCTTGCAGTTTTCTTTACAAGTTTTTTTTTCAGAAATGGCTTTCCATTGCCTCCTTCCTAGGAGCCAGAGAACGTGACTGATCCAAGGTTATCTGTATGGCTTAATGACTAAGGTGCATCTAGAACTCACAGTCTCCTGGTTTCTAACCTGGTGCCTTAGCCACTACACCAAACTGACTCTTGCATTTTGTAATGTGCCACAATAAATAGCTAAAAACAGACAAGCCTTGCCTTCTCTAACCATTTCAGTCTTAACTACTTACACAGCTTGGTTGTATTTTCTGAGCAGGGAGAAAATCCAGACATATTCCAATGACATACATCATTTTATAAAAATTTTCTTTAAGATTAACATGGTATAAATTTCAATCGTTTCAACCAGATATATTCCCATCTGTATATTATAACCAAAATACACGTCATCATCTATTCTTTCACTTTTTCTTCTATTTTAAATGTCAATACAATTTTATAAATTTTGGCAATTACACCTTCATCATTTGTACACAATACTATTTCAAACTCAGTCTTACAATGCTCAGAACTACAATATATGCCTCACTTTTTCTGACAAGGACAAGCAATCACTTTATTAAGTAAGAACAAGTCATAGTTTTAGTGGGCATTTTGGCTATCATGTCCATGTCACTCATTGAATTGACAAGTGAAATGGGTACTTCCATTCATGTGACAGTCATGACTCAAGGAAACAAAAACATTCTAATATGTGACTTTATTAATTTAGTACAGCCATTGATGTGCAGGGCAACTTATCAAGGTACATAAATAAGTCTATGCCTTCCAAATACTTTATGCTACAATCCCCACAATCCCTTGTGCTGGCTATATTGACAGAAATAGCTTGATTCTGGGTTTCAAATACCAGAATGCATCAACTTACCTTTCCTAACAATAGCAGAGGAACCATCAGGTGAACAAAAATAAGGACTAGCATAACAGGTAGTTCTCAACTTATAACAGTTCATTTAATGACCATTCAAAGTTGCAATGGCACTGACAAAAGTGGTTTATGAGCATTTTCCACAGTTACAACCTTTGCAGCATCCCTATGGTCACATGATCAAAATTCAGACCCCTGGCAACTGGCTCATATTTATGATGGTTGTAGTGTCACAGGTTTGATCCCCTTTTGCGACCTTCTGACAAGCAAAGTCAATGAGGAAGCCGGATTAACTCAACAACTGGGTTGTTAATGTAACGACTGAAGTGATTTGCTTAACAACTGAGGCAGGAAAGTTCATAAAACAGGTTAAAACTTAACCAATGTCTCACTTAACAGCAGAAATTTTGGGCTCAGTTGTGGTCGTAGGTCAAGAACTATCTAGATTCAACTGGACTAATGTTAATTAGATAAAATTCCTATGAACTCCTTTTGGTGTTATTATTAGTAGGCAACTTAGATATGTTTAGTAACATATCCATGTATCACTTTGTGCATATAGTTGGAGAGCCTCCATCCAAGTTCAGAATAGAAACTTAAGCCTTAAAGCCAAAATTAGAGGAAAGACACCCCCCATGTAACCATCTGGAGCTCTCTTCAGAAAGTTTGGCTATAAACGCAATAAATAAATACAAATAAAAGCTGTCTTAAAAATACGTCCTTACGAATAAATCTGCACTCCATTTCAAACGAGACTTCTGCATCGAGCCTAGCCTAGCATGGTAATTTAACGAATTGACATTTCATGACTGAAATGATAAGGATGAACCATTTTAAAATAACCAAAAGGTAGATACACCAGAAAAATCTGATGAAACATTAAGTGAATGTAGTGTAACACATTATCTTTGCTTCTGCACATCCAAAAAGCGCAATGAAGTAAAACATTGCATTAAGCCAAGAAGAAAGCTAAAAATTAAATTGGCTCGGAAAGAACCAATGTAGTAGTTTATGCAGTAGGAACACAGTAAATTTGGTCACTTCATATAATTCTCTTTACCTCCAATGTGCACATGTGTGTGGAGGGGAGGAAATCTTTCAAAACTCACACAATAAAGTGAATAAGAAAAGATAAAGCTGGACTTTAAAGAGTTCTACTTTTTTAACTTGAGGGGAAAAAATCAACGCCATTTTCTATTGTTTTATAGAAGTAGAATATAATTATTCTCCCTGACCATCATTTAGAAACTGCAAATTTCCTAAACCGTGAAATATAATCAGGCCTGTTGGAGAGAGAAACAAGGCCTAATAAAGAAGACATATGCAAAAATACAACCCTGGGCCTCCAAATCAATAAATAAAGACAAGTATTTCATACACTAATGCATATATCTATGGCTATTATAAATTAGTTGCTTGCCAGAAAATACTCTTCTTAGTACAAGTGCCATTATTTCAAGTTGTCTGTTTAATGCACACTTAGTATATTTTCCTCATGCAAAGCTGCACTGCATAATTAGAGCACATCCATTCTTAAAAAGTAAAGTAGATGTCAAAAATGAAATACATAAAGCACGACGTTTTACAAATTTGCATCTCCAAAAGTTATGTGCAGTTTCTGATAGGGGGCGGAGGGGGAAATTGCAACAAGATCACTATATTATAATGGTCCCAGTTTCATCTTAGCTTGTTTCATCTGCCAGGCTGGCAGTAATGTAAGTTATAATGCACTCATTCTCATTCTCAACTTCAGTGGCTGGGTGTTTTCTGGAGTAGTTCGATTAAGTGGACAACTGGGTAGGTATCTTAATAAGTTTGCTGAATTATGGCTGTTAAAGGTTGGTTAGTAAATTGTTTGATGGCGAATTGTTTTCATTGTCAGCATTTACTGTCTCTAACGGACAGTGTTGAATGTTTCTGTTTATATCCACAACATTGGCCAGAGCCCTAAGAAATTTACTGGTCATTCATTCATTCATTCATTCATTTATTTATTTATTTATTTATTTATTCAAACACTTACAAAAGAATAGAAATATTGAAGCAATTTCTATAGGCTTCCCCCCACCCTTCTATTAAGGCTCTTTGTTTTAATCAGTGTTTCAAAACATCTACAAAACGTTTTGTAAAATCAACAAAGAGACATAGCCTTCCTAATGCAAACAAAAGAAAGTCCATGTGGTATCTTTTAAATTTCAGTTTTCTTTCACAAGCATATTTAACAATTCAAGCTCAACACATCCTGGAAACTAGTATAGATATCAACAGTTTGTGTAGAAAAACAGAAAGAATGCAAAACAGCCTTCCTACCTGAATCTTCAAAGAAGCAATGAAAAAAAACTCAGATTCCAAGATGCACTGGAAGCATTCAGGAACCACAGGAAAGAGAAAAGAATGGGGACATCCAGTCTTTCCATTCCATGTGCAGAAACTGATGGCTGGTCCATTAAATAATCTTTCAGCACTCTGTCCTCCCCAAGGTCATTAAATAGAGATCAAATACCCAGCTCTAACTTCCAATCACCTCTGTATGGACATATAGCTGAAACATTTACACCTGTTGCTTTACCCTGCTTAAAGTCAAAATCCCTTCTTCCTAGTTCCTTTTCCAATGTTCTTGACCAAGGGTCCCCAACTCACAGGCCATGAATCACTACTCGGCCATGATCTATTTGGATCTGGGCCATGCAAGCGGGTGAGCACACACGTGCAAACAGCTTCATTTGTGTGAGTGGCAGGCACTTGTGCTCACATGCAAAGCAATGCTTGCACAAATGGATCTGGGCACGCTCAGGCATGCCTGCCTGCCACTTGCATGGAACCATACACACACATACCATGCTGGGCTGCCAAGCCAGAAAGGTCCTGGATTATTTTTCTTGACTATTATGATTATTAGATTACATTTTTATCTCACCTGTATTATTTTATAAATAACTCAAGGTATCAAACCTACATAATCCTCTTTTCTCCTCCTATGTTGCCCACAATCACAATCCTATGAGGTGGGTTAGGCTGAGAAAGAGTGACTGGCTCAAAATCAGCCAGCTGGCTTTCATACATAAGGCAAGACTAGCATTTATAGTCTCCTGGTTTCTAAACCAATACTTTAGCATTGCACCAAACTGGCGCTCTGTATATTACTAAGTATTACCTTGGGCTAGACCTAACTAATGCAGAGAAATAGAAATGGCCTATTGGGTAAAAGTTAGTTCTTTCAGGAGATGTTACGTAAAGAGGAAGTATAGAATGTGTCAATGACTGAAGATGCACAGCTTCTTAGATTCTATGTGGTAAACAATTTGTCTTCCAAGTTGTTAGATTTGCATGAAGAGTCAGACGCGGAGTGCTTCAGTGAAGAGTTTATTAGTGACTACAGCTCATAACAGACCTGATTTGGCTGGGCTGCGGCTGCTACTTATAGCCAGCAGCCGCAGTTGCCAGCCAATCAGAGTGCAGGGTTTTCCCGCACTTTTTAAACCAATCATTTCTGACATTTTACAAGAACAGTTCAAACTTAACCAATGACATTCAAACCTGCATACATAACACCCTCCCCACTAGGTTCAGTCCATACTCAAACCCCAACCTATCTAATGTATTCTTTTAAATAGGTGGGGCTCTTATGTGTACGTTGAGACCTTCGTGGTTCAGAAGTTTTAACGTTCTCACCCAGTGAGAGGGAAATGTGTCTGTTGACATTTCCCTAGTTGGACTTCCTGTGAAAGAAGACCCTGTTTGATTGTTAGAATCTGGTCTCTCCTCCCAACCCATCTCCAGCCCAATGTCAGCACCCAAGTCAGGTAGTGATGTGCAATCTTCCACTTGTAAGGATGGATTTTGGCATTGTGACAGGTTTTGGGATGGTTCCTGTCGTAATGGCTCGTTACACATGGGGTTGATTCTTGTTTGCTGATTATCCTCATGTTCCTCCCCTCCCCTAGAAAAGGCATTAGGTATGGGAACTAGAGAGGAACAATTGCGATGTTCCTGAGGTAACCTGGATCTAAGCTGATCAATGTGCCTGCTCCAGAGGACTCCATCCTCTGTTTGTACCCTGTAAGAACGAGGGCCTGTGATTTGAGTTATTTCAGCAGGAATCCATGAAGGTTCACCCATAAGGTTCTTAGCATAAACAGAATCACCCACACTGAACGTGCGAACTTTGCTAGTGGAATCAAGTGGTGCGTTGGGTGCGTAAGTGGGATGAAGACGGTCAAGGGGAGACCTAAGTTTCCTACCCATCAACAACTCTGCTGGGGATAAGTTAGTTGATGGGTTAGGAGTGATGTGCTGAACACTAAGAAGTTTTTCAACTTTCTCAGTGATGTCCCTGTTAAGTCTGCATGAAGAGTCAGACGCGAAGAGTTCCAGCAAAGAGTTTATTCAGTGACTACAGCTCAAATGGACCTGAGTTGGCTGGGCTACAGCTGCCTCTTATAGCCTGCACAGCCAATGGGAGTGCAGGGTTTCTTCCCACACTATTTAAACCAATACCATTTGACATTTTACAAGAACAGTTCAAATAAACCAATAACATTCAAACTATATACATGTCCCAGGACCCAATTCTGAAGCTTTTCCTTGGTAAACGCATTGTTCAACCCGCCATTAGAAGGGTGCCCAGGGGCTGTCAGGGCATGTCTGATACCCAGTTGTGCTAGATAGGATTCAAAAGGTTGGATGTAAATTGAGGGCCATTGTCAGAGACAAGAACATCAGGTAACCCGTGGGTTACAAAAGCTTTTAAGCTGCTTGATGACAGCATCAGTTGTGGTGGATGCCATAGGGATTACCTCTAGCCATTTGGAATATGCATCTACTATAATAAGGAAAGTGTGCCCTCTGGTAGGGCCAGTGAAATCAATGTGAATCCTAGACCATGGGCCCCTAGGACATTCCCATTCCTGTGTGGGGCGAGAGGTGGGGCAGGCCTGACTACCTGACAGTTGGGACAAGATGCAACCCAGTTTTCAACCATTTTGTCAATACCTGGCCACCATACATAACTCCTGGCCAATCCCTTCATCCTTACAATACCAGGATGACCCTCATGTAACATTTCCAAAACCTCTCTTTGCAGTTTTGCAGGAATAACCACCCTGTTACCCCACAAAATACATCCTCTTAATACAGATAATTCAGTTTGCCTGGACTTAAAAGGTTGGGCAAGGTGAGGTAGATCTTGAAGAGGCCAACCTTTCTTAATCCAGCCTATAACAGGAGCCAATAAAGTGTCTTTGGCAGTCTCTCTGGCAATTTCAGCAGCATGGTACTGGAAGCTTGGCAACAGTTTCTAGGAAAAAGGTGTGTGCCTCAGGTTCAAAGTCCTCCTTGTGACAAGGAAGTGGGCAATGACTCAGGCATCAGCATGTCCAATGTCCTTGCCAGGCTTGTGGATAAGTTTGTATGAATAAGCAGCAAGAAATTCAGTCCACCTCAGCATTCTTGGTGACAGGATAGTGGGTGTAGGTTTGTCTCCTGCCACAATGCCTAACAAAGGTTTGTGATCTGTGACAATGGTAAATGTTCTCCCATATAAATACTCATGAAATTTCTTGATAGCTGCAACAATTGCCAATGCTTCCTTGTCCAATTGGCTGTAATTCCTCTCTGCTTTGGTCAAGGTGCAAGAGTAAAATGCAATAGGGGTGTCCCTCCCGCTGGGAAGCCTGTGGCTCAAACCCCACTCCAAAGGGGATGCATCACAAGTCAGTACAACAGGCAAATTCTCAGAGAATTGTATCAATACAGCATCAGATGTGATTAGTCTTTAATACTGTTAAATGCTGATTGTTCCTTCCTCCCCAGATCCAAACAGACTTTTTATCAAGCAATCTGTGTAATGGTTCAGCAATGGTTGCCTTTGAGGTAGAACATGTGATAAAAGTTAATGAGTCCAAGGAAGGCTTGCAAATCTGTTTTGCATTTTGGTTTAGGGGCTTCTTTGATTGCTTTAACCTTGGCATCAGTAGGGTGGATGCCATGCTTGTCAATCATGTAGCCCAGAAACTCTGTCTGTTTTAAGTGTGCATTTTCTTCCTTGACTTTAACCCCACTTTTCTGAATCTGGTAAGGACTTCTCTGAGTCTTTCTTGAAGCTGAGTGTCATTTTCAGCAGAGATTAACACATCATCAAAGTAAGGCACTACCCCTGGCAGTCCTTGCAGCATTCTTTCCATAAGACTTTGAAAAATGCCAGGTGCCACGCTTACTCCAAATTGTAACCTTTTACATTTGAAGGCACCTCTGTGAGTCACAATGGTTTGGGCCTCTGCAGTGGCATCATCAACTGTTAGTTGTTGATATGCCTGGGCCAGATCCAATTTGGCAAAGACTGTGCCACTGCCAAGTGAATGTAATAAATGATGCACCACTGGAACTGGATATGCGCTCTGCTGCAGTGCATGGTTAATGTCCCCTTATAGTCTCCACAGATTCTTCCTGACCAATCAGCCTTGACTGGTGTGACTATGGGTGTCTCCCATCTGGAGTGGTCAGTGGGCTCTAAAACCCTTGAGCTATTAAGTTTATCTAATTGTGCATCAATTTTTCCTTTAAGCAAATGGGACCCTTCTGGGCTTTAAACGAATTGGGGCACCTTGGGATCTAGGTTGAAAGTGATAGGGGTCCCCTATACTTGCCCATCCTTCGCTGAAGACCTCTGGAAACTCAGACTTCAAGGCCTCCTCCCATTCAGTGTTGCTCACGTGATTGATGCCAGTCACCTCAATGCCTAGTGGATTGAACCACTCAAGTCCCAGCAAGCTTGGGTGGTCCTTGTCCACGATGGTCAGGGGCAAACGTTTGGTGTGGCCTTTAAACTCACGTTGAATCTCTTGCTCCAACTACTGGAATCTTGTTCCCTTGGTAGTCTTTAAGAGTCAGTGCTTGCTTCTGGAAATGTTTCTTCTGAATGTTGGGAAGTAGCCTGTGAATAGTGTCCCATGACACCATAGATAAATAAGAGCCTGAGTCCACTTCCATTTGGCAAGGCCTTCCTTCAATGAGTACCTTCACATGTACTTTTCTGCTTCTTAAGGGTGAAGAATGACCAATAGTGACTGTTTGATGAGTTTCATTCTTCCATTTGCTTCTGTGTTGCACCCCATTTTCTCACTGAAGTTGTTAGGCTTGAATTCTTTGTCAGGAAACTTCTTTCTGCTTGGTGGAGTTCTGGATGATTTGCAGACTCTGGCTAGGTGACCTCTTTTTCACAATGGAGGCAGATGGTATCAAAAAACTTGCATTCAGTGTGGGGGTGCCCCCCCAACCTCTGCAATAAAAGTCTTGCCTCTTTCTTCCAAGGTCTTTCCTTTTCTTCTCCATTCTGAGTCTATAAATTCCTTCCTCCACCTCACTACAGTCTGAATCAGAATCTATTTGCTCGCAATGGGTTGTTGTGGATTTTTCCACATCAGGATGGCTTTGCCTTGTTAATTTTCTTCATGGCTGCTGCTGAAGACTTGGTAGCTTCCGCTGAAGAAGCTTCTTCTATGGCCTCCTTAAGCATGATCTTAGGTTTCATTAATAATTTGCTCTGCAAAACCTTGTCTTTTAGGCCTAGAACAAATCGATCGTGCATGGCCTCTTCTAAGTTGATAAATTCACATGCACCCCAATGTCCCTTAAACTTGCCATGAAGTCATTAACGTTTTCGCTTTCCCCTTGATCCGATGGTAGAATTCGTGTCTCCTAATGAGGCACGATACTTGTGTAATGGCTCTTAACAGCTTTTCTAAGTTGGGCCAGTCCATTACCTTCACGTCTGCAGCTCCCGCCAATGCCTTCGCCATCTTGAAAATGGCCGGACCACAGTGGGTGAGAAAGACCGCCCTCTTCCACTTGTCGGAAATGTCGGCGAGATCGTTTCCCTCCAAATACATTTGGAAACGATCTGCATCGAGTCCCAGTCTTCTGCCGTCGGATCGAGCGGGGCTGGGGGGGTGTTCAGCACAGCCATCTCTCTCAGCTTGTTCTATGCGTTGTCTTCTCTTTGGGAAGGATCCCACCTTTGTTGCCAGTGTTAGATTTGCATGAAGAGTCAGATGCGGAGTGCTTCAGTGAAGAGTTTATTAGTGACTACAGCTCATAACAGACCCGATTTGGCTGGCTGCGGCTGCTACTTATAGCCAGCAGCCGCAGTTGCCAGCCAATCAGAGTGCAGGGTTTTCCCGCACTTTTTAAACTAATCATTTCTGACATTTTACAAGAACAGTTCAAACTTATCCAATGACATTCAAACCTGCATACATAACACAAGTCTCTGAATCTTTCTCATAAGACATAAAGCTTATTAGTTCCTGGGTATCTGGGTCTCTTCTTGTACTCTTTTGCTTAAAAGATCACTTATATCTCTCAGCAGGTTTTGTGAAGGAATGCAATGGCCTGTTTGCTCTACAAGCCTGGACAGATGCCATAAGATTTTGTGCTTGCGTCTGTTAGCAATAGCAATAGCACTTAGACTTAAACTTTACAACACTTTCTAAGCCAGAGGTCTCCAAACTTGGCAACTTTAAGACTTGTGGATTTCAACTCCCAGAATTCATGCATAGCATAGCTGGCTGCAGAATTCTGGGAGTTGAAGTCCACAAGTCTTAAAGTTGCCAAGTTTGGGGACCCTTGCTCTAAGCAGTATACAGAGACAGCATATTGTCCCCTAACACTCTGGGTTCTCATTTTATCGACCTCAGAAGGATGGAACATTGAGTGAACCTTGAGCCAGTCAGGATTGAATGCCTGGCACTGAGCATCACAAGGTGCCACTGAGTATACAGTATAAACTAGCCAGTCTACCAGCAGCTGACATGTCAGCCAAAGAAAGCAAAAATGGTTAGAAGCAAGTATGAAGTTACATGCCTGTAGCATCAGGGGCAAGTCCTTAGCCACCCTTATCACTTAATTCTAATAAAACCAGACGCTGTACTATTCCACTAAGCTGAGTTTTGGACCATTCACTCTCCGGTTTGCCATTGTATATGCAGTAGTTGCTCTTCCTTTCTCCTATTTTCTGACACGTACTGAGAGCAAACCATTGTACAGTTCTTTCTTAGCACTGCAAATGCACAGAATTGACAGCTTCATTGAGACTGATGCAATTTATCTCCACCATAAAGACCTGAAAACTATATGCAGAACTATTTTGGCTGTGCTAAAAGAGAACTCCAGAGTGGACAATAGGCAAATTCACATACAGTTTCACTTTCAACTTGGAATCTTTCATTAATAAAGTACAAAATGAAAAAAGGCAGTTGGGCCATGCTTTAAATCTTCCTTTTCTCTATAGAACAAGGGGGGAAAATAGCTGCCTATGTAATATCCCAATTTGAGATTACTCTTAAGGATATTCAAGCAAGTTACTGTAGAATTAATAAGCCAGTATCAAATCCTTGTTAACTACATACCTGCACTGATGCAAACATATTATTATAGTGACTTGATAGCACACACCAATTTTTGCCGGAGATTTCTGGCTTCTTCACTTCCTTTAAATCACTATGAACCCATCCAAGCCAAAGAGCATGGAAATGGTCAGACCTGATTGGAACTGTAGAGAGCGCCAGATTGAGAAAATTAATTTGAAAGTGAAGTCCAACATCTGCAAATGGCTTTTGTGGCTACAGAAGGCGAACCTCCAACAACCATGCAAACAAAATTAGATGCATAGCAAATGACCTCCCATGAAACAATTATTTCATAAATATATCACCCATGATAGGTGATATTATTATTTGGCTGTTTCACCATATAAAACTGACATCATAGATCAGTTATCATAGATTAGATTTTCATCATATCAGTTAAGTACTTAATAACACGAGACAAGCTTGAAAAACACAAAGCAGAAAGACATTTCCTAGCATATTAATTTATGAGTGATATGCTTTTGTGCCTGATGGTAGGTATAATATGCACTTATTATATGGATCAGTTGTAAAGTTTGGAAATTATTTTTAATGAAGTATAAGGGTAAATCACACTTCGGTGCACCCAATAATTTTATATTCAAAGAATAGGCAACAGATATCACATATGAGCAGGTTTATACACATCAGAAATAATTTCAGGACATAAATCTGTTAGGGTTTTCCTTTCTTTGTAACCAATGTAAGTAACAGATAAATTAGAAATAAAAGAAGGATTCTAAAATTAAACCTCTGTGATTAGGAATCCAGAATAGCAATTTCCAACCTTCATATACAATCCAGAACTTTTGTCTCCTTTCTCTTGCACAATTGCAAAATATCTTCTCCTTGGCTTGATGGTGCAACATTCCTAGCCTACCCATACCACAATACACCTATCATGCCCATTGTCCTGGGTGACAAAAGAGCACTTTTCTTTATGCCATTTTGTTCTCTTTAAGATCACAGACTGAATGCAAGGCTGGCACCAGTCACATTCCTATGGATTGTTCTACAGATCGAATGCTGTTTCCTCACTTAATATATAACATATAGTGGATCATTTAAGCCTTGACTGAACATTTTAAGACAGGGTAAGAGGCCCCTTCAGCTATTTAGAGCCAAACATAAATTCAAATATTACTAAAAGTATTCCTATACCCTGGAATCTGTAATCAGTGGTGGTTTAATGAAACAGGAGGCCTTATTTTCTAAATATGAACTTCTTTTCATAAAGAGAACAGTGTCCCAGTCTTATTGCTGAGGATATAGGTAAGTATAATGCAGACAGAGGCTATCTTTCAGCCAAGCAAATGTGGAAGATGTCCCAGGCTGTGAATATTACCTGTTGTCAGTGGAGGCAAGATTGCTAAATATACTGCTTTAAACCACTGCCCAGATGTTGTATGGCATCAATCCAACTTTTGATCATGGTTTCCTTATAAATGCCAGCAAATGGTTGTTTTTGTCTAGATGTAGCTGGACCATTATATTTCTGCAGGTGTGCAAGATTATATGTTCAAATTACTGCAGAATATGTTTCGAAGGCCATCAAAGTAGAGCAGGGATAATGGCATCCAAATTAATAGGAGTGGCAAGAAATGTGATCAATGTGTAAGAATGCAGTTTGTTCTTGAGAATCTGTCATGTATTTTGTAGTTAAATAAAGTAAAGCTATTCAGACAGACTTCTTGCACATTCAGAAATATGTGAGGTGACTCTGGAAATGCATAAGATTGCCTTTCCTTGCATTTTAAGCACACTTTGGTTAACAGAATGTCTATGGAGATTCTTACTCATCATGGTCGTCTCAAAGGTGCTATTTCAAAAGACAACTGGACTTTCTGTATGTTAGCTTGAAGATGTTTCACTTGTCATCCAAAAAGCTTCCTCAGTTCTGACTGAATGTGGAGAATGGAAGGATTTATGGCACATCTGCAAGGAATATAAATCCTTCCATTCTCTACCATTCAGTCAGAACTGAAGATGCTTCTTGGATGAGAAGTGAAACATCTTCAAGCAAAAACAAAGGAAGTCCAGTAGCCTTTTATTTAACAGAGAAAAAGAAACCATGTAAAAGCATGAAACACTTACCTACGAGAAAGATCCTGGGTCGGTCTGTAGTGAACAATTGGTCTGTGGTATGTTACTAGTGAGTGTGGAAAAAGCAGAAGTGAAATAATAAAGTGAGTTTTCAAATGTTGGGTGGGTGTACATATGATGATAATTTTGTCCATTCTATTAATCTTAATACTATCTCCTTTGGCTAAGATGGTAGTTAGAATGAAATTATCCAGAAACTCTGCTTACACCAGAGGAATGATGCCAAATAATTCTCGCTGCTTATCCCATCTCACTTTATTTCATTATTCATTTATTTTTCATTTTAGATGGCCACTCATCCATCATGTGCCTCAGAATGGCTAACAACAAAAAAATTAAAACTAGCAAATAGTAAACCAAAATTTTAAAACACATTGAAAATGGTACATATATTCCAACAATTAAAATGAGCTCATATGACCTCTTTGGTCAGTGCCTGGGGAAGAGAATGCCAAATCTGCAACCTTATGCCTCCCAGCGCCCAGTTAGATCTCACAGGGAGGGCTTGCTCCTGATACTGTCAGCCAGGCAATGTCGGCTGGTGGGTCCACGGGCTAGTGCCTTCTCTGTAGCGGCACCGTCCCTTTGGAATATGCTCCCCGCGGAGATTAGAACCATCCCAAATCTACTTGCCTTCCGCAAAGCCGTTAAGACCTGGCTTTGTCAGAGGGCATGGCATTGAGACCTTGCTCTTCCCCCGTGTATGTTTTGGATTGGTATGAATGAGTTTTTGTTTTTTATATTGTATAGAAATTGTTTTTATCCTTTTGTACACCGCCTCGAGTTCCCCAAGTCTTCAAGAGCAGCCCATATAAAAAACATTGCAGAATTCCAAAGGCCTGTAAGTAGGATCTCCCGATCCATGCATGGGCACAACTAGCACACAAAATTGATTTGGCTGTCCCCTAGCCAACACTGAGACTTGCTTTTTGATCAGAAGCCATGAATCTGAGGAGAACCCCCAAAGCATGCAGTTCTGTTTGAGGCAAAACAATCCATCCAGAATCCAAATGGAGGATCTTCAGATCCATGTGGCCCCAAAATCCTCAGCCAGTCAAACGTGCTAGAGCTGCAAGTGCCCCCTGGGATCCCATGATGGAGTACTTTCCACATATATTCACTGATAGCCACAGATAAAGTCACAAATGGGTATCTGCATCTAGAAATATAGTAGGGGATTCTAACACAATTACATGTTCTGGAAAGTTCTGAAAGAAGAACTCAATCTTCTCAGGTGAGTTGTTGCACTAGTTGGGAGGCCTGGTTTACTGGAGCTCCCAAGTGTGAAGACATAATAGGGTTGACTTCCCTCTCAATTCTTTTTTGAACATGCATAGAGATTCAGCCAGGTATGCAAGTGACTAAGCCAATAATGGCCTGGTGGAGAATCATGTTCTCTGTGCACACACAAGCTGTTCCTGCCAGGTGTTAATGAATGAATAGGGCTAAAAACTCCATACAGCTGGTATAGCTCAGATTTCCCTTGCCTTTATAATAGTTCCAATAATAATACCTTGGGAGGCACTAATTCACTTCAGTGGAACTATTCAGCTCTGGTTAAATTAAAATGAGCACTGTACTTTTATTTGTTTCTGTTCTCGGAAAAAAATAATTTGTCTTAATGTTTAATTATTTCAAAACCACCAAACCCAGTGGATAGTACTTGAAAGTCCTATCCAAAATCTGAAAGCCCTCATTTCTGTAATTTATATAGCTTAGTCAATCAAGTCTTAAGAGAGAAAGCATACAATAAGCATTGTTCATATGAAATCATCTTCATAAAAATGAAAGCTATAGGTTCTCTTTGACCATTTATGAAGCACCTAAACGCTGCAATTTGTTTGCTTTTAAGTAAAATGTGTTCCCCTGCACAGGAACACTTCTAATATTCTCTTGATAGGGACAAAGAAAGGCAGGAGAAGCCTGTGGCAGCTTCCAGGGGAAGGTACAGCTTGGTAAAATCAAAATATTGTCGGATTAAAAACATCCATGTGGTTTTCTTGGCAGTGTTATGGAAACGGTTTCTGGTTTCTGGTTTTTTTTTTTTAGTTCACAGTCAAGTACAGATAGTTATTCTATTAGAAAGGAAGCAAACAGAAATTTATACACTGCAGTTGTGAATGTTCCTATCCAGAATTCAAACAAACCAGTTTTATCCTGATCCTGAAGAGTTTGTTCTGTTTTTCCTCTCCCACCCAACCAGCCTTCTAGGGTGTTTTGGGAGTTTATTTCCCATAATGTTTTCCCACTGCAAACCATTTTTTTTCTGTTTCAGCTTCACATTTGTTCATCACTTGTCATTTACTCAGATCTGCTGGTAGAGTGTCATTTAACTATATAAAGGCCCACACTTTCTTTTTTGTTACTATTTCTAATTTTTTCTTACTTAGTCACTATTCTTTCTTACATTATTTCTTTTCTACTATTTGCATTGTTTTTAATCCTGAAAAAATGTCTAAGTTTTTAATGAAAATATAATATAAAATCACATTCTTTTTTTAAAAAATCTATATAAAGACCCATACTTGAAAAATGAATTTGTTCTAAGTATATGGCTGTTTTTCTATGCATGTTAATTCACACATACAACCCCGAAAAGGATAGTCACATGTACCTATTCTACTCAAAACAGTAATGAATATTGCAGTATGTCACAGATAATTGGAAAGTATAGGATATAATTTTCCATTAATCATGTGCCTGATAAAATAGATTGGAGTTAGCACATGGTAAATTGTACGTTGACTTAAATGTAATAAGAAAATAATTTCAATGCTTCTTACAAATAGTTCTATATAGAAAGAAGCGGCTGAAACTTACCTTATATTTTGCTTGTTATATACTTTCAGTTTGTACTGGACATAACTGGCCAAGTCCTGAAACCCTAAGTATTTAAGAAGCACTCACTTTGATTTGACCAAGGCCTTATCTAGACAATCAGTACAGTATTTAGGATAAGCTGCATATGGTTCAGGCAGTATATAATTCCGTTCCTTTATGAATCATTTGGTGAAGTTATAATGCCATTTCAGCTTGTAGTCACTACCACATATGACACCAGCAAACATCATAATTTAACTTTCAACTTTATAAAGAAGCATTTTCTTTTTATCCCTCCTGAATTTCCTCACACTGAGTTTCATTTTTTTTCTTTTAATGACCCTGTAATCCCTTGCATCAGGGTGGAATTGGAATGACTGAATGGAGTTGAGTATTTACTGGCTGGATGCCTTTCCTGACACCTACGCAGTGTTCACAGCAGACAATTACTCATTGCACCCGGAGAGAGAAATATGTGCTGTTACCTAGGAACAAACTCACAGCTTCCTGATTGTGAAGTTGCCACCATGCAACTCATTCACATTGAGTTTCAATAACCATCCCAAATTTGTGGAATAGAAGAAAGAAATGCACTTGTCTCTATTTTCCACAGCATGCATTTTTTGTACCTCCATATTATCTTTTACGTATTAGTGCTCTAACTAAAGTACAAAGCAAAACAATGGAGCATTTGTTCCAGGACAGACCTTGTTTCATTTAAGCCTAAACAATGTCTTTTCCTTGTGTGGGGTTCACTCTACTCTTTCCCATCATCTAATTTAATGTAAGATTTAAACTAGGATTTTCTGCAGTAATATTTATGCCAACTCTAACCCAACCATATCCATAGAAATTTGACTGAGGAATAATCAACTAAGCAAGCTTAAGATTGCAAAATCAAACCAGTTTTAATTTTTGAATCCATTCAATTAAACATTTTGGCTTATTACAACAATTTTACTAACCAAGAACTGAAAGTGATGTCAAGATGTCTTTCTAAGTTTCCAAGTACTATCCTAGAAACTATTTTTGTCTTCATAGCGTCACATTTAGATCAGTCTGGGAGTGACAATGCAATTTCTTGACTTAGTTACCACTACTACCAAAAGGAATAAGGATCAGGATTCCCTCCAGCCAGTTTGTTTTCTGTTACTAACTTAGGGGCATACATAGCACAATCCAATAAAATTCTGAAACCTGATTCAAGTATTCTTTTTATTAGTTATTCTTAAGAGTAAAAATTATGGAATAAATTAACATGGAGACATATAATATTACCTGAAAGGAGACATCACTTGCTTCTGTAGGCCTTGACTTACAAAAGTCGCTGTGGCGCAGTGATTGGAATGCAGTACTGCAGTCTACTTCTGCTGACTGCCGGCTGCCTGCAATTTGGCAATTTGAATCTCACCAGGCTCAAGGTTGACTCAGCCTTCCATCCTTCTGAGGTGGGTAAAATGAAGACCCAGATTGTTAGGGGCAATATGCTGACTCTATAAACGGCTTAGAGAGGGCTGTAAAGCACTGTGAAGCGGTATGTAAGTCTCAGCAGTATTGCTATTGCTATTGACTGCCTCATCATAATACAGATGGTAAAAAAAATAATCCTCATAGATTAGCAACTTCCTTCTTTTTGTTTCTCAGTATGGAGAGAAGTTGCATAAGAAAGTATGGAAGTTGCAATCTCTTCCTTCCCATGAATATATGTCTATAGAAAACCATGATTTTGAAAAGCTGGGAAAGAGCAAATCTCCCCCTTTCCTTTTGTTTGCTTGCTTTTGGTCAGGAATTAATGCAGAGATTCTGAAAGGTGCAAGTTCTTCCCTGACAAGTAGATTCACAATTGTTACAGAAATGGCAAGACTCTCTGTACTATCTACATTCACCTGGCAGCCAGCTTATCATAGAAACAGCTCCTACAGAAATAACAGATGATGGGATTTGCCACGGGAGCAGGTACAAACACTTGTGTCTGGTGACAACCATTTTGTCAAAAGGTAGAAAGAAAGGAAGATGAGTCAAGCCCATGGAAGAAAGCCTGGAAGGTTGAAGAGGAGTATCAGGGGAGTAAGAAGAGAAGCAAAGAGAGCTATAAGAGGGACAGAAGACAATAATCTTTCTCCAAGGAAAGCAATTTTATTTATTAATTAAAATTTTATGTTGCCTACCTCTCCTGTAAGGTGGCAATGAGTGAAGAAAAGCAACAGTCTAACAGAGGTTGAAGCTTTTTTTCAACTGACTCTCCAAATAGTCAGACAGAGAAGGAACCATCAGAAGAAAAATAAAGCAATGCCAAAGACTTGGTAGGATAAGAGGAAAAGTGACTGAACATGAAAGTAAATAGAGTGGCTGGAGTCAATGTAATTGTGATTTTTTTTAAAAAAACCATCCACCTATTTTTGGAAGGAGCTGTGTAATAATTTGATTTATAAGTAGTTTGAATGCCCAGACTGAAAGAGCCATGGTTAGAATGTAGTATTGCAAGCTAATTCTGCTCACAGCCAAGAGTTCAATTCTAACTGGCTCAAGGTTGACTCAGCTTTCCATCCTTCTGAGGTCATTAGAATGAGGACCCACATTGTTGGGGGCAATATGCTGACATTGTAAACCATTTAGAGAGGGTTGCAAAGTTCTATGAAGTGGTAAATGCTATTGCTAAGTTTATAAATGGGTTTCCTCTGAATTAATAATACTTCCTGAGGAATAATAGCTGCAGTTCCATAATACTTACTAGGGAGTAAAACCAGTTGAATTTCTTTCTTTCTTTATTACGTGTTCTTATTTGTCATAAGTATGGCACATGTAAAAGGTGTGTACAACATGACCTGGCATAATAGGAGTAAGAGTGAAGGATCTTGTGTATCTTTTCAGAAATAAGTCCTACCAAGTTCCAAAACTAAAATTGCCAAGGTAAATATGCACAACATTATTAATAAATCTGTATCTCGTATGGATTTCCTTGGAGTGATATCAGTGTTAAGTCTTATTTTTGATTTGGACAGGCATAGAAATTGTAAGGATTCTTCTGTTCCTTTTTGTCTTGAATGGACAATTCTACATTTTTTACCTTGACTCTAGCACAAAGACCCTGGCGAGGTAGGTTGAGGATGTTCACCTAAACAACATTTAAATGAAGGAGAGTGCAGGGCCAAAGTTTGTCAGATTTTTAAAATTTAGAGACCTCCTAAACAGGAAAAAATATGCCAACATGTACAAGAGTCGGGGAATTAACTTCTCGCACAAGTGAATTGGCCTAAAGCTGCAAAATGATAGCATGCTTGTAGCTCCCAAGAAATGCTGTAAAAGCCTTCAGAATGCAGCTGTATTTCTGGGAATTGGCATCACACCCTTGGGCTTCACTATGACACACTGCTTTCAGAATTGTTAAGACATTTCTGCAACAGGTAGAAAGCTAATAAATCTTGCCTAAGACACCTTGATTACCAGATACACCAACATGTTATGGGATACCTTGGAACAAGCAGTAACTATGGTAATGTACAGGTCTTCAGGGAATTCTTATTCACAGATTATGAAATATTTCCAGGCTCTGCCCCAAACCCTTTCGGCTTGCACAATTGGACACTATAGAGAAATAGACAAAGGACTACGAAGAGACATCCAGTACTCATCAAAGCTACACAAGACGTGTTTATGTGTACTGAAGTGTCTCCATTTTAGGCTAGGAGTGTATAATTTACTTTTCATTTTTTCTAGTGATAGGAATCCTCTTTAGTGATAGCAATATCATAAAATCCCTGAAGACCCAAAGAAGGGAGAAAGAGCAAGATGACTGAGTAAAGAGGAGATTTCTGGTGTTAAATATAATCAAATCCAAAGAAACAGAAATGCAAAACAATATTCTTGTAGCTCCAGAGACCTTTCTTTGTTTTTGTTGTAAACCTTCAACTTTCCAAATACTTTGTGTTATGTATGTAGGTTTAAATGTTATTGGTTTATTTGAACTGTTCTTGTAAAATGTCAAATGGGATTGGTTTAAATAGTGCGGGAAAAACCCTGCACTCCCATTGGCTGGCAGCTACGGCTGCTGGCTATAAGAAGCAGCCGTAGCCCAGCCAAGTCGGGTCCATTCGAGCTGTAGTCACTTAATAAACTCTTCACTGAAGCTCTTCGCGTCTGACTCTTCATACAAACTTAACACTGGCGACGAGGATGGGATCTCCCTAAAGAAGAGACAATGCGGAAGACAAGCAGAAGAGCGAGATGGCTGGGCTGAACACCCCCCCAGCCCCATTCGATCCAGCGGCGGAAGACTGGGAATCATATGTGGATCGCTTCCAGATGTACTTGGAAGGAAACGACCTCGCGGATATCCCCAAGAAGCGGAAGAGGGTGGTATTTCTCATGCACTGCAGTCCGGCAGTCTTCAAGATGGCGAAGGCATTGGCAGGAGCTGCAGACTTGAAGGTAATGGAATGGCCTGATTTGGAAAAGCTTTTAAGAGCCCATTATGCCCCACAAGTGTCGTGCCTCATTAAGAGGCACGAGTTTTACCGTCGGGATCAAGGGGAAAGCGAGAATGTTAATGACTTCATGGCAAGTTTAAGTGACATTTGGGGTGCTTGTGAGTTTACCAACTTAGAAGAGGCCATGCATGATTGGTTTGTTCTAGGCCTCAAAGATAAGGTCTTACAGAGCAAACTACTAATGAAACCTAAGATCACGTTTAAGGAGGCCATAGAGGAAGCTGTTTCAGCGGAAGCCACCAAGTCCTCAGCAGCGGCCATGAAAAAGATTAACAAGGCCTCAAGCCATTCTGATGTGGAAAAATCCACAACAACCCATTGCAAGCAAATAGACTCTGATTCAGATTGCAGTGAGGTGGAGGAAGGAATTTATAGGCTCAGAATGGAGAAGAAAAGGAAGGACCCTGGGAAAAAGAGGCAAGAATTTTATTGCAGAGGCTGTGGGGGGGGCACCCCCACACTGAATGCAAGTTTTTAGACACCATGTGCCTACATTGTGAAAAAAGGGGTCACCTAGCAAGAGTCTGCAAATCATCCAGAACTCCACCTAGTAGGAAGGAATTCCCTGAGAAGGAATTTAAGCCCAACAATTTCATTGAAAAGATGGGGCACAACTCAGAAGCAAATGGAAAGAATGAAACTCATCAAACAATCACCATTGGTCATTCTTCACCTTTGAGAAGCAGAAAAGTACATGTGAAGGTATTCATTGAAGGAAGGCCTTGCCAAATGGAAGTGGACTCAGGCTCCTATTTATCTATGGTGTCATGGGACACTATTCACAGGCTACTTCCCAACATTCAGAAGAAACATTTCCAGAAGCAAGCACTGACTCTTAAAGACTACCAAGGAACAAGATTCCAGTAGTTGGAACAAGAGATTTCAACGTGAAGTTTAAAGGCCACACCAAATGTTTGCCCCTGACCATCATGGACAAGGATCGCCCAAGCTTGCTGGGACTTGAGTGGTTCAAGCCACTAGGCATCGAGGTGACTGGCATCAATCACGTGAGCAACTCTGAATGGGAAGAGGCCTTGAAGTCTGGGTTTCCAGAGGTCTTCAGCGAAGGATTGGGCAAGTATATGGGGACCCCTATCACTTTCAACCTAGATCCCAAGGTGCCCCCAATTCGTTTAAAGCCCAGGAGGATTCCATTTGCTTTAAAGGAAAAAATTGATGCACAATTAGACAAGTTAATTGCTCAAGGGGTTTTGAGCCACAGGCTTCCCAGTGGGAGAGAAGCCCCTATTGCATTTTACTCTCGCACTTTGACCAAAGCAGAGTGGAATTACAGCCAATTGGATAAAGAGGCATTGGCAGTTGTTGCAGCTGTTAAGAAATTTCATGAATATCTGTATGGCAGAACATTTACCATTGTTACAGATCACAAACCTTTGTTAGGCATTGCGGCAGGAGACAAGCCTACACCTACTATCCTGTCACCAAAAATGCTGAGGTGGACTGAATTTCTTGCAGCTTATTCATACAAACTGATTCACAGGCCTGGCAAGGACATTGGACATGCTGATGCACTGAGTCGTTGTCCACTTCCGTTTCACACTGAGGACTTTGAACATGAGGCGCACACCTTTTCCTAGAAACTGGGTATCAGAAATGCCCTGACTGCCCCTGGGCACCCTTCAGCTAACGGCCAGGCTGAACGAATGGTACGTTTTACCAAGGAAAAGCTTCAGCAATTGGGTCCTGGGGACATCACTGAGAAAGTTGAAAAACTTCTTAGTGTTCAGCACATCACTCCTAACCCATCAACTAACTTATCCCCAGCAGAGTTGTTGATGCTAGGAAACTTAGGTCTTCCCTTGACCGCCTTCATCCCACTTATGCACCCAACGCACCACTGGATTCCACTTCCAAAGTTTGTAAATTCAGTGTGGGTGATTCTGTTTATGCTAAAAACCTTATGGGTGAACCTTTGTGGATTCTGGCTGAGATAACTCAGATCACAGGCCATCGTTCTTACAGGGTACAAACAGAGGATGGAGTCCTCTGGAGCAGGTACATTGATCAACTTAGATCCAGGTTCTTCAGGAACATCGCACTTGTTCCTCTCTAGTTCCCTCACCTGATGTCAATTCTAGGGGGGAAGGGGAGGAGCATGAGGATAGTCAGCAAGCAAAAATCAACCCCATGTGTAACGAGCCATTACGACAGGAACCATCCCAAAACCTGTCGCAATGCCAAAATCCATCCTTAGAAGTGGAAGATTGCACATCACTACCTGACTTGGGTGCTGACATTGGGTTGGAGATGGGTTGGGAGGAGAGACCAGATTGTAACAATCAAACAGGGTCTCTACTTATAGCCAGCAGCCGCAGTTGCCAGCCAATCAGAGTGCAGGATTTTCCCGCACTTTTTAAACCAATCATTTCTGACATTTTACAAGAACAGTTCAAACTAAACCAATGACATTCAAACCTGCAAACATAACAGTTTCTAATATTCTTTAAATAAGTATTATTTAAATCAAAGTGGCAATGGCTTAAAATGTCATGTTTCAATACACAATCCATATTAGAATGATCTCTGAAAAGTTTGATATGCAAGAAACAATTCAAAGCATCACAAACAAACAAAAGAGATTTTTTTTCACTTAGAAAGAAGTTACAGACTTTAAAAAGTGTAAGAAAATTGAATTAGTGAAGTGCAGTTCCATACCATAACCTTGTACTTTTTGGCTTTAGCATTAATTTGAAAGGCCTCTAGTTCTGTTGAGCATGGAAGAAAAATTGCCAACATGTAAATATTACATTCAGAAACTTCATTTCTACATCTTCAAAGATGTTCATGTCCTTTATTTATGTTTCCTAAAGCATGCCATCCCACTAATTCTCCATTAACTTCTTTCTCTCTCAAGCCAAACCATTTTTTAAAAAATCAGAATCTAAATTCTTTGACAAAATAGAAAAGACATCCATGTAAACAAATGGATCACTTTAGCATAGTAAATAGAATATACTCTTTGGGAACAAAGTAGGAAGAAAAGTCCCAAAGTTCTCTCCTTATTAAGCTTTCTGAACTTATTTTACAGTAAGTAAAAGGAGAAGATGCACCAGCTAGAATCTTCTTCGAGTAGTTTGAAATTTGGCCTCAAACTGCAGTGCTGCTATAGCAATGCAAGGTAAATAATTGTCAAAGCTTAACCTGTGTATAAAAGATCACTTTAAAGAAATATTAGTCTAACAAACTCTTATGTTTAGGTATGATTGATTATTTTCTATAAATCTATACAGAAGCACAGTTTGATTTAAAAAGAATAAATTTGTTCTTCAATCTTTAGTTGCTTCCGTGACCCATGCAAACTTTCTGGGTAACAGGACAAACAATATTTTAGAAATGCCTCCATCATCAACCTAGGTTTTATAGATTGAATGACACAGCCCCTTTACCGGGAAGGAACTGGTGGGTTTTTTTACTCATTTGTAGGTATGCAAAGGTAAGAGTGTGTATATTGGACCTAGAAAAGGAAAAAATACAATTGGCATGGAGAAATAAACAATGGTCAGCTGCATCCAGTCCACTTCAACAGAGTCTTATGGGGGGGGGGACTCATTTGTGTTCAATTTTTTTGTACTGCTGAAATTCACACAGAAGCAACCCAGTAAAAAGAATTGTCATAAAATCTCACACCATTGACTTGTAAATGGAATTGAATCTGCAGAGTCTACATAATGATACTATCAAAAAGGGAAGTAGCTATCACATTCATATAACAAATGAGATATGAAATGACTGCTATGGCAGATGAACACCCTGGAGTTATTTTGCTTCCCTGCATTTATATCTATTCTCTGTATTTCCTCTAATTTTAGGATCCCACTCCCCCTCCTTAAGTCTTAAGAGAAAAATGAGACAAGGAAATCTAACAAATAATCTTATACAGAAGCCAACAGTGTAAACACTTTTATATCTATGGTTATGCTGGAGCTTTATTAAAACTGATTTTTCACAAACCATCCTTGCATTTTTTGCTGCTGCTTCTAGGGATGTCTGCCCCCCCACCCCTAGGTTGATGAATTAAAAGAAAAATAATATCTTGATCTCGTCCCTGGCTCAATTGAGGGATGCTACATGCAAATAGACTGCGATTTCTCTTCCCTTTTGCTTCTGTTAATTAGCCAGTGCTTCAAATAATCACAAGTTCCACTTAGCTGAGGTTCTGACACTCCTACCTAGCATCTAAAAGACAAGTGCCATGACAGAGAAAACCCAAGTCCTCAAAATTGCACAGGCAGCTCTTTGTATGCAGCTGCCAGAAGAATATAGTCACATGGCATTGATTGTGGTAGTGGGTTAGTAAACACAGCCTTCTGTCATGGCTCCCTGGGGATTCACACCCTGGGTTTAATTAGGGTTTCAGCATGGCAATCCTGCTTCAAAGAGACAGCCAGATAACTGCATCCAGTCTACTGACCTTGGTGTATATATACACTACGCGCAAACCCTCTGCCACAAACTATAGCTGTAGTAACAAACTCTTCCCTGTCCACCTTTGCCTTGCTGGCCTTTGCTGTTCTCCTGTAAATTATTAGCTATCATATAATTTCCAGGCTAGAGGATACCGGCTAAACTGTGGGCTCTGGATTTATTATTAAACATTATTGGCCCCAAGGAAAGAAATGAGACAGAACGTGTTCACATGAAGTGTTGTTAACACTCTTAAGTTCATGGAAGAAAATCATCCAGTGTAAAATGATGAAGTTCTGTGATAATAGGGGTGATGATCAAACAACTTCTCATTTTAGGGGGTCTAATTTGCACCTCATTTAAATGCAGATTTTAGACTCGCACTACATGTGAGGTTATGTGTGGTTTATCATGTATGCAGCAAGTATATATACCAAAGCATTAATAACCTGATCTTTGAGAAACTAAATAAATAAAATTTAAGGAGGCACCTCACATGTATTCCAGCTAACGCAAATTACTTTGTTATGCCCAAGCATTCAGAAGTACATTTTTCTTATTTTATTTCCAAAATTTCCACAAAGTTTGCTTAGCAGGAAAAGTGAAGACCAAAACACACACACCCAAAAATTATTACAGCAACATAACTCCAGAAATGATGAAGAAACTACTGGCTGCATAATCTGTTGGCTGGGTTGATCACCTTTCCTGTAATACCCAAAAAGGAATTTGTATTGAAAAGTTGCATATAAGTGACACAAAACGGCAATTCAGCCTGCAGTTATACAACTATACTTTGCCTTTTGAACCTCTGAAGAAAATTCTTTTAGTTAATTGATTGTATATGTACCTGCTTTTCAATAGAAATGTAAACAAGTTGTGCTATAGGGTTTTTTTTATGACTTGTTTGGATAATTCACTCCATGGCAGGATGAACATTTGCAAAAAAAGTCCCTAGGTATGACAGGTGTCCTTCTTCTGAAGAAAAAAGAGAGAGAGAGAATGAAAGATTTTTGTTTCCATCTTCATTTGCCAACATCTTGGTATTTTCATTGTCTGCTCTTCCTTTGTAATAAAGCTGTTTGAGCAATTATTGCATTCTCTGGATGTGTAATGAATTTGGTGGTAATTATATTCAGCAAGTCTTGAATATACAGTATATATGGATAAATATTGCAATTTCATAAATCAGGGACTTTTCAAAAAAATTCTAAATAGAAACTATACCAGACAATTGCTATTGTTTTAGAAAAAAAATTAAACATATAGATCATCAACTCCTCCTTAATTAGATTGGTTTAAATTGATCGATAGAACTTTTTAAAAAAATAAAAGATATTCATGGGTATAAAATATTATGGGAGAAGTTTATCTATAGGATGAGTGAATCTGTCATAAACACTATATTTTCATTTTTGGGGTGTCTATATTTCCACAGAGAAAGTCTTTTCTATTTGTGTTAGAGAAAAAGAAGGAAAGAGAGAGGAATATAGCATGAAGAAAACACACACAAATGCACATAGACACACACACACACACACATACAAGTGGCCTAGAAGAAGAATTCAGAGACCACCAAATATGCAATATGCTGCCTTGGGTAGACCTTCGTATGTACAGACATTCTTCCAATATATTAAGATCAGAACCAAGAGACTTTTAAAACTTTTATTATCATGCGTATAATGTCTTGGGGATTGTTAGAGGTATGCTATTTAATTTCCCCACATACCTGGTCATTTATCATTATTAAAATCTATAACTAAGCAGTTCCACTGAAAAGCCCAGTGGACATTAACATGTTAGAATGGCCTGTTAAAGTTTGTCACTTATTATGTCACTAGAGTGCTAGTCAAAGTTCTTACTTATATAGTACATGCAGTGTAGGCAGACCAAACTTCCCTGGCAATTAGGTTCTTTATTTCATTGGGACTCAAGGTTAATTTGGATACTACATTGTTATTACAGAGAATACCAGATGGAAAAATGACTCACTTCTCTTCTGTAGTAATTATACTTTGTGGGCATAGGTAATGTGAGGCCCATGGATGCCAACGTGTCAATGTGCCCAATATCTCTCTTAGGACTAGTCTGGCTCTTTGACTGTTTGCTTTGATTCTTTTAATTACAAAAACAACAACAACCCAATAATAATGGAATGCTGGCAAAGGAAAATGCCAACCATCAGTATTCTCTTTAGTTCTACAAATCCATCTGAGCCTCACAGGCATCCTTAGAAAATAAAAATAAAATAAATAAATAAAAACAGGTATAGTGGCAGCTTTCTGCTTTCTTTGGCCATCTACCCACCTGCCTAGAAAAAAAGTTGCTAGGATAGTAGAAAACATGCTTAGATAGATGGAAATGGATGGGGATGAAATAATACCATTTTCTGATTAAGTGGGTTTTGATTGACCACAACCATAAAGACAACCCTTATGCAGCAAGACAATGTATTTTAATGGTTGTTGTTTTGTGAATGTGTGAATAACATGATTCTAAAATAGTAAAGATGAACTGATAAGCATTCAGCTAGCCCAGTGTTTCTCAACCTTAGCAACTTTTAAAAAAGCTCCCCATCCAGAAAGAAAGTTAAAGGCAGTTCTCACATCTTAAATGTTGAGAAACACCAATCTAAGTTTTCCATATATAGACCGAAAATACAGACAATCGCAATTGGCAGCAAAGACATACTGAAAATTCGAACTCTTTGCTGCAACCACACTATCATCCTGATTAGTTTCCGTTCACTGCTTCTTGTTGTTCCTTCAGCTGCTTTGGAAAATAGGTTGTTCCCTCTTCATTCTGCTCTATGCATGTTTCATCTATCAATCTTGGCCATTTTGCTTTCCTAGTATTCCTGATAGCTTTTCACACAAATTGCAAACAAGTAACTGCCATTATCTAAAGCTCTATGATCTGAAGATGGAAAAAATTTAATGCATTCTATTTTGCCATATGCCATCCCATGGAGTCTAAGCATAGTGTCAAGTTACTAGAGTTGTGACATCATTGTTTTAGCTTGCCCAGATCTCATCTGAAGACTAGGGAGGTTTCCCAGTGCTATTCATAAAAGCACCAGCATTACTTCTGGAAGGTCACAACTCTGGTTTCTCCTAACTCCAATTTGTATGGAGTAAGCAAGTTAGCATTTCTTGAGAGCAATTGATCTCCTACTGCCATCAGTTACAAAAGTTCCATTGAATTTCATGAAACTAGATGGTACTCCACATAATATGCAATGGTGAGCGGAATTGGTGGTTTCTGATTGCTCTGTATGTAATATAACCATGTTTTAAATTATAGCTAGGTAAAAAAAAGTGGACTCATTCACGAACCATTGCTAATCATTTTCATTAAATGTGTGTGTGTGCGTGCACATAAGTGTGTTTTACCAGATGAATTTTGAAGTCTGAAAAACAGCACTAAATAATGGGAAATACCAACAGATTTTTAAGTACCACAACATGAATTGCACCAACTAGAATAAGGATAAAGAGTGCTTTGGAAACAGAAGACTGGTGAATAGTTACCCAGCTGCTACAAAAATAGGAAGATAGATATTATGTTAAAAATGAGGGGGAAGGGAGGAAAGAAAAGAAATTAAATGAAATGGATATTAGCTGGAAACATCTGTGTTCAACCACAGAGCAGAATGCATATTCAGCAGCCAGTTTATTGGCTCTTTAGAGGATGTGAATGGTGCATTGTAAATAATGACACGCCTGTAATAAATTCCCAGTAAAAAAAGAGAAGGGCACTCTGTTTGTTCCTCCCACAATTCACATTTCTGGGTCCCTGCTGTGAGTGATGATTCACAGCAGCTACAGATTTCTGTTTTCAAAAATGCTATTGTATACTCCAGGGCTTTCATTAAGTTTTACACTAGCAGGGGGAATTTAAAACTTGAGAAGGGGTGGGAGAAAGAGGGCTGACAGACCCTATAGTGGGAGATTCGTTTAATACTCAAGTGTACTGCACTGATAAATGTGATCAGAGAGGACACGTCAAAAGTCAGGTCGGAGTTGCGCTCTTTAGCTGCAAAGCATGGCACGTGAAATCTCCCACTTCTATAAAGAAAGAGCAAATCTAAAAGATTTGGGTGGAGTGAAGAAACTGGCTGAAAGAATAAGGAGAGAATGCTCTCCCAAATTGCTACAAGATAATATATATTTAGCTAGGGCCCACTCTCACCCATTCCCTGGCACTGCACTTGTAATTTGTGCCCCTGAGAAAATGGAACCTAGCTATATTACCATTTTCAATCACGGTCCAGGCCAGTGTTCTGGTCCTGCTCTGTCCTAATACAAAATGAAATTGAAAGAAAGATCTCACTGGAGAGGAAATATCTTTCCTGTCAAGCTGGCTATCAAAACACAGGTACAGACAAATCTTCCTTTCCTTCCCCATTTGGGGAATTCCTACAACATCATTTTGGTAGAAAGTTGTCCCAGCATCATCTCTATGCTGTGTCTTTCACCTCAAGACATGATTTTATATTCAGCTGACATCATTTCAGCCAAACAGTTGTTGCAAAACCCACTAATGAGATGAGATTCTGGCAGATTCACTGCCTTCTCAATTCCAGAGTTGTACAAACAGCATGTTGTGGATCTTCTTTTACACTTATGGACAAATATTTCTTCTGCTTTCGAAGAAAAAGAATTGCCCTGTGACAATTGGTTCCAACACTACCAAGTATCTGCCAAGGCTGCCAAATCTCATTCATTTATAAGGAGATACTTATTATATTTGGCATTAAATTTTTCAAACACAGAGGGGTCAGTTGTACTTGGTCCAACATGAGCTTTGGGAATTCAACACTTGCGTAGCATTTGGTCCTTTGTATTTTAAGACTCTTCTTGGTATTTTATTGAAAATTCAGTGATTGACATTCATTCCTATGGATGTTTTCAGATTAGTCAAAGGAAGAGACAGTGGAACAAGGAGACCTTATTAGCGCTTTCCACACTTAACATTTCAAAGAATGAATCTAGCAGGACATGGACTTCTTTGCAGAATTTGAGTACATCGGTGGAGACTACACATTTTGTGTCAATGTGTGCATATAACAAGCATGTGCCTCATTTAGGATGTTATACTATCATTAGGACTCCAGAGCTTTGCAGAGTTCAGCCCTCTGTAGCCAGATCTAATCCAGTCTGAATTTCAATTCAGTTCTAATTGTCAATTTAATCTCGTAAGATTGCCAAATCAATT
Organism: Naja naja; assembly: GCA_009733165.1. Taxonomy (NCBI): domain Eukaryota; kingdom Metazoa; phylum Chordata; class Lepidosauria; order Squamata; family Elapidae; genus Naja; species Naja naja. The sequence goes on from CM019150.1 coordinate 159,044,890, forward strand.
TTAATTAGCCTTTCAATCAGTTTGAAAAAGAGGCCTTTTCACACGTGGAAAAGGACTTTCACATTGTTTAATTGATTCAAGTACATCAGTAATTGATCTGAATCAGCCATCTGATTTTAAGTAGACAATTCAGTTCAGCGCTTCAGTCAAATAGACTTTGAATTTAAATGATTCTATGTTATGACATCTGGGCATAAAGTTTAGTTTGTCTTGCCATGTAGATCTTCCCAATTGTATAAAAAGTGTCTGCATTTGTTCCAACTGTTTTATTAATGCCAAAATGAGGCAAAAAATAATAGTTAAAAGAGTCAGTCTAGTGTCCTAGCAAATCATATGATATTACTAGCCAAGCACCAGATACAATTTCCTGCATAGATTTTTTTCTTTCCTTACTCCCAAAATGTAAACATCTACTTAGTAAATAATAATAATAATAATAATAATAATAATAATAATAATAATAATAATCTATCTGCACAAAAATCTTACAAAGAAAAAAATATTTTAGAAGAAAATAACGGAAAGGAAATATATGCATGTGCTTTTCTCTTATTCATTGAATATGCCACTAAATCATTTTTTTCAATCAGATTTCTTCTTTATCCAAGAAAGTGACTCAAGCCACATGGTGAAAGCAAGACAACCCCCACCCCATTCCCTCAAGGAGCAGGTGCTATTGATTACAGGATTTCCACTGATCTTGAATGTATTTAATTTCATACTGGTCCTATTGATTTTCAAGCAAATGTGTTTAGGATCTGCACTGCCAATTGTCCTCTTTCTTAAAATTTCAATTTGTGTGAGTTGTGGACTGACTTTTTATAAGAGTGCCAGTTCCTCACAGTAATGTTTTTATTTCATTTTTTTAAACAACTATATTCCAAAAATGTCTTAGTAAAAGCAAAACAGGGGAGTTAAAATCAGGCATTGAAAAGTGCAATCTTTAACCCTTACATTTTTTGTCAGAATTGAGAATACTTTCCTCTTATTGCACAGGTATTTATAGCTCTTTTTGTGGGAGTGTATAGCCTCTACAAGTAGTACTTTTTAAACTTTAACTTACTCTACTGTTTTTTCTGATTCAGAAGTACCTAAGGTTAGTTAAGGAGCTCAAACCTTATTTAAATGTAGTAGACTGAATACAGTTGCCCACTGTTGTGGATAATCTCTTTTCCTAAGTCAGGGATATTAACTTTGCAGATTTGCTTGTCTCCCTAGGCTGCTTATTTAGTAAAAGAGAGGTTGAAAAACGTAGTTGTACTCCATTCTAAGTCAAATGATTGAACAATAGACATACTTTAAAAATCTGAATAATACATGTCCCCATAAGTCCTGCTCTGCTGCCTCATCATGTTGTGGCATAGGGGGATTTATTCCTGGGAGAGAGAAATGAAGAGTACAGGGAAAGTTCACCAAACATATATACTCCCATCAGGGTTACTGGAGGTATCAAGATCATCCCAGCTGTTCAGCTAAAGGCAAGCAGGTGCCTATATAGAAGGAATTAACTGAGAAGAGAAAAGTAAGTAGCATGAACAGTGGGGAAAACACAGCGCAATGGAAAATGAAATGAATTGACTACACACTGACATTTGGTGTGTCAGTGAACTGAAATGGACTGGAATTGAACAGTTGCAGTCAAAAAAATCATACTATTACAACTCAAACACACACACACACACACACACACACACACAAATGTTTACATTTGTAGAGGCATCAAGGAGGGAAGAGACTGAAAAACACAGAAAGTTTTCCAAAAGTTCCCCAAACTCAAAAAGAGATTCAAATTGGTATGCTAAAGGACATCAATGAGTACATAGTAATTGCTCCGATGATCAAACATGGATGGAAAGGATATACTAAAACTCTGCATAGTGGATATATCAACATTCAGGTTAATTTAGAACAGGGCTGTCAAACTCCTGGCCCACAGGCCAAATGCGTCACATGCTGGCCATGCCCATGCCTGGTTTAGCAAAGGGGGGAAGTCCTGATACATCATGTGACACCGCCATGACATGAGTTTGACACCCCTGATTTAGAAGATTAACTGTCTTTTTACAAAAACCTTGGTTTCTAGTTGATGGAGTTAGATTAGCACCCTGGTCATTTCCAAGTCAAAAGGCTATAGAAATATGGGAAGCAACAGAAGAAGTATCAGTACAGGGTCTAATCAAACAATGCTAGCAAACCTGAAGAGCCATATAGTGGCCACCTGATTGGAAGAAGTCAGTCTCTGTATAAGAACCAAATATGATAACAAAATAATATTTAGAATCATCAAATGCAGATTATAGCCCTACATAAAAAGAAGATGTCAAATGTTTAAACTTAGTTTAGAAAAGACCAAGGAACAAGAGATGCTATTGCTAATGCAGAGTCGATAACTAAGAAAGCCAAAGAAGTCAAAAAAAGAAGTCACTTATGTGCTTCATAATGTTATAGGGGCCTTCAACTGTGTCAGTCAGGTGGAACTGTGGAATGTCATGACAATGGGAAACCTAGAACTTCTAATGGTCCTCATGAAAAATTATGCAGGACAGGAAGAAACAGTCCACGGAACAGGGTTAAAACAAGCTAGCTCCAGGTTAGCAAAGAAGTGAAACAAGGATGGAGAATCCATCCTTTATTCAAACTAAATAATAAATGCAGAATAAATTAAGGGAGGGTGGATCAGGAGAAGATGAGGATGGTTTCTCCTTTACAGAAGCAAAAATCAGACTTTAAAGAGGAAGGATAGAAAAAGTATGGATGCGTTTGGACACTGGTTGGAAAAAGTTTCCTGAAAATACCACTGATACCCAAGAAAACAAACAAATGAATTTTAGAATAACCGAATCTCAGTGTTCACTTAAAACCTAAATGACTAGACTCCAATGATTGGGCTATATTATAGAGAGCAGTGGTGGGATTCAAACATTTTTAATACGGGTTCTGTTAGATTTGCATGAAGAATCAGACGCGGAGTGCTTCAGTGAAGAGTTTATTAGTGATTACAGCTCATAACAGACCTGATTTGGCTGGTCTGCGCTGATACTTATAGCCAGCAGCCGCAGTTGCCAGCCAATCAGAGTGCAGGGTTTTCCCGCACTTTTTAAACCAATCATTTCTGACATTTTACAAGAACAGTTCAAACTTAACCAATGACATTCAAACCTGCATACATAACACCCCTCCCCACTAGGTTCAGTCCATACTCAAACCCCAACCTATCTAATGTATTCTTTTAAATAGGTGGGGCTCTTACGTGTACGTTGAGACCTTCGTGGTTCAGAAGTTTTAACGTTCTCACCCAGTGAGAGGGAAAATGTGTCTGTTGACATTTTCCTAGTTGGACTTCCTGTGAAAAAAGACCCTGTTTGATTGTTAGAATCTGGTCTCTCCTCCCAACCCATCTCCAGCCCAATGTCAGCACCCAAGTCAGGTAGTGATGTGCAATCTTCCACATGTAAGGATGGGTTTTGGCATTGTGACAGGTTTTGGGATGGTTCCTGTCATAATGGCTCGTTACACAGGGGGTTGATTCTTGTTTGCTGATTATCCTCATGTTCCTCCCCTCCCCTAGAAAAAGCATTAGGTATGGGAACTAGAGAGGAACAATTGCGATGTTCCTGAGGTAACCTGGATCTAAGCTGATCAATGCCTGCTCCAGAGGACTCCATCCTCTGTTTGTACCCTGTAAGAACGAGGGCCTGTGATTTGAGTTATTTCAGCAGGAATCCATGAAGGCTCACCCATAAGGTTCTTAGCATAAACAGAATCACCCACACTGAACGTGCGAACTTTGCTAGTGGAATCTAGTGGTGCATTGGGTGCGTAAGTGGGATGAAGGCGGTCAAGGGGAGACCTAAGTTTCCTACCCATCAACAACTCTGCTGGGGATAAGTTAGTTGATGGGTTAGGAGTGATGTGCTGAACACTAAGAAGTTTTTCAACTTTCTCAGTGATGTCCCCAGGACCCAATTGCTGAAGCTTTTCCTTGGTAAAACATACCATTCATTCACCGGCCGTTAGTCAAGGGTGCCCAGGGGCTGTCAGGGCATGTCTGATACCCAGTTGTGCTAGATAGGATTCAAAAGGGTTGGATGTAAATTGAGGGCCATTGTCAGAGACAAGAACATCAGGTAACCCGTGGGTTACAAAAGCTTTTAAGCTGCTTGATGACAGCATCAGTTGTGGTGGATGCCATAGGGATGACCTCTAGCCATTTGGAATATGCATCTACTATAATAAGGAAGGTGTGCCCTCTGGTAGGGCCAGCGAAATCAATGTGAATCCTAGACCATGGGCCCCTAGGACATTCCCATTCCTGTTTGGGGAGAGGTGGGGCAGGCCTGACTACCTGACAGTTGGGACAAGATGCAACCCAGTTTTCAACCATTTTGTCAATACCTGGCCACCATACATAACTCCTGGCCAATCCCTTCATCCTTACAATACCAGGATGACCCTCATGTAACATTTCCAAAACCTCCCTTTGCAGTTTTGCAGGAATAACCACCCTGTTACCCCACAAAATACATCCTCTTAATACAGATAATTCAGTTTGCCTGGATTTAAAAGGTTGGGCAAGGTGAGGTAGATCTTGAAGAGGCCAACCTTTCTTAATCCAGCCTATAATAGGAGCCAATAAAGTGTCTTTGGCAGTCTCTCTGGCAATTTCAGCAGCGTGTACTGGAAGCTTGGCAACAGTTTCTAGGAAAAAGGTGTGTGCCTCAGGTTCAAAGTCCTCCTTGTGACAAGGAAGTGGGCAACGACTCAAGGCATCAGCATGTCCAATGTCCTTGCCAGGCTTGTGGATAAGTTTGTATGAATAAGCAGCAAGAAATTCAGTCCACCTCAGCATTCTTGGTGACAGGATAGTGGGTGTAGGTTTGTCTCCTGCCACAATGCCTAACAAAGGTTTGTGATCTGTGACAATGGTAAATGTTCTCCCATATAAATACTCATGAAATTTCTTGATAGCTGCAACAATTGCCAATGCTTCCTTGTCCAATTGGCTGTAATTCCTCTCTGCTTTGGTCAAGGTGCGAGAGTAAAATGCAATAGGGGCTTCCCTCCCACTGGGAAGCCTGTGGCTCAAAACCCGCCCCACTCCAAAGGGGGATGCATCACAACAGATAAATTCTCAGAGAACTGTATGAGTACAGCATCAGACGTGATTAGTCTTTTAATACTGTTAAATGCTGATTGTTCTTTCCTGCCCCAGACCCAAACAGACTTTTTGTCAAGCAATCTGTGTAATGGTTCTGCAATGGTTGCCTTCTGAGGTAGGAACAGGTGATAAAAGTTAATAAGTCCAAGGAAGGCTTGCAAATCTGTTTTGCATTTTGGTCTAGGGGCTTCTTTGATTGCTTGAACCTTGGCATCTGTAGGGTGGATGCCATGCTTGTCAATCATATAGCCCAAGAACTCAACCTTGTCAGTTCTAAGAGTGCATTTTTCTTCCTTGACTTTTAACCCTGCTTTCTTGAATCTGGTAAGGACTTCTCTGAGTCTCTCTTGTAATTGAGTGTCATTTTCAGCAGAGATTAACACATCATCAAAGTAAGGCACTACCCCTGGCAGTCCTTGGAGCATCCTTTCCATAAGGCTTTGGAAGATGCCTGGTGCCACGCTTACTCCAAACTGTAACCTTTTACATTTGAAGGCACCTCTATGAGTCACAATGGTTTGGGCCTCTGCAGTGGCATCATCAACTGTTAGTTGTTGATATGCCTGGGCCAGATCCAATTTGGCAAAGACTGTACCCTGCCAAGTGAATGTAATAAATGATGCACCACTGGAACTGGATATGCGCTCTGTTGAAGTGCATGGTTCAATGTCCCCTTATAGTCCCACAGATTCTCACTGACCCATCAGTCTTGACTGGTGTGACTATGGGTGTCTCCCATCTGGAGTGGTCAGTGGGCTCTAAAACTCCTTGAGCTATTAGTTTATCTAATTGTGCATCAATTTTTTAAGGCAAATGGGACCCTTCTGGGCTTTAACGAATTGGGGGCACCTTGGGATCTAGGTTGAAAGTGATAGGGGTCCCCATATACTTGCCCAATCCGTCGCTGAAGACCTCTGGAAACTCAGACTTCAGGGCCTCCTCCCATTCAGTGTTGCTCACGTGATTGATGCCAGTCACCTCGATGCCTAGTGGATTGAACCACTCAAGTCCCAGCAAGCTTGGGCGGTCCTTGTCCACGATGGTCAGGGGCAAACTTTTGGTGTGGCCTTTGAACTTCACGATGAATTCTCTTGTTCCAACTACTGGAATCTTGTTCCCTTGGTAGTCTTTAAGAGTCAGTGCTTGCTTCTGGAAATGCTTCTTCTGAATGTTGGGAAGTAGCCTGTGAATAGTGTCCCATGACACCATAGATAAATAGGAGCCTGAGTCCACTTCCATTTGGCAAGGCCTTCCTTCAATTAGTACCTTCACATGTACTTTTCTGCTTCTTAAGGGTGAAGAATGACCAATGGTGACTGTTTGATGAGTTTCATTCTTCCCTTTTCTTCTGTATTGCCCCATTTTCTCACTGAAGTTGTTAGGCTTGAATTCTTTGTCAGGAAACTTCTTCCTGCTTGGTGGAGTTCTGGATGATTTGCAGACTCTTGCTAGGTGACCTCTTTTTTCACAACGGAGGCAGATGGTATCAAAAACTTGCATTCAGTGCAGGGGTGCCCCCCACAACCTCTGCAATAAAAGTCTTGCCTCTTTCTTCCAAGGTCTTTCCTTCTTCTCCATTCTGAGTCTATAAATTCCTCCACCTCGCTACAGTCTGAATCAGAATCTAATTTCTCGCAATGGGTTGTTGTGGATTTTTCCACATCAGGATGGCTTGCCTTGTTAATTTTCTTCATGGCTGCTGCTGAGGACTTGGTAGCTTCTGCTGAAGAAGCTTCTTCTATGGCCTCCTTAAGCGTGATCTTAGGTTTCATTAATAATTTGCTCTGCAAAACCTTGTCTTTTAGGGCTAGAACAAATCGATCGCACATGGCCTCTTCTAAGTTGATAAATTCACATGCACCCCCAATGTCCCTTAAACTTGCCATGAAGTCATTAACGTTTGCTTTCCCCTTGATCCCGACGGTAGAATTCATGTTCTTAATGAGGCACGATACTTGTGGCACGTAATGGGCTCTTAACAGCTTTTCTAAGTCGGGCCAGTCCATTACCTTCACATCTGCAGCTCCCGCCAATGCCTTCGCCATCTTGAAAAGGCCGGACGCAGTGGGTGAGAAAGACCGCCCTCTTCCGCTTGTCGGAAATGTCAGCGAGATCATTTCCCTCCAAATACATTTGGAAACAATCTGCATACGAGTCCCAGTCTTCTGCCGTCCGGATCGAACGGGGCTGGGTGGGTGTTCAGCACAGCCATCTCTCTCAGCTTGTTCTCTGCGTTGTCTTCTCTTCAGGAAGGATCCCACCTTCTTTGCCAGTGTTAGATTTGCATGAAGAGTCAGACGCGGATCGAACGGGGCTGGGGGGGTGTTCAGAACAATGAATTCCATGGGAATTTGTGGTACAATGTTAGAAATTCTTTTGTTCTACGATTCAGAATCTATTAAGTCTACAAGGACTGCAATGATGATTAAGAAGGCAATATTTGAAAGGGCTGGGGCTGGAACATTGAACTGTGGCTGAACACACCATCCTAGTCCTATTCCCTGCCCAAAATGTCCCTGGTTGGAAATCCATCTTCTGTTATAAAATAATGGCTATTATCAATAGGGGTGGGGTAGGGAAATTATGTGATGTAGCCCTCACTACATTATAGTAATTTCAAATGCCTAACTCAGTTTGTTGGGAGTAGGAGTCTCACCCTTAACCTCTATTATGTGGGTTATGCAGGGTTTAGTACTCTCCCTACTCCACTCCTGTTTAACAAGAACATGAAATCACTAGATGAGATCTTTACTGCTATAGGGTTAGATCTTTACTGCTATCATCAGTGTTTTTCCATCACTGTTCCATGCACTGCATTAGATGCCAGTTTACTTTTGGGTGCAATTCAAAGTACTGATTTGACCTTTAAAGCCCTACATAGCATGGGACCAAGTTATCTAAAGGACTATCTCTTCCCAATCACCTCTATTCCTCCCATCAGATCAAGCAGGAGGGGTACACTATGAGCCCCATCTGCTAAGGAATTCCATTTGGGTCTGTACTTTTTTGCTTTGGGCCCCACTCTTGGGAATATCATTCCCCCTGAGGTGAGGTTGGCCCCATCCCACTCCCCAACTGAGGTCTTTCCAACAACCTTGAAGATCCCATGATAAGCCTGCATGATGTCAAGTGGTGGTTGTCTATGGGGATTCTCAGTCATCCAGGTCCTGGTTGTCCAAAAGATTGTTTTTCAAGAGGCAACTGGACTTTCTCAGAACTGAAGAAGCTTCTTGGATGAGGAGCAAAATGTCTTCAAGGAAAACAGAGAATGCCCAGATACCTCTTGAAGAGCATCTTTGGGTCAAGTGATCATTGCTCTCCCAAAATCTTGGATTTCCCCCCCTTCATTTATGTTTGAGCGTTTTATAGGTTTATCATTATGTTTTGTATGCCAACCAGAGTCACATTTTGTGAGAGAAATACATTATCTATAGAAATAAAAAAATCAGGACTTACATGTTTTAAAGCACTGGTGGCCCAAAACTTTGCCTTCATCTCTTTGTAAACGTCTTCTCTTGGGCCTGCTACTCATTCTGCTTTCCTGATTGCCCTATTTTTTTTTCTGTCTCTGAATGACTTCCTGCAAGATGGACAGTAGCAAAATGGAGGTAGTACCACTCAGGAACAACATATTCCTTGACATCACTAAACTATCGTTAAAGGCCCTGAGAAGAAAAGAACAATTCTGCTGCTATAATCTCAAACAAATAAACATAGAAATTTACTTCAAGTCCATGGAAATTTGCTTCAAAAATATTTGTACTCTTTTTCCTTCATTTTAACTGCAGCTTCAGGCATGCTTCATCTATGATTAATTTCTCATACAGCCCAGCAAGAAACAGTGTGACAAATAAACAGATATATTTTCTCCATGCATCCTTTGCACAAAATACTTCCAATAATCTGGGTGGCCCATCACATGGAAAATTCCAGAAAATCCATAGGGAAAATTCATCAAATATGAAATATCCTTCAGGGAACCAGGATTTATACCCACAGTTATAAAGAATAACTGAATGGATAGGTCTTACCCTCTCTGCAGTGAACATAAAAACAGGTTTGGTGTTAAATTACTAACAGTAGGCATCTGGCAAGAACTACATCCCATCCAAGGGCAGACCCAAGACCACTCTCTCCTATAGATGCAGATACCCCCAAAGTCCTGCCAAATACTAGCATATTTTATGTCAGTCAATAAGGGTAACAGAAATATTTTTTCCTGGCTTTATTAGAAATTAAATTACCCCTATCTTGAATTCAGAGACTACCTTCCAAATAAACATAGATAAGGTCAGACTATGTGGTTTTTCTTGTGATGTTTCATACTTTTCAGTTTTATTTCATCAAATAAAAAATACAAATTTGAACAAGCAAAATGAAAAACAAATAAATGTGACAGGGACATTAGTGCATGTATGCAATGGCCCCTTAGAAATCTTTTAAATATGGGATGAGGTCCACAGAAGTTAAGTTAGAATTAAAATTGTGAAAGTTAGTAGTTGTGACAACTGAATTGGGTAAGATATGCCAGACTTTGGCAACTCTGTTACAAAAACTGATTTTTTTACAATTGAGTTTAAAGCGTTTTACATTAAGTTTATAATGGTTATTTGCACACGTTATATTAGAATTAAAACTAAAAAACTCATTTATGGGTAAAACATGAGTATGTACAATTTTGTATGCAATACCTAAATCTGACTGAAGGTGTTGCAATTCTAAATTATCCAACCAAGAATTTTAAACTTAGTAGCACAGGATATTCTATTTTGGACAGAAGAATGCAAGACTTTTCTTGTAAAGTACTTCTGTCCAATATGTGATAAGGATTGCAAACAGTTGAATAATATTCTAGGATTGGCTTAAAGTATGTTTTGTAAGCTGTCATGCCCCTGTTGGAATCTGATTCTAAGGGAGAGGTGGAACAGCTGACAGGAAGTGGGAGTGTGGCTCCAGCAGCTGTGGAGAAAACTGTGGAAGGGCACAGTCTGGCTGGGCATTCAGAGGAAGACCCAGGCCCACCCCCTCTTCATCCTAGGGCATGCAGGGAGGAACGGATAAGGGAGCAACATGGGTTACGGAGGAGAAAAAGGCCCTGATTCCCTTCATTAGCTGCAGCTGGGAAAACAGGATAAAAATGGTGTTTGTGCACAACTCCTTGCTGGAAGGAAAGCATGAATTATTTTGGTTTGTCGAGTCTTATCTGCGTTCTGCCATCCTCCAAACTGTGTGTGTTTCGTTATCTTTTGAAGTCTTCAATTCCTTATCCTGCCCTGTCTTGTTAATTGCTGCAGCGTGGTTTGTGTTGGTTTTTATTTACAATTTATATGTACTTTGGGTTCGGACAGAATTTCTTCTCTTTAAAAACTGTTCTTGGGAGAGTTTTTTCTCCAGCCAAGGATAACTGGACATTGGGGGCCAAGTTGGAGGTATTGAAGGGACTTTACTTATTTTTGTGACTTTGTTGCTTTTGTGCCATGCCCCGGGTCATCACAAATAGATTATTTCCAAAGGATATTTCCATATCCATTTCACTATTATGTCCAGAATGCCACATTGATTGTTTGTACTAATTATTCTGGAAATTCTGGTGCTAATGACATCCTATTAAAATATTTCAGTGGCCTAATAGATTCTTAAGCATTGAGCATAAAAGGAAAGACTAAAAATTAAACATTCCCTTGTTTTTGTCTTCTGAGCTAAAGCAGGCATTTTCAAAGAAAAGATAGGAGCCTTTATTTTCATTTAAAAGTAAGACTAAGTTCCAACTGTGCAACATATTGCCAGCTTTAGGATAATTTACTTTCTGCTATACGTAAAATAATAAATCATTCACCATTTTCTAGGCTTGCTTCTTCAACATTCATCTCAGCTACTGCAAACCCCTTTGTTAAAAACATTTGCTTGCTAGTTGCACAATGTATTATAGATTAATTACTCAATAACAATTATAGAGGTGATGCGTGACTGAGGATTCACACTCACACATTTCGGTTAAGTTAAACATAGATATTCAGTTTCATTGTTGCCTTAGAATGAGGACTTCTGTATGATATGATAATAAAACAAGACAAGTCATATAACATTCATTGTGCTGAAGAAATATACAAGAAAGGCAGATTTTCACCATCATTGAGAAAATGAATAGTTCCTCTTCTTAGATGTACAATTTTCTTCATAAGCTTCATTTCCTCGATAATCTTAACTATTTGCAATAAGGAGTTCAACAAGTTAAATACATTAAACACCCATTCTAATCAGAGCAAATGGTTAAATTCTCATATTCCATTAAGAATGATACCACTTTGATTGCCATAAAGGAGTTTACCAGTCATTTTCTTTATAGTGGTTTAATATGTGTGATCTAATCAAAAGGACTTGTGGTTTTGTGATTACAAGTAAAGCAAAAAGATAAATTTAGCTGAAATTTATATAAGAAGTTTGGACCAAAACAAGAAGGGGAGTAATATCAGGTCTATAAGTTCTGACCTACAAAAATCTGGATGATTTATGTTTTTGCTTTGAACAGAACTAGCAACCACTGAGTGAAAGATTTTATTGCATGGCAGGAGAAATGGGGAGGGAAAATTGCTTAAACACTTCTTCTGATCATTTTTCAATTAAATTTGTGTTTTTTTAGAGAAACTTCATTAGACTCTATCTTTTCTAAGTACTTTGTAATGAAAAATAAAATACAGAGGGAAGAATCAAATTGTTCAATATAGTGGATACAATCTATTTATTGGCAGACAGTCATTCATCTAAAAGATTAACTCCTCTGTTTGGCACTTAAAGCAGAGGTAATCTACTTTTTTGGCTAGCAAACAGCACTGCAGCTCCCACTTAACAACCACAATTGGGATTGGAACCTCAGTCATTGAGCAAGATGCCCATGTTACTGCCTCACTCAACGACTACAATCGTGGCATTCCAGATTGTGGTTGTTAAGCAATCTCCGGAGTTGTGAAGTGGATGGAACAAAAGAGCCTGCTGAAGGATTTCAGCTTCATGCAGAACTGAAATCCTCTTTATCAGGTAAACTGTTCACTCTGCAACAGTGGTTCTTTGTTTTTGGACCATCTTGCTACTTGAGATAAGGAAAGCCCCTTTCTTCTTTATAATTAGAAGGAAAATTAAAAATCATGGTATGCTGGCAGGCATTTAGTCCTTAGTGTGTCTTGATGTTTCTTTCTTATTTAATTTTTGTTTGGAATTTATATTATGGTCTTAACTGTGTACCTCAGTTACATTGTTCATGGAGTCCTGGTTGATTGAGGTAGCTTATAAATTTAGTAAAGACATAAATACAATCAATTCCTTCCAACCCCAGTTTGTGGGGTAAAAAAGCCAAACAGAACAAAAGAATACCAAATATGTATGAATCCAAACACAGAATTTCCAGATCCTAATAAAAGCTGCATACACCCTTGCTCTGGTTGAACACCTTAGTATTAATAGGCCATTGCTCTTCAAAGTTGTCTCTGGTGTGTCTTTGCTGGGATTGTCCCGACTTTTCCAGTCTAAGAAATAGTTTCACCCCTGATATTGCTACAAGACAAAGCTGTACACATTTTCCCCCTATGCCCAATAGATGCATATGAAAGCTTTCAGGTTGTTTCATTTGCACCACGGTAATACAACATTGTCTTTTGTCTTGCACTTTACAGGGCTTTGCTGTAAGTAGAGCAATAGTGGTCATTTGCTAGCCAAATGCAGAAAAGTGGGAGAGGTTAAGAGAGATGGGCTGATCTTTCTATTGACTCGTTTTGCCAATCACTATGAATTGGGTATCTTCAGATCAGTGCAAGACCTAATATGAACATCAGGATGTCTGACGTTTTCCCATCTGAGGAATGAATAAATATATATGTATTGTATGTATTCATTATCCCAAGTTCTTAAAATTCCTGTGGCTTTTCTAAAATATTATTTTCTCCAGATATTGTCAGTGTGAATGAGCCAAATAAAGGGCATGCCAGTCCAAGAAGATGCAATGCAATGTAGTGGATTTTTATATACCATCCCTCATGCCGAATGCCACAAAATAGTTCACAGGGACAGAAATCTAATACTTTACAGAGCGAGGTGCAGCAATTCCCAGAATGGCAGAAAGAGAAAGTGACATATGGAAATGTAGCCCAGAAAAAGGAAGTGCTGCAATTTAAAAGGCAGTAAAGATGCAGGTAAATATCCTTGGGGAGAAGTCAAAGTGACGGATGCAGCAATAGTGTTCTGTGTCAATCGGAAACAAAGACAACAACTGATGAGCAGAATTAACTTAGAGACACAAGTGATTGCTAGCAGGCAGGCTAACCTTTGAGCATCAAGCTCATTCCAGGGAGCAGAGTAAGAGCTGGTATCTTGTTAGCACCAAACTGCCTCTTTCTCACCACTACTACAGTCCTTCTGAGTCCTCCTAAGAATCAGGCATGCTAAATAGCCATTGAATGCAATCATCTTCCAGTGGCAGAAATGCAGACTGGCCAGGACATCGTTCAGGATAACATATTCCATCTTGCAAGCCAATGATCCAAGTTCTCAAAAGCTAAAGAACTAGGATGATAGAGTTAGGTTTGCAACACATTTCGATAAAACTATGTGCTGCAGGGTTGACCAAGGATTTATCCTTCTTTGGGGAAGGGGAAGTTGGGCTATCCAGTGAAGGATTCTTTGGTTGTTTCTAAGCACCTGGTTCTTTAGGGTCATTTGTAGAGTGGGCAGATAATGGTGAAATTAGTCAGACAGACTAAACATGTTGCTCCTCTGGACACCTTTTTGGCTTTCACATACAGGGTGCAGATATTTTTTTAAAGTTTGGGGAGTTTAAGGAGCAAAATAATTGCCTTAAACTTAGCCTTGAGCACTTTATCCTTAAAACCACTGAGCCTCTTTGAATGATTCATGTCCCATCTGGTAAAAAGCCTAAGGAAGCTCATGAAGAAGCAGAAAGTTTGCATGATAGGTAGTCCTCGACTTACAACAGCTCATTTAGTGACTGTTCAAAGTTACAACAACCCTGGAAAAATGACTTGTGACCGTTTTTCACAGTTATGACCATTGCAGCACCCCCATAATCATGTGATCCACATTCAAATGCTTGGCAACTGGTTCATGTTTATGACTGTTGCTGTGTCCCATGGTCACGTGATCAATTTTTGTGACCTTCTGACAAGCAAAGTCAATGAGGAAACAAGATTCACTTAACAACTGAGTTACTAACTAATCAGCTGCATGGGTTCACTTAACAATTGTGGCAAGAGTGGTCATAAAAAAATTCACTTAACAAATGTCTCATTTAACAACATAAATGTTGGGCTCCATTGTGATTGTAAGTCAAGGACTACCTGTACTAGTTTAGGTGAACTTTTTGACATATGAATCCCCTATGGGTGTTCCAGCCCCAAATAGCAATTTTTCAGGGACATCTGTTCAAAATGTGTCCCATGGAAATCAACAGAGGCATTTTTTCAAATCATAGGGATGTGAGCAAAATTCACATCACTGTGGAATACACTTACCTTCTGCTGAACACAGAAATATCATTTTGGTAAATAATAATAATAATAATAATAATAATAATAATAATAATAATAATAAATGACTAGATTTTGGATCATTCCCACATTAAGATAAGGGAAGAATGCAAAAATTCCTTCATCATGTTTAACTGCATGCAAAATTATAAAGCCTGTCTTAAACAGTTATTATTTTGGAATGCAATCAGGAAGTTATGTTTTTGACTGGGTTCCTTAGAGCAGTGAGCATTTTTTTTCCAGGCTTGCAAAGTCAGGGTATTTTAACAAATAATGAGTAGCAATCTCTTCACATTTATGAGAGATCCAAAGCACTTATTCTGAATTGTTTTCAAAGTTTGTAAAGCCCTTCTGGCTACATGGCTCCAGAGAAACAGATTTTTAGTTTAGTTAACTTTCTTCTGCAAATAATTTCCGGTCTTTCCAGAATGTCAGCTCAACTATTATGAGAATATCAAGTATATACAGTAGACATTACTATGATTTGACTATTACAGATGACTTGTTTTTCAGAATCATGCCAATGCTATTCCCTATATTTTTTTACTGTACACCAAACAGATTTTCTTGTTTTCTGGCATTTTATATTCAAATCTAAATCACTGGATTATTTAACATTGCAAGTCTGATTCCCTGAGACATCTATATTATGCTTATTTATTACAGTCTTAATGTTAGGGCATCAATGTCCTACTTTGGCACCTTATTAATATTTCTCTCACGAGTCACTAATTCAGTGTTTGCTAAACTACCCTGGACAAAATAAAAGGATTAACTTTTTAAATAATTATTGACTTGCTTTTTACAGTGGATTTACAGAGACATTGTCTATTAGGACTACTACTAGGTGCCCCAATTACATCATGTCAGCGAGAGGAGGGCAAATAGATTATTATTATACACAAAAAAACGACAGTGTAGACAGCAAATGAGATAACTATGCTGGGTTTCGTACCACAAATCACTAGTTGAACACTTCCCAAACATTTAGGACTGTGTGATGTATCGGCGGATTTGCGAGCAGATCCCAGTAAGGTGGCCTTCTGCAGCTGACCAATGGTGATTTTGTCAGTGCCAATTGTTTTCAAGTGCTTGCCTAGGTCTTTAGGCACAGCACCCAGTGTGCCGAGTACCACTGGAACCACCTGCACTGGTTTATGCCAGAGTCTCTGCAGTTCGATTTTCAAGTCCTGATATCTGGTGATTTTTTCACACTTTAGGCACACTGGGTGCTGTGCCTAAAGTTGTTTCTCATCAATTCTGCTGTCACCAGGTATGGCAATGTCGACGATCTACACTTTTTTCTTCTCCATAATTGTGATATCCAGGGTATTGTGTTCCAAAACTTTTGTCAGTCTGTGTTTGGAAGTCCCACAGTAGTTTTGCATGCTCATTTTTGACCACTTTTCAGGCCTATGATCCCACCAGTTCTTTGCTACAGGCAGATGGTAGTTGCAACACAAGTTCCAATGGACCATCTGAGCGACTGTGTTGTGACATTTTTTGTAGTCAGTCTGAGCGATTGTCTTGCAACAGCTCAATATGTGATCGACAGTTTCATCCGCTTCTTTGCAGAGTCTTCATCTAGGGTCATCAGCAGATTTTTCTCTTCTGGCTTTGACTGCATACTGTGATGACCCAGAGTATCTCAGAAATATAACAAAATCCAAAACGTAATTAAAAGTCCTTTAATGCCTTCAACTTGGCTTCACTGTTTAATTGTTCACAGTGGAGGAGTCATATAACATATCAAAGGCAAAAAACACAGTTCACAATTTAAAGAGCCGATAACGAAGAAAAAGCCAAAAACAAACCACATTAATACAGTTCCTTGGCAGACCAGGATAGATAATTGCCAGCTGCAGGAAGATAACCAGGGACAGTCCATTGGAATAACACCAACCAAGATAAACCTTCTTTAGAACTAAAACACTAACCTTGACTCCAGCAGCCTGACTACGCATTTCCGAACTTATATACAGAGCTCTCAGCTGTAAGCCCTGAGGAGGATCATGGCCCTCTCCTCCCGAGTAGACCACACTTTTCCCTGATCGTCTCCTCCCTGAGTGCCCTGGGATGTACAGGAGATGGGCCTGGATCCTCCTCTGAGTGCTCAGCCAGCCTCTGCCCTTCCCCAGCCTCCTCCACCATCTCTGGAGCCACACTCCCACTCCCTGTTGGCTGTTCCTCCTCTTCCTCGGAGTCAGTCTCCACCAGGGGCATGACACATACATTCTAATGGCTTGTTCTTGGGCTGCAAGAATCAGGCCTTCTGTCTCTTTCTTCAGTGTTCTGTTGGTCAGCCATAACCAGGTCTTTTCCTTATCTACTTTTCCTTGGATCTTTTCAAGGAACTGCCCATGCAGTTACACCAGCTGTCAGCCCGAGTTTGCATCTCTGTTTTCCTGTATTGATTCTTGGATTGCTGCACTTTGAGCAGCTTCCTGTTGTTCACCTCCATCAAAGTTGGTTCAACACTGTCTTTCACATAATCTACCAGAGCATGCTTTTCTTCTTTGACTGTCTGCTTCACTTGCAGAAGTCCTCTGCCACCTGCTTTTCTGGGCAAATACAGCCTGTCAACATCACTACCTGGGTGCAGTGCATGGTCATCAGTTTCCTCATTTTCCTGTTGTGGCCCTGCCTCGTGAGCCTGTGCTGACAGAGGAAGAGGACCTGGATGATGAAAAAGAGGAGGAACGGGCAATGCCTTCCTCACCAGGGCCTTCCTCCCCAGGACCTTCCTCCCTGGCAAGGTCTCCCTCCCCAGGACCTGCCTCCCTGGCAAGGCCTCCCTCCCCAGGACCTTCCTCCCTGGCAAGGCCCCCCTCCCCAGGACCTTCTTCCCTGGCAATGCCTCAGGTTTCTTCGGAAAGCCAAGAGGAACAGCCTGAGAGACACGTATCAGTACGGCCACGGCGAGGGAGGGAGGAGGAGGATTCCTGGCTTGATCCCAGGCAACGTCAGCAGCAACGTAGGGGGCGTGGGAGGGCCAGAGATTGAGCTGGACCACACCCCACCAGGTATAAAAGTGGGTGTGCCTACGTTACAAACTCTGTACGTGACAAAGTGTGGAATAAGCCGAGAATTCTGTCTGTGTGCCTGATTTGGTTTCTGGACTTTGAGAATAAATCAGTCCTTCTGTGAGTACTTCATTTCTTGTTAGCTCCAAATTTGGTAGTGAGAGTCTGGGTGACTGCCAACACTCTTATCGGGAGAGATAACTTGGATTTTGGAGACAGGCCAGCGTGACTCTCTGTGCTAGTGTTGCTGCCAAGTTCCTTACCTTCTGGGGAAGGGAAGGGGAGACAGAACATTTTCCTATCCACGTTGTCCAGCTCTGCCTGTGTCCAGTTTACGATCCCACCAGTATATCTGATGACAGGTATGGCCTAGGTATTTATAGCATTGATGGTGTTACCACCATTCAGTTTGCTTTTTAGAATTTTTCTGACCCTTTGTGTGTGTTCTTTGCTGACCACATTTTTCACTTGCCCATGCTTGATATTGTCCAGCTGCAGTATGCCCAGGTATTTGTAGGCTTCGGGTTGGTGGTACCTGATAGCTTGTCCATTGGGCATTTCGATTCCATCACTTTCTACGATTTTTCCTTTCTTCAATGCCACTGTGGTGCATTTGTCCAGGCTGAGCTCCATGATGATGATGATGATGATGATGATGATGATGATGATTAAGATGTGGATAAAACATCCATTCTGTGATTGCTTCTAACTACTAAGGGGGAAAGACAGGTAATCAGAATCTATTATATACCAGGAGGATCTCCAAGAAGACAAACATTTGTGCTTGGAAGAAAAAGATAAATGTAGGAATTTGGTGATACAGTGGTCAGAATACAGTACTGCAGGCTACTGCCGGCTGCCAGCAGTTCAGCAGTTCAATTCTCATCAGCTCAAGGTTGACTCAGCCTTCCATCCTTCTGAGGTTGGTAAAATGAGGATCCAGATTGTTGGAGGCAATATACTGACTCTGTAAACCACTTAGCGAGGGCTATAAAGCATTGTGAAGTAGCATATAAGTCTAAGTTCTATTGTTATAAATGTGTCACGACCTTTAAAGGGATATTTTGTGTATGAAAGTCCTTAACACAAAGGTATCAAGGTTATGACATAAATAACAATCACAATAAACTTTACAAATGTTTAGCATTTGAAACATTTCATGTATGATGCTTTATTAATTTGCAACAACCACTTAAGGCCCATAGCCCTTCCCTTTCAGCTCGCTGGGTTGTTGTTGTGTGGAAAAAATAGGAGGAAAGCATATTAGTAGTTCACTGCCTTGAGGTATTTATCAAAATAATAAATACAGCAATTGTCTCATCAATAAATATGAATATTTCCTAAAATAGAAATGGAGACCTGTTTAGACCTAAGCATTCATATAATTCTGAATCTGCTTACAGAAAATCTCCAACAACCATATAAGATATTTCAATGTTCAGTTTCTCCTTGTCATTTGTTAACTTTGAGAAGCTACACATGTTTCTGTGAAGTGTTTTAGTTTCAGTACTGAAAACTCAGTGAGTTTTATAGGTACAGCAGAACTCCATTTCCAAAATAGTAGATATTAGATCAGAAAGGGACAGAGGAAATTATGGCAACACCATAACAAAGTCCCAGGAACATTGCAGGTTGTCTATCTTTAAATACTTGGCCACCTAAAAATCCACAACAGGAGCTAAAGTTTGGCCAATATGTTACAGTTATTTTCAGGGGTGAGATTCAACTGGTGATACTACCGTTTCGCTGCACATGCGTGTAAAAAACCTTAAGCTGTGCCGCCCGGATTGCTGAAAAGCGCTGCACGCGGGTGCGCAGTGTTTGAAAAGCCACCTTTTTCCTGCTTTTTCACCTCAGCTGCTTTGCACAGCACAGCTGAGGTTGAAAAAGCAGGAAATAAAGGATAGGTAAGAGCCCAGACGGGCGGGCCAAACAGCAGCAAACACAGAACAGGTTCGGTGTCTGCTGCTCTTCAGAGCTACTGGTTCTATAGAGCCAGGCAGAACCGGTAGCATCCCACCCCTGGTTATGTTGGGAAACTGCCAGGTAGGCTGAAGTGGGAGGGTCAAGCAAGGGCTTAGCTTAGAGTCATTGCAGAGCTGCAAAAGCCATAAACTTGACCTCCCCCAAGATCCATGGGATCTTATCTGGGAATCCCAGGTGAAAACTAGTAGTCTATGAAGATTCTTGCAATCTAAGTAGAGAATAATAAATTTGCTTGCTTTAGCTATTATGAGTAGCTTTGGTTGTTTGCACCTGACAAATTATTTTCATATTCATGTTTTTCTGCAATAAAATTATCTTTCCCCATCCCTAAATGTGGGAAAGCTGCCTTATACATACGTGTGTATATTCATACTTTAAATATCTAGTATCACACATTTTTTTCTAAATTGTAACTATCCTAGAGGTAGTCCTTGACTTACAATCCCAATCGGGGTTGGAACTTCCATTGCTAAGCAATGTGATAATTAAGTGAGATGTACCTGATTTTACAAGCTTTTTTTTTTTTTTGCAAATCTGGCAAATCTTGCCTCATTGACTTTGCTTATGGGAAGCTCCTGGGAAAGATTACAAATGGTGATCCCATGATCCCAGGATGTTGCTGCTGTTGGCAGTATGCCAGTTGCCAAACACCTGAATTTTGATCACATGACCGCTGGGATACTGCAACAGTTGTAAGTATGAGGACCATCTTAAATTACCTTTTTCCAGCACCATCATACTTTCAAATGGTTCTTAAATGTATCGTCACAAGTCGAGATCTACCTGTATTCTTAAATTCTCTCATACAGTTCTAAGCAAAATGCAACGTTTAAACCTTTCTTATTACTAAGACATCAACTTTTTATTCCTTGCCCTTGTCGTCCCACTTGCAATTCAGTTACTGCTAAGTCCTGTGATGTTACCTAGTAATATCCCAAATTTGCTGGACCATAAATTATATAAGTTTTATTTTATCTGTTTAAAATTTCAGTAATTACATCACTTTTTCCAAGGACTTTGGATATATAAGCAATTACACAGAATACTTTGTCAAGTGAATTGTATAAAACAGACTTAGGCTCATAGTAGACCACACTCTTCCATAAGGATATTTCCACACCGTTAATATACTTTCCTTAGTTACAACAGATAGACTTCATATCAGTTAGCTGGCATTGTCAGCAATGAAATTGCAGGTACATGAAAACTGATTTATGTGAATTAGTTGATATGACATTGCAGCAACAAAGAAACAAATTGTACTCCTATTTTCAGCAGCTGCAGAACTGCCATGAAATCTGACCCATTCTAAAGTGTAACAAGCTCTCTCCTCTCACTAGCACAGGTGTGCTTGTGTTGCATATCTGATCAATTGTGTATAATATAAACAAACGATTTCTTTTGTTTTCCCCATCACAATGGGATATATTGTCCTGCATTGCAGGCATGGCACTGAGAATCTGGGTCCCTAACAAAGGGGGGAAAGGTAGTTGAAGTAGCAATCTGTAGGAGATTATCATTTAAATGATACAGTTCTAGGCTGCATAAACAGAGGGATAGAATCAAGATCACATGAAGTGTTAATACAACTTTATAATGCCTTGATAAGGTCACACTTGGAATACTACATTCAGTTTTGGTTGCCACAATGTAAAAAAGATGTTGAGACTCTAGAAAGGGTGCAGAGAAGAGCAGCAAAGATTATTAAGGACTGGAGGATAAAACATATGAAGAACAGTTGCAGGAACTAGGTGTGCCTAGTCTTATGAAAAGAAGAACTAGGGGAGACATGTTAGCAGTGTTCCAATATCTCAGCTGCCACAAAGAAGAGGGAGTCAAGCTATTCTCCAAAGCACCTGAGGGCAGGACAAGAAGCAATGGGTGGAAACTAATCAAGGAGAGAAGCAACTTAGAACTAAGGAGAAATTTCCTGACAGTTAAAATAATTAATCAGTGGAACAACTTGCCTCCAGAAGTTGTGAATGTTCCAACACTGGAAGTTTTTAAAAAATATGTTGGATAACCATTTGTCTGAAGTGGTGTAGGGTTTCCTGCCTAAGCAGAGGGTTGGACTAGAAGACCTCCAAGGTCCCTTCCAACTCTTCTCTTCTATTCCTATTCTAATTCTATTCTAATTCTGTTCTATACACACTTACTCAGAGCACCAAGCATTCTTTTTTCATTTGAAATTCCCCAAAGTGAATTTATACCTACATTACTGCAAATTACTACAGGTAGTCCTCAACTTACAACAGTTCATGAAGTTTCAAGGTTTAACAGCACAGAAAAAATGACTTATGACCATTTTTCATACTCCTGACCATTGCAGCATCCTCATGCTCATGTGACTTACATTTGGATGCTTGACAACTGGTTCATATTTATGACGGTTGCAGGGTCCCAGGGTCATGTGATCCTCTTTATAATCTTCTGACAAGCAAAGTCAGTGGGAAGCCAGATTCACTTCACAAGAATGTTAGCAGCTTAACAACTGTGGGGATTTACTCAACTGTGGCAAGAAAAGTCATAAATTTTTTCACTTGGCAACAGAAATTTTGGGCTCAATTGCAGTCATAAGTCAAGGACTACCTGTATTAAGTTATTCTCACAAATAACTGAAAACATTCCATTCTAGAGCAAATGAGGGCTTGAAGCTTTTAAAAAGTTCCCTTCCAAATGCCTCTGGAAAACAATTGTCAACAAACTCCTAATGAATTAGGTCAATGGCCAATATAATTCAACATTTTATGTCACCTAGGGGTGATATAATCAGATCCTTTCAAAAATTTAAATAAATAGAGCCAATGAGATTCTGTTCTGAAATAGGTCTTCAGTTGTTCAGAAGCCAATATCTACTTCTGTTTCTTTAAAATTAATTCAACTGCAAGATTACTTCTAAAAATTGGATTTAGGGTAAGCCCTTTGATGCAGATTGACATATTGGCTCATCTCATCAGTCTGGGACAACAAAACAATATACAATTAATACAAATAAAGTTAACCAAAACAATATTCATAATGCCATTAGGAGCCAAGCTTAGTGAACATATACCGAATTGAAAATGCCTGGGCAAATTAACACTTAATAATTAAAAGAGTTATTCTATAAAATGCTTATATTTTATATTCTCTGGCAATATATTGAAGTGCGTGAAGACTTTTCAATTTTAGATGTGCCGGATGATATTACTATTTCTGTCCCATTCCAGTCTGATTTCAAGTCTAGTTTAGAAAAAGAAACAGCTTTGGTAGATAATTTATATCACAGCTGAATATGAAAATATCCATTGGTTCTCCCATGTTTCTTAGCAGTTTTCAATATCATTGACCATGGCAGTTTTCTAGACTTCCTTAAGAGATATAGAATACATTGTTATGAAATATAAGCTTATAAACCACCTTTTTAGAGAATGTGGAAGCAAATTTTTAGAAGATGGATGCAAACTGTAGCTATAGCAGACTATCTTCACTATCCCATTTAATGTAAGGGGATTCCTGTAAGATGGGAGGCTTGGGAAATACTTTTAGCAGAAGATGACTCATTCAGAAACAGATGGTAGAAGATGAAAGTATCTGGTTTTGCTGGGAATTTGATGTTGGGTAGAAATACCCCTCTCATTTGTTTATAGAGAAACATTTCAAAAAAGAAAACAAAGAAGAGAATTGACTGGAAAACACTACTTGTCGGGAAACTAATGCAGCTTTTTCTCTTGAAAGATATGGGGCTCTTTTAGATGTGATGGACAATGGGGATAATAAATGGAGGGCCACATTCTCATACTTATAGATGCTTGATTTGGAACCTCTGCTGTAGACAGTGAGCCAAGCACAAGAATAGAGCATACCAGGCTGTTAGACATCTCCTCCAAAATATTTGTGGAACAACTTAAGAAGAACCAAAATGAACCAGAGAAACATAGATGAATAAGCACATATCCCAGAAATTTTTCTCCAAAAATAATTGGCTCAATTTCATGATTTAAGAATCCCTAGCAACTAATGATCTAGCTGTTAAGAAGTTCTATTTTGTCCTTCATGCTTTGTAACATCTGTATGAAATCACTATGATAATCATCATGCAGATGGTTCCCTGCTATGTCTCAGATTCCTATCTACTTATCCCAGGAAGGCAATGGAACAGTGCCTGGAGGCACTTTGTGGATAGATGATGATGATGAACAAGCTGAAACTTAACCAGAGAGGACAGGAATTCTTGATGAGGCTCTGTTCTCTCTGACAGATGATATACACTTCTCCTGAATTCTGTACTAACCAAGAAACTCAGCTGGTAACAATGGTTAGGAATAACTTACCAGCTTCAGCTGATATGCCAACTGTAACCATACCAAAAGTTTATGTTGATGAAGATTCTTAGTCATCAGGCTTCTCAGACTGAAGAAGTTATTTGAATAAGTAGCAAAACATTTCAAACTAAAAAGAAAAGAAGTACAGTTGTCATAACTCAACTTCCAGACATCAAGAGATCATGGAACTTGGTTCAGGTATCTATGCATTAGCGATATCCATATGATTCAACATGGAGCTGCCAGGAAACAGAATCACTTGAATTATCCTCAAGGGATAAGATAAGCAGTCAAATCATGTGATCCCACTTAGTGAACATTTTCTGTATTTCTTACCCAATAAATCTCCATCCATATCTCCTCACTATGTGTATGCACATCTGGGCAAATAATTAAGCTACAACACATGAAATGAAGGGCTTTATTGGTAATAGCCAACAAGACATAGAATTCTATTTCAGATAAAAATATATCACTATTAAGCTTGCTCAAGGAAAGTTTCTATCAAATATGGAGTTATTTTTTTCAAATTGAGGAATTAGTGTGAATTATTTTAATATTATACTCTAACAGAATAGAGGTTTTTTTATTATTGTACATAACATTTATATACTACTCAATCCGTAAAGATTCTTGGCAATTTATAAAGAAATAGCTAGAACCAATTCCACTGCAAGTAGTGTTGCTGGTTAATACTTTTCCTGAGTTTAATGTTTTTAAATGTACAATAGGCATTTATTATTTGGAAAACTGCTTTTGGAACTCAGCCTGCAAGTGCTCTAAATAAATAACTATTTTTCCTAGGAGCTATGAGTCTATCTAGATTGTAATCCTTTGCTTATTTTTGTCTTATCGGAGAGGAGGGTTCATGCTATGTTTGTACATTGGTGAAGTAACCATTCAACAAACCCCAACAGCAGAAACTCTTTGTCCTTATAATAATTTCAGATCAGTTTGGAAGTAAGCTTGCTATTTCTAAAAAAAAGACATTCTGGGTATGGTATAAAACAAGTATTCTCTTCTCTGAAATTACTACTCTGATCACCTCAATGTGTGTGGTGATCTGACATTACTGGTACTAACATGACGTTGAAATGGTAGGGAGGTCTCCTCCCCACCTTCCCACTGCGATTTGCTACTCTGCATGGTTACACACCAGCCTAAAACAACCCCTGGGAAATGTAGTTTTCACAAGACTTACTCTAATGTGTTATTTGAATCAAGTGTTATGAGCCCTAAGAGTCATATTCCCATGGCTTGAACTTCAAATCTCAGTGACATTGTGAGTTAGCAAACAGTTAAAGTTTATAGACTATCTCTGGCTTTCAAATCTGTTCTGAACATTAAAAGTCCTGAAATATAGACTGAGAAACAAAGAAAATTGTGCCTTTTGCTAGCTATTATTTCTCCAAGCAATTCACCCTCTCACCTACCTGAGCAAGTCTAGAGAAAGCGGGTTGTTATGAAAGAGACTTTTTGTGGTTTTTTAATGTCTGAGTGCATAATTACAAATCAAACATATTCACATTATTAACTTTTATAAGTTTATTAGTCTCAGTGCTAATGAAACCATTCATCCCTTGCAAAGGCACATGGCTCCCTAATGAAACTTTAGTAGATGGAAAAGCAGTTAAGTGAATACATCCAAATGTTTATGCCAAATTCTTTGTGCTGCAGCAAGGAGAGAAGATCACACTGCTTTCAAACTGCTCTCAGAAACTAACAAATAGCTTCAATGATCCCCACACAACAAGCTGTGTTTTTAGGTAGGCACACATTCATATTATAGAAGTACAATAACATTCTTCCAATAGCATAGCTGTTTATTTAAAATTAACTAGATTTAATCTTCTCAGTATAAAAAAAACAACAGCATAAGAAAAATAGATAAATATAAAATAGATCTTTTCCCCTAAGTTCATGTTGGAGCAATCACTGCAATTCCACCTATACTGGGAGATGTAGCTATAAATACTCTAGTAAGAATTCCTTTGGATAAAGATTTGGGAAAAGCATTTTGACTCACTTCAAATTCCAGAATAAGCTACATACTGGCATCAAAATGCAGCAACATTAATCTGTCTCCCAGCCAAAAATCTGTTTGAAAGAGAGAAAGAGAGAAAGAGAGAGAGAAAGAGAGAGAGGGAGAGACTTCTGAATATGAAACGTATACTATTGAAAGTTGCATACAAACAGTAGTAATTACATTTAAGAAACAGCTTACATTAGGAAAATTGCATTTAAAAAAGCCTACATCACTGACATTTACATGTTAATGAATGAAAGCAAGATCATTTGCATTTTAAAAGTCTCTTGGGCAATTTGACCAAACAGTTATGTAAATTAGAAGATGTGTACAAAAATCTCCATATGCTATGGATGATAGCAAATTTAAATGGTTATGACGTTTTGTATGAATTGTAAAAATAGGGAAAAGAAAGATTGGAAGACTTCCCTTCTAACATATACAATAAACTGAATGGCATTTAAACTGAATGGAATTTAAACACATCCAGACACTGCATGCATTTTGCCACCCGTTCTTCCTGTCAAGCCTACTCTTCCTCCAGCAAGCTCCCACCTACTTCGATATTACAGGTTAAAGTCTCAGCAAGATTTACCTTTGTAGCAAACCCTTGAAAGAGAACGTACCAGTGTTGGTATGCTACGGTTCAGACCAGTTCATCCAAACTGGTGGTAAAAAAAGCCTCCAACGATCAGCTGAGAGTAGGAAAAGAGAAAGTGCAGGATTGTCCCTCCCACCTGCCCCAGCACTTTTCTCTTCTTTATTCTCTCAGCTGTTTGGTGCTGCAGGCCTCAGCTCATGTGGGAAAAGCTGCACTCATGCACGTGCAATCACCAAACTGGTAGTGGAACAGGTAGGATTCCACTGCTGGAATGGACTTGTTAATGTGTTGAGTTCAATGGGAGGGATGCATTTTCACTGCTCTGAAGACATATCTTGAAGCATGGCTGCCAGATTTCAAGACCTGGTTATAGCACAAGGCCTTCCTATCTGCTGGATAATTTGATCCGTTACCCCATAATATCCTTGCCTAATTATTTCCCATGAATGGAACCAGGTCAAAAGCTGAGAAGACCAGGCTCTCTGTGCTGCCAATTCAAGCAATTTAGTTATCCATACCTGAAGAACTGAAATGTCACTTGCAAGGAATAGTCTCCCCAGTGCAGTGGTCCCCAAACTTGGTAACTTTAAGACTTGTGGACTTCAACTCCCAGAAAGCTGGCTGAGGAATTCTGGGGCTGAAGTCCACAAGTCTTAAAGTTGCTAAGGTTGGAGATAGGGTGGGATTCTGACGGTTTGGCACCCTTGCTCCAAAGATCAGCTGTCCATCGAGCATGCCCAAATCAGTCCAAACTGGTAGAATCCCACTTATCTCCAACCTTAGCAACTTTTTTGTGGACTTCAGCTCCCAGAATTCCTCAGCCAGCTTTGAATTCTGGGAGTTGAAGTCCACAAGTCTTAAAGTTGCCAAGTTTGGAGACCTCTGCCCCAGTGCATCTTCTATGAAGATACAGATACAGCTGCCAGGAGGGAAGAAGTAGGAGGTCGTCCTGATTTGTTTTTAACAAAGGAAAAAAAACATAATGGTGATAGGAACAGAATCAATGTCACCAAGGCCAGTGTATCTGCTCTGAAGCCCTACAGAGATACAGCAGATAATTATTCAAAAGAAAGAACACCCTCCAAATTAGCAAACCTATTAAATGTCTGTGGCAGTATTTCAAAGGCCAGTTTGATACCTTCAAGATTTATTAACAGTAGGTTCCAGCAGTTGTTTTAAAAAGAAGGATGCATATACCCACATCCTACCCAACACTATTTGGATGTCTGGATGCAGGTAACAACAGCCGCCACCCCTGTTCTATTATCCTCCTCTTTCCACAGCAGAAGAAAATTTGTGACATCAATGAGAAAGAGAAGGGAACATATGGCTGTAGCTGAGGGAGCCATCCCAAAGCCAGGCCAGATGCAAATCTGGGAGAAAAAAAATCTGGCACAAGACCAACTCCAGCATTTGGGAAGCACTATAGCAGAATTACTCCTCTGCATACATCTGCTTGATTTTTAATGGGCTTTGCCATTCTAGTAGTGAGTAAAACTTTGGCCAGTGATGATGACGATTTGTTTTAGTCTCTCTCTCTCTCTCTCTCTCTCTCTCTCTCTCTCTTTCATGATTTCAGTGATTTTTAACAAGTGCTGAAGTTGGGTGCATTCTGCAGTTGTCTTTGAGTGTCACAGCAATAAGTGTGTGGTTAAATATTAAGGCTGATTTATCTTAAAGTGATAATCCCTTTCTGTTTATTACCAAATTTCAGAAGGATGGCTTGCAAAAAAATGATTTTTCAACAGTATCAGTTCTATAGTGTACTAGATCTGTAATCAATCTGCAATCTACCCTCCTCTGAATTTTAATAAACAGTATAATTTTAACTGTTAGAGCTTTTTATATATTTTTAAAATATCTCAATCTCTCAGATCTACTCTTGCTTGCATATGTGCTGGTAGTTACAACATTCCCAGCAAGGAGAAGTTGAGAAAAATAAGAAATTTATGTTCTGAGCTTTACAAATTATAGTTCATTATTTTAATTATTCTCTATACTGAAGTACTGTATGTTGAGCATTTAGTAAATAGGTATCAGTAAGAAAAACAGAAAATATTCTCAAGCCAATGAGCTATTTACTTTTTCAAAAGCAGACATCTTAATCCTATTACTGGTAAATTATACTATACATTGTGAAAGCAAACAAGCAAGAAATATTTGAAACATGCAGTTAATTATAATACCAAGTGAAACATAATATTTATGTTCTCCTGGCATAACTGAGCAATTTTTCTTTCAACATCTCTGAGTCATGCATAGATGGAAGATTTGAAACTAGAGACAATATTTGAAAAGTGGGAGAGAAAGCTGTAGTTTTAGAATTCCCGCCATGTTTTGTGGGACTAGCAATGCAGAAAATATTAATTTTTTCACATACATAGCAATTGTCTTAGGAAAAAAGCTCTTCAGAGAAATAATGCCAACAGTCGAAAAACTAGTTTTCTTTTTTAATGAATTTTTATTTATCTCCAAAGTGAAAATACAAAAGAAAAAATACATTAACTACAAACAAACAAACAAACAATAATAATAATAATAATGTACAACAAATAGCAAATATATCACTAACATTAACATTAAACATAAAATGTCCACCCGTGTGGGATGCTGAAAAATATAGTTTTAAAACACAGCTTTCAAGACAAATAATAATGGGCCATTGATTTTAAGAATGCTACCATTTTACAAACTGCCCAGCCAGCCAGCCAGGATATGGTTGACTCTGTTAAAAAGACTCACCTCTGTTTTCCGGAAGCATGTAATCCAGAATAAGTGTGTCAGTCAATCATTTTTTCAATCCCCTCAACTGCCAGAAGAGGTAGGGAGGTCATCCTGATTTGTTTTTAACAAAAGAAAAAGAAAATATGGTGGTGATAGGAACAAAATCATGTCACCATGGCAGTTAATTGGGAAAGAGTTTGTTTATTCCAAACAGATTCAGAACTGTTTCCAGCTCAAACTAGATTTGCATAGACTTTACAGATAAAGAGAGTTCAGTGCACAAACCTGCTCTGTGTTTAATCCAATACTTATCTACTACTATATTACCTTAGTTCTTTAGCTATATACTACACAGTTAAAGGTGTTAAAGATCACCATAGAAGATTAATTGTCCTCCTTTTACAAATTCTGACTTGACTAGGCATTTGTTTGTTTCCCTCTCTCAGATAAATGCAATAAATGAGCATTCAGTTTAATAAAGGATGATGAACCAGATAGAGAGCCAGAGGGGCTAAGCCAGGGGTGTCAAATCGGCGCCTGCAATAGGCCCAGAGTTGTCACAAGAAGCCATCCCAGAGATGGCGAGGGATCAACCTGGCTGCCCTGGCCCACCTTGGCCCCACCCACCCAGTTGGCTGTGGCAACCAAGCCATGTCATCCACTCCCCAAAGGGCAAACAAAATCCTGATGTGGCCTCTGATGGGATCGAGTTTGACACCCCTGGGCTAAGCTCTTGGTCTAGGACAGGGAGACCAAGTTGAAATCTATCTGCAACAATGGGAAGTTGCAGCATTGGGGCAGTCTTTTTTTCAGACTAACTTATTTTGTGAGCCACATGCATTTAGGGAGTTGCCAGGTAAACTACCTTGAGCAACTAGAGGAAAAACAGGATAAACAAACAAACAATTAGAAAAATATATCCAAGTTCAAAATCTCCTCTCATATAGAAAAATTGATGGAAGATTATGCCCTTTGGCTTAATACATCTTTTAATTGAAACCTTACACTTTGTATTATACCAATCCAGAACCAAACAAGGCACAATATGACTGAAAATGAAATGGAAAGCCAGCTACTGTGGTTCATTCAAGAAACCATACTTTAAATAAATTACAGCTTATCAAAATGTCATTTGTTGGGTTCAGAGTAGCAGGGATTTGACAGCATTTCATATTGAACTCCATGCTGGCTCAGGAGTTCTAGGAATTGAAGCCCACAAGTCATAAAGAGGCCATTTTCCACACTTCTGATTTAAAAGGGGGATCCAAACCACAAAGATTCACTCAAAAACCAATTTAGATAGTGATTCAGCCAAAACAAAAAAATATGAACACACTTATTTAGATTTCAGACAATAACAATGGCAAAGGATCTTAGGGCAAAGAAAGCAATTCACTGTTTAAGCATTCAGTTAATCAGCTCTTATTACTGTGCTGTTCAGCCCTTCAGCTCCTTGATCTTCATTGCACTGAATGGAAGAATTAATGTATCTCAATCTTTTTCACTGCTATTCTTCAAGTACTACTCAGCATCCTGTACTTAGTGAGTCTGGATGATGAAAAGCCATGAGTATCCTAAATATTCTTTTATTTCTTAACAACAGTTATAGTAAAACACAGATTGTCTCTCTATCCAATGTGCAATTCCGTGATACATTTTCCTACAATCCTACAATGGATTGCAGGATCTGCCTCTACAATTTAGTGGTTTATGTTTTTTTTCTGTATATAGATTTGAGAACCTATGCTCCCCTACACCAGATGCTGCTGAATAGTTCTCCACTACCCCAACCAGCACATTCTTTCCAGTGGAGAAGCTTTGGAAAATGGAGGTCAAATTGCTAGAACATGTTCTTATCTTGCTCTACAATTTTACAGCGGCAAATAAATAAATAAAAAGGTTTCAAGTGGCATAGATAATATTTGTTTATGCATTTATTAGTGCATTTTTATAGTCATTGTATAACAAAATACTTTCAAGAAAATGATTGAACAATGAACATTAATTTAAAACCCCCAAAATCCAATAAAAACACAGTTTTGATAATTGCATACTATAAAACTTACCCACAAATAGTAGAACAGAGATTAAAATGTGTTTAGCCACAGTCACAAAGAATCAAGGCAAGAGGAGCCACAAACATATCATCATAAGACTAAAAAACATATAATCTCCGTTGAGAATGTGAAGTTTAAGATATTAAAACTTTAACTCATTTATAGAGACATTTAAAAGGCTGATTTCCCCAGTGATCACTTCTAAATTACAGAAGTTGGATCACAAGGGACAGTTTCCTAATCATGGAAGTTTCTCTTCTTAAATTTTGAATTCAATTACACTGTTCTCTGGATTCCATTTGTTTCTAAGTTCATCCGCATATTACTAAAACTTTTGTATCTATAATCTTTAACTGGGTGAAACAGTGCATCATAAGACAACAATTTTTGAATCAAGGCACCTCAAACGGGCTAACTTAGAGAATCCATTGAAAATTCAGGATCCATGACTGTCATGAGATTGACATTTAGCAAAGTTGCCACCACTTAGAGATTCTGTAGAGGGGCCTCACCCTAGCCCTCCAGAAGCTTGGTAGATAGCTCCTCTTTCAGCTGCCAGTGGGCAGTCAGTATAATCAAACTAGTAGGAAGTTAGAAATTGCTTCCATGCCCATCGCTTTTTTGCCCTTAGTCATTCTGTTTCTCTGTTTAGGTAAAAAAGATATCTCTGAAATGATAAACCAATAAATCATGGATTGTCTATTTTCTCTTAGAATTCTGCCTCAGATTAAACTAGAAATATATCTTAACTATATTTCTTGCATTATGATTATTTAAAAACAAAGTAATGGAAGTAAGCATGATTGTGTTATTGGGAATTATACTCATATCTGGAGGATATTAAATTAGAAAAAAAACTGGTGTAAATAATTCTAATGGCTGTCAGCTGATATTTTTTATTTATTTTTAATTACATTTATATGCCGCCCTTCTCCGAAGACTCAGGGCGGCTTACAATTTCTGGGATACAACCCAATGCGCTCAGCAATAGCCTTCATTCCATTGTATATGCCTGCTTATTACTAAGCGGCATTTTTACAAGGTCAGCTAATTGCCCCCAACAATCTTGGGTCCTCAATTTACCTACCCTGAGAGGATGGAAGGCTGAGTCAACCTATTCAGAGACTGGCAGGTAATATTTTAGTATTAATTTTTAACATGGAAAAATGTTTACATATTTTAAACTCTCACCTAGTATCAAATACTGTGGGATGGATGCAGTCTTTTCAGCTCAGAAAAGAACATATCTAAATGATAAATTTGTAAAATTAAATTATGTAGGAATTTCATGCTCATAAAGAGTGTAACATAATAACCATCAGAGCATTAGTATTTTGTATATTATTATTAACACGCTCTGATGCTAAGGAGTTCTACTCCTCCTCCCACCTGCAAAACACAAGCAGAGGAGTTTCAGTTTCAGTTTTAGTTTCACAGCACAAAACAGCTTTAGTGCTAACAGTTGACCTAAGCCATGCCCAGGCTTCTTGCTCACACAGCAAATACTGTTTCAGTTTCCAAACAGCCCTCAACTCTCTGACACACTGACAGGACACTAGCCAGATGAATACAGATGGATGCTGGTAGGCAGAGGCAAAAAAATTTTCTCCTTATTTTCCTCCCCAAAAATTAAGCCCGATCACATAGTGAAGAATGGGTACCCAGCTTGTGTGTGTGTATATATATATACATATACCTACATACACACACACACTTATATGTTCCTTTGTCCCTTTTTTAATTTACCCCTTTTCTGTTCTATTTCCTTATTTTTTTTAAAAAAAGTTACAGTTCTTTTTTCCAAATCCGCTGATCAGCTTCTGCTATCTTTGTTTGTGTCCCAATTTTTTCATCTTAGAAGGAGAAGCTACAAAAGTTGAAGACATTGGCTGATGATGATAAGACTTAATAAATGACCTCATATAAAGCTTTGAGATGAAGGGCTAGTTTTGTAATAATCATGATTTATCACTTATTGCTTGCATGTACACTGAGAGCTTATGCACAGGAGACAAATTCATTCTGTGCCCGATCACACTTGACCGATAAAGAATTCTATCTATTCTATCTACTCTAGACTTTTAGTTCCCTTTTAATGATGAATCTCTATCCTTGAAGGGCAGTCACAAGGAGTGGAGTCTGAACTGTGGAAACTCTCTTTTGATAAATTACTAAGAAAGTTGTCATGGGATGGGCAGACCCCAGTTTTTCTACATCAAACCTGTGACTTTGATAGGCAGAATATTGGATTGGATAAAGGAAATCTAACAGTTCTTTGCTTGTGTGACAAGGAAAAATGATCCTAAGTTTACACCTAAAGAAATTAAAGTTGACAGTAATTGTTCCCCTTGGAAAATCACAAAGAGCATGAGCAAAATTAGTTTTCCCGTTACTCCCCAGAGAGATAGTTTTAAAAAAAGGCTCAGGCAGTTTGGATTCAAAAGGCAAAATTATGTAAAACACTACAGTTCTTTGATACACTACCAGCTTTCACAATGTATACCTCACTATTACTCTACAGGGAGCAGGGCTCTTGAAAATAGTTTGAATCCATGTGAGGAAGTTAAATCTTGTAACAGGTTAAGAAGTTTCTCTGAGAAAATACGCATCATGCAGGAAAGGGTAATTTTGAAGAACAAGCTATTTAAGACTATGATTTTGTTCAGTAGAGCAGACTGAGAGCCCCCCAGACTTTGCTTCAAATTTTCACAGTAGATTGATGTTTTTTTCAGTGGTAAGAAAAGAGTCAGTTGAGTGGTAAGTTTGTTTATTAGGAATGTTTTATTCTGTTTCAATCATTTGACTTAAATAATGAATACACCATTACCTGCCTTCCAGATTTCATCTACAATTACATCTAAGTAGTGTACTCAGCTCTGAAGCCCAACTTCATTTATATAATCCACTTTCTTTAGGGCCTCCAAATTCTTCCTAAACAACCTTTCCCCAAAAGAGAAAGTTGGAGACAAGGTGAAATTGTCCCATACATTGGAGAAAGAAATGCTTCTGGGAAGGGGAACAGACCCTCACCTTCTTAAGCAAGGACAGCTGCCATTCAAGGATAGATTTATCACTGTTTGGATCCAAACATATGCTATCTCTCCAGAGACCTTAACCAATCAGATTTTAACCAACCAACCAACTCCATTTCATAGCTGAGGGAACCAGCATTTTCTGAAGACATTTCTGTGGTCATATGCCAGCATGACTATACACCAAAGGCTCATGGAATGCTGTTACCTTCCCACTGAAGTGGTACCTATTTATCTACTTGCATTTGAAATGCTTCTGAACTGCTAGGTGGGCAGGAGGTGAGGCAAGTAATGGGAACTCAAACTGTCACACAGTGCTCAGATCTTGAACCTGCGCTTTCAGCTTTCCAGCTGACAAGTACAGTGTTTTAACCACTGAGCCATTATGCTTCCTTATCTTAAAGTACATTGGAGGGAAACTGAAGAACTATTCCAGTTATGAAATGTGATGTTCCATATTTATTATTTTATTTAATTTTTAAAACGTAATTTATATTTTTTTTCCTCCAGGAGTTCAAAATGGCTTACATGGGAATTTTTGTTGTTCATTATGATCACCAATATATAAAAATAGAGTCACGTAGTTAAAGGGGCACTAAAGACATCATGTCCAACCCTTACTAAGTGCAGGAAACAACTGAAAGTATCCTAGGCTATCGAGCCCTTGCATGAATACCTCCAATGAAGGTCCACCACCATTGGGATCCAGTGTCAAACTACTCATAACGCTATTTTGTTTTTCCTTTTATAAACAGAATAATATCTGTCTCTTTGACTATCTACTTTCTGTGTCGGTCTCGCTGAGCAAAGAATTTACCCTGATAATTTCTTTTTCCTTTCTGTTGTAGCATGACATACTTATGTTAGATGCTCAGGATGTCTGTTTAATTAGTAAACTAAGGCAATTACTCCAGACTCTTGCAGTCCTGATTGTGACTCCCAATTCAGCAGTAAACTTGCATATGGCACAGATTGTTTTGCATTGCACCAGGTATCATTGGCAATTGCCTGTCTGTCTTTTCTCTAAAAAATTTTTATTTGTAATTACAATTTCTTTTGAGTGCAATTTCTTTTCCTTTTTTTAATTCCTTTGACCTCTCTTTCCTGATTTTTTTAATGGATGTCATTATTATATTCCCTTTCTCTTACCAAGAAAGCTACTGCCAGCTTAGACACAGCCCAGCAAATAGGTATGGGAAATATGCCAGAAGGTTTCCCACTAAGGAGTACAGCTGTTCTCTTCCCTCTGAAGAATAATTCATCACTGCCTTGAAATACTCTGTCTTCATTGGCTTACAAACACTGAGCTGCAGAATCTGTAGGCGAAGTTGGTTGCTCTTCAGAGTAACATCATCTACTGTGTGGTGCAGTGCCCTACCACTGGGAGATCATTTCTATTGCATTACTTTCCTGACAAGCAGGATTTAGGGTCTGGCTGAGTCCCTGCTTCTATTTTCTTTCTGACTACAAGAAGCAATCAGTCGAACACACCACTGATAGATCCTTGTCCTAACCAAATATTTATGTTTAAAGCTGAGCCATAGACATTAATGGGCTAATGCACAGAGCATGCCCTGAGCCGTTCTTGACTGTGCTGCTCACACAATGTCAGCAACTGGAAATAGATTGACCAATGAACTGCATGGGTGCAAACCAACAAACCCAGCTGTTACTTCTGACGTTGACCCTTTTGGAATAACAACAAAAAATCAATTGTTGCACTGTTGACCATCAAACTCCTGCGTTCCCTTTGAGAATGGGAAAGATGTGTTCTTAAGTGGACACAGGCACCACATGGAAAGTCAGTAGCTTCCCTTACCATTCACTTTACACCTACTATAATAAATATAATTATATACAGTATAATAATTATATTAATATAGTAGAGCCATTCTTTACTAAAACTTTTATATTTTACTCAAGTTATCTCATACCTATTCTGGTGGTCTTGAAGCTTGAAAGCTCAGACCTAGAAATGTAGGAAGAGTCCTTTTGGCTACAACCTTTGAAACTTTTCACGTTTTTCTTTGCTCATGTCTCTCTTACATTCTCCATCTTCCTTTTAGACCAGGGGTCTCCAACCTTGGCAACTTTAAGACTTGCGGACTTCAACTCCCAGAATTCAAAGCTGGCTGAGGAATTCTGGGAGCTGAAGTCCACCTGTCTTAAAGTTGCTAAGGTTGGAGACAGGGGTAGGATTCTACCAGTTTGGACTGGTTTGGGCGAACCCCTTGCTCTGAAGATCAGCTGTCCCCAAACCGGTTCACTACGATGAGCATGTGGGCCTGCCCACCCACCCCTGATCTTTCCTGTCCTTTACTTCCTTTGTTTAGAGCACAGCTGATTCACGCAGCAGAGCGGTTTGTTGCGCCTCAGCTGTTTCCTTCACAGGGACTGCTGTAGATGGTAAGTATTATTGCTGTTTGAAATGTGGAGTGCATGGAAGGTGCATTTGGCGTGAACATGCGCTAAATCACTGAACCAGTTTTTATACCAGTGGAATCCCACCCCTGGTTGGAAACCCATGTTTTAGACCACTGTACTTGTTTGTAAATGTTTGATATGTTGGGTTTTTTTGCTAATTTTAATTTTAAAAAGAACAATTGTGAACTGCTAATAAGCACATCTTTCCATCACATGCAACAACTTTAAGTGACTTTCAGGAGATGTTAGTAAGATGTGAGGCAAACTCGGTGTCACATCACAATTTTGCATTCCCAGTTTTCCTTGTGTATTAGTTATGGCACAACACAGTTGCTGGTGCTCGTAGTTTAGATGGCACATTCAATCCACTCTTGCAAATGACTGGCATCTCTCTTAACCATCAGTTAGTGCATCAGTGCCAACAGAGCTGGTAATATCACATTTCTTTGAAAGGATATCCACTGGCATTTTGACTGGTTTGACAATGATCTCCTATGTTGGTCCCACAGAATGTTGAAATAGACTACTTTGAATCTGCTGTGCCCTCAGCTATTTCTTTTTGTGACATAACCCAACCAGACAGTTATATTTTGACTGGCTGTTCTACATGTTTGATGAGATGCTAAACCATTTCCCCATTTGCAACATGGCATGAATAGAATAATTTGTTAAGCAGAACTTATTTCAAAATAGATTGTTCCCTAAGGAAAATATCAATATACAATTGTCCATATGGCTTCAGACTTTCCTAAAGCTGCCCCGTCTGTCTTTACCTTCAACATTTATTTAATGGAAAAAAATATATCAGCAAGAATGTTTTTAACCATTTTTGTCTGGTGTCTGTTAAACTGAATCAGAACAAATTAACAATTATTTGACTCAAAGAAGAGTTAATGATTGTAAACATTTTTGATACATATTTTTTGCTGGTCAGAGATAATCTATTGCTCAGCTCTGGTCATATTTACTGTTTTTTTTTTACAAAATTGTTGATCTCAACCAAATCCTTTATCATTAAAATGCATGACAACAATGAAACATAAAGGCTTGGGCATTATAGTAATCCTCAATTGATGACCCTAATTGGTATTGAAATTTTCATTGCTAAGTGGATTCCAATGCAGTCATAAGTATGATGTCACATGACTACATTGCTTAGCAATGATAGTCCTGGTAGTTCCTGTTGCCTTCATTAATCAAATTCCACTGGTTGTTAGGTGAGTACCCACTCCAGCCAACTCCAGCTTAGTTCCTCCCAGCCCAGAGCCTTAGTATGATAAGGGAACTCTTCTTCCTCTTCAACTTCTCATCCCAGCTTACCTCTGCCACCTCCATATCTGCCCTTTTGACTGAGATCACAGTGGCACTCCTCAGCAGTGGATTTCCAAAGCATCACAAGAACAGAATTTACTGAATAATAAAGTTGGAAGGGTCCTTGTAAGTCATCTAATTCAACCCCGCACCCAAGCAGGAGACCCTACACCATTTCTGACAGATGGCAGTCCAGTCTCTTCTTGAAAGCTTCTGGTGATGAAGCTCCCACAACTTCTGAAGGCAAACTGTTCCATTGGTTAATTGTTTTCACTCAGAAAAGTTCTCCTTATTTCTAGGTTGAATCTCTCCTTGATCAGTTTCCATCCATTATTTCTTAGGTGCTTTGGAAAATAGGTTGACCCCTTCCTCTCTGTGACAGCCCCTCAAGTATTGGAACACTGATATCATGGTCCCTCTCTTCAGTAGACTAGACATGCCCTGTACAAACAATTTGGAGAACTTGGGTGTGGCTTTCTCATGAGGTTTCAGATTTCAGAAACATTCCGAAGGCTTTGCACGGCATTGTGAGGATGGCATATGTTATTTGGAGGGCACATGCTATTTGGAGAATGGTGTGAGCAGCCTCAGAAAGAAGGCCTGGCATGAGCAACAGCTGCCTTGCATAGGACCAGGCTGGGTGTCCCCTGTCAGCAATAGAAAATAGCAAAGGTCAACTTGGCACAGGAAGACCTGTGTAGCATAGGGTGGCAGGGCAGCTGGGGCTTTATGCTGTGACACAGGGCTTTAGATGGCAATCCTCATAATTGTTGCATTGGGGCTGAGGTAGACGCCCAGAGCAATGGTGGTCAGCTGAGACTTCTGAGGCCCTAGGCCTATATTTTAGTTCTAGTAGTGCCATCACTGAGATCTACTGCTGTGCAGGGCAACCAAACAGGCAGAAATGACAAAATTTTCAACAGTTGGTCTTGGAGAAGGGAGTTGGACTAGAAGACCTTCAAGATTCCTCCCAACTCTTGTTATTCTGTTATCTTGTAGAAAGATGGGCCAAGTGTTACATTTCCCTCACTGAGGTTGAAATCCTCTTTCAATGGCAAATATCATACACTACCCCAAAGGTGTTTTTTCAGCTGAAGAAGCTTCTTGGATGAGAAGTAAAACATCTTCAAAGAAAAGCCAGAAAGTCCAGTTGCCTCTTGAAAAAGCACTTTTTGGGACAACCATGACCTTGACCACTGAGAATCTCCATAGACATATAGTACATTACATGACTTATGGAATGCTATCCTACAGATCATTAAGGCTGGAATCTGGTGGAGGCGAAAGGTTCTTATTTCTTCTCCACAAGAGCCATCTGAGCCACTCAAAACATTTCTGGAAAGCATCCCTGAGCAACATGAAATGAGGATTGAGAAGCTCCTGGGGGAAAGGAAGTGCTGCCAAAGTTCAGTAATAGCCACTAGTAAAGAATTTAAAATAATTAGATTACCATATAAAATGTTAACTCCACCACTTTGAACACTTTCTTGGGTCTTGAAAATCCAAAAAGGGAGTACTGGCTATTGGATTTCCAAAATTATCCCTTCTGATACATTTTGAAATGAAGCCAGCACCCTATAGAATTATACTCCATCTGAGATTTCAGGGGGTTCCTGGGAAGACTATAGCAAAAATCTTAGTCATCTGAACCTGGAATGTATAATTTCTTCATTGTAAATAAATTCCAAGAGGGGAAAAAGGAGAGGTGACTTGAAAGAGCCTTAACAGTTAGTCCTGAATGAGTCCTCTACACAAATATCCTGTAAATTAATTCAGTTGAGGTTTATCTATTCTAAATCAGATATTGAAAACTTTATCTGTCTTTAATTTGGATTACCAGGTACTGGAGATCAGCAATTGAAAATGGATATTATTCATCAGGTTCTACCTGATGAAAATCTATTAACTTCCTGACCACAATCAGTTGAAAGAATGCTAAGCTCTGTGATAAAGTGAGTCTCTGAATTCTTCATTGTTGTCACCACTGCAAATTGCCAAATTATAGCTGTAAATTACCAAGAAGCAAGTGTGCAATTTCCTGTTTGCAGTGGGAAGGAACAGAACATATAGACCTTTATTTACATTTAATATATCTTTTCCACATAATTTTATTCCCTGAATATCTGAAATCTCTGCTCATTCAGTTGGTGAAATTAATGTTTTGACTATTGCAGCCTTAATTACTCTCTGCCACTGAAGGGAGGGAGGGAGGGAGGGAGGGAGGGAGGGAGGAAGGAAGGAAGGAAGGAAGGAAGGAAGGAAGGAAGGAAGGAAGGAAGGAAGGAAGATCATTATTAAATTCAGGTTGGTTTCAATCAATTTCTAATTTACCGTATTTCTTCAAGTTTGTTTGACTCATTTTTATAGCTATTTGTTTTTTTAAATCCTAACATATATTTACTATATGTTCATGTACATTTCTTTCTAGAGATTTTTATGCAATTAGACAACATTACCATTTTCTCCCAAATTTCATTAATATCATGGTTTGAGCAGCTTCCCTTTACATATATATTAGTATATATATCTGTATTCAATATTCATCCTTAATGTTACATTATTATGTCCTAATTTAAACATACAGATTTTTACCTAGGTCTGTGTTCCAATTCCTGAACAGTTTCCAAATATTTAAATCAAGCTGACTTATATTAAAATGCAAACTAAATTAATGGCTCACTTATCCTTAGTTTCAACTCCCTAGATCCTAGAATCCCTGGAGTGCAACTATGTTCAAATTTCAATGCAGTACTAAAGTAATTATTCAAGGCCGCAAGAATTACAAGTGCTTAATTGTTAAATACAATTCTATATTTTTCAATGCCATGTTGCTAAAGTATTAAAATATCCTGTTTTCCCCAAAATAAGACCTATCCCGAAAATAAGCACTAGCGTGTTTTTATGCCTGTGCCTATTATCAGATCTTACCCCCCCCAAAATAAGCTCTAATTAAGAGCTTGTGCAGCCAGTTGCCCGCCCATTCCATCTGGTTGTTCATGGTGCTGCAGCCAGGAACGAGGCAAGGTGGTGATGCAGCTGCCCCAAGCACCCCATACTGGCTTACTTCAGGGCCCCCACAGCCAGGCCATCCATGCCCTGACACCATGTGCTGCAGGAGCCAACGTGGCCACCGGTCCACTTCTTCTGCTTGCTCTTGGCTGCAAGGGAGCAGGAGGCCGAGGGGTGTGCTGGTGCCGTGGACACGAGACGAGGCAGGTGTCATGGCATGGGTGGCCTGGCTGCAGGGACCCTGAGGTAAACTGGTGTGGGGTGCATGGGGCAGCTCCACCCCCTGCTTTGCCTCGTGGCCATGGCACCAGTGTGTTGGTGGGGGTCCTGCTCTATTGCAGCCATGAGCAAGCAGAAGAAGTGGGCCGGTGGCCACACAGGATCCTGCTGGAAGGGGCTGCTAGAGCTTCTGGCATGAGGTGAGGCAGATGTTGCAGCATTGGTGGCTTGGCTGCAGAAACCCTAAAGTAAGCCAGTATGGGGCGCATGGGACAGCTCCACTTTCCCGCCTCATGATGGTGGCACTGGCATGCTGCGTGTGTAAGGCATCCAGAAAGTATCCAGGATATCAATCATTCTGAGACATATTCTCTCCAATTGATTTATTAGAAACAGATCTGGTGCATCTAAGGCATTTTCCAAAGTGAAAGAACTTTTGCACACTACACAGAATCCTCCTTTTTCTCCTCCCACTTCTACACTTCATAAATCATGAGAACCAATTAACTGCAACTGGAATTTCTTAGTACGACATACAGAATAAACTTGAACTTGTCAACTCCACCCCCCCTTCCCATTATGTTGGCAGCTGAATTTCAAAGCTGACAGCATGGCTTCCTGCCCCACCTCGAGCAAGCAGAAGTGGTCTCCTGTATATGGGGAAAAAATAAGACACCTCAAAAAATACAGGTGAAACTCAAAAATTTAGAATATCGTGCAAAAGTTCATTTATTTCTGTAATGCAACTTAAAAGGTGAAACTAATATATGAGATAGACTCATTACATGCAAAACAAGATAGGTCAAGTCGTGATTTGTCATAATTGTGATGATTATGGCTTACAGCTCATGAAAACTCCAAATCCACAATGTCAGAAAATTAGAATATTGTGAAAAGGTGCAATATTCTAGGTTCAAAGTGTCCCACTCTAATCATCTAGTTAAGCCGTAACACCTGCAAAGGGTTCCTGAGCCGTTAAATGGTCTCTCAGTCTGGTTCAGTAGGAATCACAATCACAGGAAAGACTGCGGATCTGACAGTTGTGCAGAAAACCATCATTGACACCCTCCATAAGGAGGGAAAGCCTCAAAAGATAATTACAAAAGAAGTTGGATGTTCCCAAAGTGCTGTATCAAAGCACATCAATAGAAAGTTATGTGGAAGGGAAAAATGTGGAAGAAAAAGGCGCACAAGCAGCAGGGATGAGTGTAGCCTGGAGAGGATTGTCAGGAAAAGGCCATTCAAAAGTGTTGGGGACTTTCACAAGGAGTGGACTGAGGCTGGAGTCAGTGCATCAAGAGCCACCACATACAGACGGATCCTGGACATGGGCTTCAAATGTCGTCAGAAGTGTCTTACCTGGGCTAAAGAAAAACAGACCTGGTCTGTTGCTCAGTGGTCCAAACTCCTTTTTTATGATGAGAGCAACTTTTGCATCTCATTTGGAAACCAAGGACCCAGAGTCTGAAGGAAGAATGGAGAGGCACACACTGCAAGATGCTTGAAGTCCAGTGTGAAGTTTCCACGGTCTGTGTTGATTTGGGGAGCCATGTCATCTGCTGGTGTTGGTCCACTGTGCTTCATTAAGTCCAGGGTCAACACAGCCATCTACCAGGAGCTTTTGGAGCACTTCATGCTTCCTTCCGCAGACGAGCTTTATGGGGATGCTGAGTTCATTTTCCAGCAGGACTTGGCACCTGCCCACACTGCCAAAAGCACCAAAACCTGGTTCAGTGACCATGGGATTACTGTGCTTGATTGGCCAGCAAACTCGCCTGACCTGAACCCCATAGAGAATCTATGGGGCATTGCCAAGGGAAAGATGAGAGACATGAGACCAAACAATGCAGAAGAGCTGAAGGCCGCTATTGAAGCATCCTGGTCTTCCATAACACTTCAGCAGTGCCACAGGCTGATAGCTTCCATGCCACGCCACATTGAGGCAGTAATTGCTGCAAAAGGGGGCCCAGACCAAGTACTGAGTACATATGCATGCTTATACTTTTCAGAGGTCCAATATTGTTCTATGTAGAATCCTTGTTTTATTGATTGCATGTAATATTCCAATTTTCTGAGATTGTGGGTTTGGGGTTTTCATGAGCTGTAAGCCATAATCATCACAATTATGAGAAATCACGGCTTGAACTATCTTGTTTTGCATGTAATGAGTCTATTTTATATATTAGTTTCACCTTTTAAGTTTCATTACAGAAATAAATGAACTTTTGCATGATATTCTAACTTTTCGAGTTTCACCTGTAAGCCCTAGTGCTTATTTTGGGCCCCAAACAAAAATATACCTTATTTTCTTACTTTTGGGGAAACCCAGGTATTACTAACTCTAATTCAACAATGCTGGCCAGATCACATGAGGAACTGATTAGCAGGCGACAGGAGACAGTTTTTATAGGAGTACATCTGATGTCTTCTATGATTGGTGTAGGAGAAGGCCCCTTTTGAAACAGAATGGCTTAGGACAGGGGTCTCCAAACTTGGCAACTTTAAGACTTGTGGCCTGCCACACTGGCTGGGGAATTCTGGGAGTTGAAGTGCAGAAGTCTTAAAGTTTGGAGACTGTTGTCTTAGGACA
This sequence comes from Naja naja, assembly GCA_009733165.1. Classification (NCBI taxonomy): domain Eukaryota; kingdom Metazoa; phylum Chordata; class Lepidosauria; order Squamata; family Elapidae; genus Naja; species Naja naja. The sequence goes on from CM019150.1 coordinate 159,088,887, forward strand.
ATAACTGGGTGGGTTGGGGTCAGGTGCACCCAAATAGAATTAAAGAAAGCAAGAAATTAACAAACAACTGCTGGGATGAGGAGCCACTTAGATGGTTCCGCCCCAGATGCCTGATGGACCCTGAGAGGTTCCAGGTGGAACTGGGGTTTTTTCCCTCTTCCCTTGCCCACAGCTCTGTCAAGGATCTGGTGTCTGCTTGGCAACAGGCTGTGTCAGACGCCCTCGACAGGGTTGTCCCCATGCGTCCCCTCACACGCCGTGGATTCCGGATGGCTCCTTGGTATACGGAGGAGCTCCGGGAGATGAAAAGCCATTGGAGGGGTTTAGAGAGAAGGTGGAGGTCCACCCGCTCCCAGTCTGATTGAGCCCAGCTAAGAGCCCATATTAGGACTTACCTGGTAGCTATGAGAGCAGCGAGAAGGTCTTATCTCTCCACCCTCATAGCGTCGAATAACCGCCCAGCTGCCCTGTTTGGGCTACCCGCTCTCTCCTTCATGGAGGACCTGTTCTTGAGGAAGGGCTGAGGAGTTTGGTCAATATCTGTTGGATAAGATCGCTCAGATTTGGAGCGGGTTGTTCTCTGAATTGCAGTGGTCTGAGGAACGGGATACAGGCAGTCTGGCCAGTGTGATCTGGGATGAGTTCAATCCTGTTTCTGAGGATGAAGTGGACAGGACTATGCGGTGGCTGAGTTCCACCACATGTTTGTTGGACCCGTGTCCTTCCTGGCTGGCTTATGCCGCCAGGGAGGCCACCTGCGGTTGGCCCCAGGCAGTTGTCAATGCTTCATTAAGAGAGGGTATTTTTCCCTCTGCCTTGAAGGAGGTGGTGGTGAGACCCCTCCTGAAGAAGCCTGCCCTGGACCCGACTGTGTTAGACAACTTCTGTCCAGTCTCCAACCTTTGTTTTTTGGCGAAGGTTGTTGAGAGTGTGGTGGCTCAGCAGTTTCCACTTTTCCTGGATGAAGCAGACTACCTAGATCCATACCAATCGGGCTTCTGGCCTGGTTTCAGCACGGAGACTGCATTGGTCGCACTGATGGATGATCTCTGGAGGGCCCGGGACAGGGGTTTTTCCTCTGTCCTGGTCCTATTAGACCTCTCAGCGGCTTTCGATACCATCGACTATGGTATCCTTCTGCAACGCCTCGAGGGGTTGGGAGTGGGGGGCACTGTGCTTCGGTGGTTCACCTCCTACCTCTCGGGGCGGTCGCAGTTGGTATTGGCGGGGGGGCAGAGGTCGACCCCAAGGGTGCTCTTTTGTGGGGTCCCTCAGGGGTCGGTTCTTTCCCCTCTGCTATTTAACATCTATATGAAGCCGCTGGGTGAGATCATCCGTGGTTTCGGGTGAGATTCCATCAGTGCAGATGACACCCAGCTGTACATCTCCACCCCAAACCAGATCAGTGATGCCCTCTCCCTGATGACCCAGTGTTTGGATGCGGTACGGATTTGGATGAGCGGGAACATGCTTTGACTCAACCCGGCCAAGACTGAGTGGCTGTGCATACCGGCATCTCGGCCCAGTCAGGAATGTCCATCTCTGGCCAGAGGGGGAGTGCTGTTGCCCCCTGTGGATAGGGCACGGAATCTGGGGGTCCTCCTGGATGTACGGCTCCAGTTGGAGGAGCAGGTGGGGGCCGTTGCCAGGGGGGCCTTTGCCCAGCTCCGCCTTGTTCGTCAACTATGCCCATTTCTGGACTGAGATGCCCTGCGCACAGTCACTCATGCCCTTGTTACCTCTAGACTCGACTACTGCAATGCTCTCTACTTAGGGCTGCCCTTGCATACCATCCGGAGATTGCAGCTGGTGCAGAATGCAGCGGCGCAGGTGGTGATGGGAGTTTCCCGATTCTCCCATGTTACCCCCCTCCCGCGCTGCCTGCATTGGTTGCCGGTTGCACTCCAGGTGAGATTCAAGGTTTTAATTTTAACATACAAAGTCCTTCACGACATGGGTCCTCAATATTTAAGGGAGCGACTCCTGCTGACATCGAATGCCGGCCGCCCTGTGCGAGCACATAGGCAAGGACTCCTTGGAGTCCTGTCAGCGGGCCAATGCCGGCTGGTGGTCCCCCGATGACAAGCCTATTCTGTCGTGGCCCCTGACCTCTGGAACCAACTCCCCCTGGGGCTCCGCCTGGCCCCTGACCTCCGCACCTTCCGCCATGATTTAAAGACCTGGTTGTTTGACCAATCCGGGCTGTGACCCTTTTGGGGGGGATGGTTTTATATTTTTAAGTATTGTAAATTTGTCTTTTGGGCTTGTAAAATTGGTTTAATCTTTTTTTAATTATTTATTGTTGTTGTTTTTAGCTGTGAGCCACCCCGAGTCTTCGGAGATGGGGTGGCATACAAGTCCCAAAAATAAATAAATAAATAATAAATAATATAAGAGGATAGCAGTAAACCAAGAAGAAAATACTGCAGTTTGTCCTATGCAGCTTATCAATCTTTTACTGAATTGAAAACAAACCCATTCAATACCTTGCGTCTGCCAAACTGGCATTCAAGCTAAGGGGAGAATTGGGATGAAGACAAGGAAAACACAAGTAAAAATGACTTTCTGATATAGTTTACTGAGCTAAGCTTGAACTCCTCCTAGGTATACGAAAGTGAGTTTATCGGAAGCCCTTGTTTGCTTAGAAAATGCTCGCTAGAATGCAGAGAAATTTGCCGTATAAAAGCAGAGGCTTTCATGGGACTCCTTTCATTTTCTGCTTGAAATGTATGGGAGAGGAGAAATCCCAGATGCTTGCTGCACTATGAGAACATATATGTGTACTTAAAATGCCTATCTAATTATATACAGATGTAATTATGAAATATACTCATTCTGCATTCAAAATTAAGAGTAGAACAGATGGTGAAAACTCTATTGAAAGCAATATGTCCATTAAAATAACCCGTAACATTTGTAGTGGTAACATGATTTCTAATTTTTTAAATTTTATTTTCACATCTAGCTAGACCTATCTGAAATATTGAGGACAAGAATAAATATCTCAAACAAAATATCCTTGGATGAGAGTCTTCAGTGATACTTTGGGTAAAAAAAAATCTAGGTTAAGCTCAAAACACTGTTATTGAAACTAGACTAAGAACTTATCTGTTTTTCTAGAGCTAGCACATCTTTATTTGGATCCTTGTTTCAGGTGTTGTGAGTCACGGAACAAGAGAAACATTTAAGTTGCAGATTATAGCCAGTAGTTTTTGTTATGTATGTAGGTTTGAATGTCATTGGTTTAGTTTGAATTGTTCTTGTAAAATGTCAAATAAGATTGGTTTAAAAAGTGCAGGAAAACTCTGCACTCTGATTGGCTGGCAACTACGGCTGCTGGCTATAAGTAGCAGCCGTAGCCCAGCCAAGTCGGGTCCATTCGAGCTCTAGTGACTTAATAAACTCTTCACTGAAGCTCTTCGCATCTGACTCTTCATGCAAACTTAACACTGGCGACGAGGGTGGGATTCCCCTGAAGAAGAGATGATGCGGAAGACAAGCAGAAGAGCGAGATGGCTGCGCTGAACACCCCCCCAGCCCCATTCGATCCGGCAGCAGAAGACTGGGAATCATATGTGGATCGCTTCCAAATGTATTTGGAAGGAAACGACCTCGCTGACATCTCCGAGAAGCGGAAGAGGGAGGTCTTTCTTACCCACTGCAGTCTTCAAGATGGCAAAGGCATTGAGCCCATTACTCCCCACAAGTATCGTGCCTCATTAAGAGACACGAGTTTTACCGTCGGGATCAAGGGGAAAGCGAAAATGTTAACGACTTCGTGGCAAGTTTAAGGGACATTGGGGGTGCTTGTGAGTTTACCAACTTAGAAGAGGCCATGCGTGATCGGTTTGTTCTAGGCCTTAAAGCTAAGGTCTTACAGAGCAAATTACTAATGAAACCTAAGATCACGTTTAAGGAGGCCATAGAGGAAGCTGTTTCAGTGGAAGCAACCAAGTCCTCAGCAGCAGCCATGAAGAAAATTAACAAGGCCTCAAGCCATTCTGATGTGGAAAAGTCCACAACAACCCATTGCGAGCAAATAGATTCTGATTCAGACTGTAGTGAGGTGGAGGAAGGAATTTATAGACTCAGAATGGAGAAGAAAAGGAAAGACCTTGGAAGAAAGAGGCAAGAATTTTATTGCAGAGGCTGGGGGCACCCCGCACTGAATGCAAGTTTTTAGACACCATCTGCCTACGTTGTGAGAAAAGAGGTCACCTAGCAAGAGTCTGCAAATCATCCAGAACTCCACCTAGTAGGAAGAAATTTCCTGAGAAAGAATTCAAGCCCAACAACTTCAGTGAGAAAATGAGGCGCAACTCAGAAGCAAATGGGAAGAATGAAACTCATCAAACAGTCACCATTGGTCATTCTTCACCCTTGAGAAGCAGAAAAGTACATGTGAAGGTACTCATTGAAGGAAGGCCTTGCCAAATGGAAGTGGACTCAGGCTCCTATTTATCTATGGTGTCATGGGACACTATTCACAGGCTACTTCCCAACATTCAGAAGAAACATTTCCAGAAGCAAGCACTGACTCTTAAAGACCACCAAGGGAGCAAGATTCCAGTAGTTGGAACAAGAGAATTCAACGTGAAGTTTAAAGGCCACACCAAACATTTGCCCTGACCATCGTGGACAAGGATCGCCCAAGCTTGCTGGGACTTGAGTGGTTCAATCCACTAGGCATCAAGGTGACTGGCATCAATCACATGAGCAACTCTGAATGGGAGGAGGCCTTGAAGTCTGAGTTTCCAGAGGGCTTCAGCGAAGGATTGGGCAAGTATATAGGGACCCCTATCACTTTCAACCTAGACCCCAAGGTGCCCCCAATTCGTTTAAAGCCCAGAAGGGTCCCATTTGCTTTAAAGGAAAAAATTGATGCACAATTAGACAAATTAATAGCTCAAGGGGTTTTAGAGCCCACTGACCACTCCAGATGGGAGACACCCATAGTCACACCAGTCAAGACTGATGGGTCAGTAAGAATCTGTGGAGACTATAAGGGGACACTGAACCATGCACTGCAGCAGAGGGCATATCCAGTTCCAGTGGTGCATCATCTGTTACATTCACTTGGCAGGGGTACAGTCTTTGCCAAATTGGATCTGGCCCAGGCATATCAACAACTAACAGTTGATGATGCCACTGCAGAGGCCCAAACCATTGTGACTCATAGAGGTGCTTTCAAATGTAAAAGGTTACAATTTGGAGTAAGCGTGGCACCAGGCATCTTTCAAAGCCTTATGGAAAGGATGCTCCAAGGACTGCCAGGGGTAGTGCCTTACTTTGATGATGTGTTAATCTCTGCTGAAAATGACACTCAGTTACAAGAAAGACTCAGAGAAGTCCTTACCAGATTCAGAAAAGCGGGGTTAAAAGTCAAGGAAGAAAAATGCACTCTTAAAACTGACAAGGTTGAGTTCCTGGCCTACATGATTGACAAGCATGGCATCCACCCTACAGATGCCAAGGTTAAAGCAATCAAAGAAGCCCCTAGACCTAAATGCAAAACAGATTTGCAAGCCTTCCTTGGACTTATTAACTTTTATCACATGTTCCTACCTCAGAAGGCAACCATTGCAGAACCATTGCACAGATTACTTGATAAAAAGTCTGTTTGGGTCTGGGGCAGGAAGGAACAATCAGCATTTAACAGTATTAAAAGACTAATCACGTCTGATGCTGTACTGATACAGTTCTCTGAGAATTTGCCTGTTGTACTGACTTGTGATGCATCCCCTTTTGGAGTGGGGGGTTTGAGCCACAGGCTTCCCAGTGGAGAGAAGCCCCTATTGCATTTTACTCTCGCACTTTGACCAAAGCAGAGAGGAATTACAGCCAATTGGACAAGGAGGCATTGGCAATTGTTGCAGCTGTTAAGAAATTTCATGAATATCTGTATGGGAGAACATTTACCATTGTTACAGATCACAAACCTTTGTTAGGCATTGTGGCAGGAGACAAACCTACACCTACTATCCTGTCACCAAGAATGCTGAGGTGGACTGAATTTCTTGCTGCTTATTCATACAAACTTATCCACAAGCCTGGCAAGGACATTGGACATGCTGATGCACTGAGTCGTTGCCCACTTCCTTGCCACAAGGAGGACTTTGAACCTGAAACACACACCTTTTTCCTAGAAACTGTTGCCAAGCTTCCAGTTCATGCTGCTGAAATTGCCAGAGAGACTGCCAAAGACACTGTGTTGGCTCCTGTTATAGGCTAGATTAAGAAAGGTTGGCCTCTTCAAGATCTACCTCACCTTGCCCAACCTTTTAAGTCCAGGCAAACTGAATTATCTGTATTAAGAGGATGTATTTTGTGGGGTTACAGGGTGGTTATTCCTGCAAAACTGCAAAGAGGTTTTGGAAATGTTACATGAGGGTCATCCTGGTATTGTAAGGATGAAGGGATTGGCCAGGAGTTATGTATGGTGGCCAGGTATTGACAAAATGGTTGAAAACTGGGTTGCATCTTGTCCCAACTGTCAGGTAGTCAGGCCTGCCCCACCTCTTGCCCCCACACAGGAATGGGAATGTCCTAGGGGCCCATGGTCCAGGATTCACATTGATTTTGCTGGCCCTACCAGAGGGCACACCTTTCTTATTATAGTAGATGCATATTCCAAATGGCTAGAGGTGTTTCCCATGACATCCACCACAACTGATGCTGTCATCAAACAGCTTAAAAAACTTTTTGTAACCCACGGGTTACCTGATGTTCTTGTCTCTGACAATGGCCCTCAATTTACATCCAACCTCTTTGAATCCTATTTAGCACAACAGGGTATCAGACATGCCCTTACTGCCCCTGGGCACCCTTTGGCTAACGGCCGGGCTGAACGCATGATACGTTTTACCAAGGAGAAGCTTCAGCAACTGGGTCCTGGGGACATCACTGAGAAAGTTGAAAAACTTCTTAGTGTTCAGCACATCACTCCTAACCCATCTAATAACTTATCCCCAGCAGAGTTGTTGATGAGTAGGAAACTTAGGTCTTCCCTTGACTGCCTTCATCCCACTTACACACCCAACGCAACACTAGATTCCACTTCCAAAGTTCGCACATTCAGTGTGGGTGATTCTGTTTATGCTAAGAACCTTATGGGTGAACCTTTGTGGATTCCTGCTGAGATAACTCAAATCACAGGCCCTCGTTCTTACAGGGTGCAAACAGAGGATGGACTCCTCTGGAGCAGGCACATTGATCAACTTAGATCCAGGTTCTCTCAGGAACATCGCACTTGTTCCTCTCTAGTTCCCTCACCTGATGTCAATTCTAGGGGAAGGGGAGGAACAGGAGGAAAATCAGCAAGCAAGAATCCACCCCATGTGTAACGAGCCATTACGACAGGAACCATTCCAAAACCTGTCACAATGCCAAAATCCATCCTTAGAAGTGGAAGATTGTACATCACTACCTGACTTGGGTGCTGACATTGGGCTGGAGATGGGTTGGGAGGAGAGACCAGATTCTAACAATCAAACAGGGTCTTCTTTCACAGGAAGTCCCAGTGGGGAAATGTCAGCAGGCACATTTCCTCTCTCACTGGGTGAGAATGTTAAAATTTCTGAACCACGAAGGTCTCAACGTACACGCAAGAGCCTCACCTATTTAAAAGAATACATTAGATAGGTTGGGGTTTGGTATGGACTGAACCTAGTGGGGAGGGGTGTTATGCATGTAGGTTTGAATGTCATTTGTTTAGTTTGAATTGTTCTTGTAAAATGTCAAATAAGATTGGTTTAAAAAGTGCAGGAAAACCCTGCACTCTGATTGGCTGGCAACTATGGCTGCTGGCTATAAGAAGCAGCTGTAGCCCAGCCAAGTCGGGTCCATTCGAGCTGTAGTCACTTAATAAACTCTTCACTGAAGCTCTTCGCGTCTGACTCTTCATGCAAACTTAACAGTTTTGATCTTTCCCACCACACACACTCACACATATACATACACAGACATGATCTCTCACACATGGTGAGAAATTTCTTCTTAGAAATAAGCATTCCAGTTCTGTTGCCACTTTCTTCTCTTCATCAATATCCCCATCACCTGTCTTTAGATGTACAGGCAATCTCTTTTTTCTTGGTAATTTTCCTGAATGACCAGGAATCATGACACACTCAGAATCTCCACTCAGATGTTTGCTTATGGGAAGGCAGTGTAACAGAGATAAAAGAGCAGAACTAGCATGTTCAACTTGGATCTCAGCTCATGAGACTCTAATCACCTGGGAGATTAGATGAGATTAAAATAGAGCTATTTCAAGAAAATCAATTTTTTTCTCCCTCCCCCCCCACCCTTCAAACAAAACTCTATTCCTCACTGATGCAGTGAAACTTTATTTAGCATACTTAAGTGGATGCCACATGACTCCATGTTTTCCATTTAAAGTAGGGATGTCCAACCTTGGCAAGTTGTGGACTTTAACTCCCAGAATTCCTCAGTGGGTAATTCAGTGGAGAATTCCCAGTGTAGAATTTGAGAGTTGAAATCCACAAGTCTTAAAGTTGCCAAGGTTGGACACCCCTGAATTAAAGTATCTCTTCCAACCATAAAGCTAGATGTTCACAGATGTGCTCTCAAAGTAGTTATGGTCTGACACAAAGCACAAAGGAGATATGATGTGTCATGGAATTTATCACATCAACATTGTGTCTTATCCTTAGAGATAGACAATCTGTCAATTTCAGTATCATTCACTTTCTCATTTTCTGGACTGTAGCACTTCAGCTGTTTCTGTTTCAGTCTGAATTCAAGGAACAGACAAGAAAATCTAAACATCTTTTTGGCATATTTCTCCTAGCTATAAATGCTTTTGCATGCACTTTTCATTAATGTACTCTTTTAAAACACCATGATTCTTCCTAGATAACGTAATTTAGTACATAAATACCCAAGGAATATTTCATGGAATTTTTTTGAGATGTGAATTCATATCAGAATTTTTAAATAGTTGTTTTAGTTCCTATAGAAGAGATGCAAACTGAATTATCACTGATTCTGTAGAAAGAAGGAATAAAGATATTCAAGGATGTTGATTTATCTATAGATTGATGGGAAATAAGACATCGAACATAGCTGAATAAACTTGATTAAATTTATCCAAACCAGGAGATTAGTTATGAAGCCTATTTCATATTATATAATAATAAACACAATATAAAAGAAAAAATCCATCTAATTCTTTATTTTTCAGACTAATCAAAGTAAGTTGCTGTTATACCTTCTCTACTGGGAATGTGAAACTGTCATATTGAAGATAAGCAGTCAGTTTAGTTTACAAAATCACTTTATACACTTTTAGTATTAAAAATATGAAATGGAAATGATATTTTATAACATAGAGATGTGCATTTTCTCCCTGATTAGGACTTTTTGTTCAGTTGAGGCCAGGGAGATGAGCAAAGACTATCATATTCAGGTTTACATGACAGAGCATCTGGAAGCTTGATCTTTAAGCCAGGAAAATGTGATAAAATGGGGGAAAATGTGCCCAACTGAACTATCAGGGAATGAGGGGCTACACTTTCTGCAGAACCAAATTGTTGTGGTCTATGTGAAGATGTATTGAATGGACAGCACCTTTCAAGAAGTCCCTCCTGGCTTGGAAGTCTATAACCATGAGTGGTCCTGACAGAATCTCATCCTTCTTATAGATGAATATTGTGGATGCAGATATTGGAGATATGGAAGGGCAAATAAATCTTTATTCAAATTTTTTATCCAGAAATTCTTTTATGATGACTAACTCTTAAATAGACAAGGGATATTGCCTCATTTCCAGAATTTGGACATTTATTTCAGGTAGCCAGATCTAAACAAAATTAAGTAAAATAAAACAAATAAATGTAGTTTTCTCCTTCCCCGTGTCTAAGTGAAGAAAGACTGTAAAATCTCTTCCTTTTGACATTTCTCTCCTATCTCAACATTTCCAGTCAACCATTTGTTACAATGCAACTTTGCAAATGGTCTTCCAAATTATCTGAGGTATCTTATCTTAGCAATTTATCTGTCAGTTCATCAGCAAGTTGTTCTCTAAATTTGTCAATCAAAATCAAATCATTCCATTCCACATCTCTGGCAAATAATTGAAAGTCTGACATGTATACCCACCTTATACCCTGATTTTGTTCAGTTCATGAATTTCATTGCTGGCAGTCAGGTGCCTGAGACAATTGTCAAAGGACTATCCAAACCTTTGCAGAAAGCATTGATAATTGTTCAAAAAATGTCTATTGGCTACCGCTATTTTCAGAAAACTTAGCTCAAGGGAAAGATTGATGTGATTGCCAAGAAAATCTGTTGTCCACTAACTAGAGAACATCAGCAATTGGTCTTTGTCTGCACCAAACATCTCTGGAAAAATTACATGTTGATTAAGAAAATTTGACTATGGATTGTCTTCTCTTTGGTCTTTTCCCCTCTATTTCCCACTATAAAAGTTTTCAGATTTTGAATAGGTTGGCCTTTCTGGTAGATCTTGCAGAAAAGTAGACCAAATGTTACATTTCCCTCACTGAGGTTGAAATCCTCTTTCAATGGCAAATGTAGTACTTACGGAATGCTATCCCACAGATGATTAGGACTGCAATCTGGTGGAGGCTAAAGGTTCTTATTTCTTCTCCACAAGAGCCATCTGAGCTTCTCAAAACATTTCTGGAAAGCATCCCTGAGCAACATGAAGTGAAGATTGAGAAGCTCCTGGGGGAAAGGAAGTGCTGCCAAAGTTCAGTAATAGCCACTGGTAAAGAATTTAAAATAATTAGATTACCATAAAGTGTTAACTCCACCACTTTGCACACTTTCTTGGGTCTTGAAATAAGTTAAAATCCAAAAAGGGAGTACTGGCTATTGGATTTCCAAGATTAATAATAGAATTATTACCGAAATGGATCCATTCAGCCATCCCTTTAGCCATTTGATTTATGTACCATCCAATAACAAAAGTTTTCCATCTGGGATTTGGGGGTTCTTGTGAACATTATAGCAAAATCTTAGTCCTGAATGAGTCCTCTACACAAATATCCTGTAAATTAATTCAGTTGAGGTTTACCTATTCTAAATCAGATATTAAAAACTTTGTCTGTCTTTAATTTGGATTACCAGGTACTGGAGATCAGCAATTGAAAATGGATATTATTCATCAGGTTCTACCTGATGAAAATCTATTAACTTCCTGACCACAATCAGTAGAAAGAATGCTAAGCTCTGTGATAAAGTGAGTCTCTGAATTCTTTATTGTTGTCACCACTGCAAATTGCCAAATTACAGCTGTAAATTACCAAGAAGCAAGTGTGCAATTTCCTGTTTGCAGTGGGAAGGAACAGAACATATAGACCTTTATTTACATTTAATATATCTTTTCCACATAATTTTATTCCCCAAATATCTGAAATCTCTGCTCATGCACTTGATGACATTTATGTTTTGACTATTGCAGCCTTAGCTGCTCCCTGCCACGGAAGGAAGGAAGGAAGGAAGGAAGGAAGGAAGGAAGGAAGGAAGGAAGGAAGGAAGGAAGGAAGGAAGGAAGGTAGGTCACCCAAATCAGTTTGATTTCACTTATTTTTCATCTTTCCCAATCTTGTCTAGATTTATTTCACCCATGTCTAATAAATAAATGTGGGGAGTTGCAAATGGAGCAATGCCAAAATGCTAATCTGTTGGAAGTTTTCAGAAAAGTGCAGAAGAGTTCAGTGTATTGTTTCCTTTAGGCTATTGTTTCCTTCTTATCAATATGATTAGGATTCCTGAATCCTTTGATGAAACAAAGTAAAGTGTTGCTACCATATACCCTGTTTATTTGGAGGGGGGCAATACCCACTTAGCCCTGCGACACTCGCGTTCCACTGAATAAATTGGACTTATTTAACAGAATTGTTTGCTTGGATGGCCCTTTTATTTGACATTGTGTAGAGAAGAAAACCATTGTTTGGCTATAAGAAGATTCTAGTTTATATTATTTTAAACCTGAAATCTGTTTAGTTTTCAGACCGAATAACTAACAAGACAATCCCCCTCTTCTATTACAAAAGTTCGCCAAGAATATAATGTGCTTTTGAAAAACTAGAAATGTGCCAGTGGATAAAGTTCCAAGTAAGCTCTTTTGCAAGTAAATAAGAACCAGTCCCTCCTTTCTCACACAATCACCATAATCTCCTTTCCTTAGTAACAAGTTAAATTGTTTTCTTGCCTTATGTTGAAAGCATAGGTATGAGGGAATAGAGGGAAGAAGCAAGGAATATTCTATGTGTTTTCATATTTCTTGAACCATTTTAAATCTGACACTTATCTGAATGGTCAGGAGAGAACAGAAGACCCTGTCAGCTCTTCAGGTAGTATTTTTGTATTGTCTTAATTTTTTTTAATCATACTACTGTATCTTCTCCCATTCAATACCAACAGCATCATGACATATCTGTTATTTATTTATTTTATTTATTTATTGTTTGGACTTGTATGCCGCCCTATCTCCTGAAGGACTCAGGGCAGCTCACATCATAAAAACACACAATACAAAAGTTTAAAATTATTTAAAAGTTATTAAACCCAAGCCAAACAATATCTAAAACCCACAAAAGACACTATCATTTAAAACAACTAAAAGCCACCCCCCCTCACTCCAGGCTGGCTTGTTCGAATAACCACATCTTCAGGCCACGGCGGAAGGAGCGGAGGTCAGGGGCCAATCGTAGCTCCAGGGGCAGTTGATTCCACAGGGTAGGCACTCCCACAAAGAAGGCCCTACCCCTGGGGGTTGCCAGCTGACACTGGCCGACGGCACCCCAAGGAGGCCCTGTCTGTGGGAGCGCATAGGGCGATGGGCACTCAATGCTGGCAAGAGACATTCCTGCAAGTAACCCGGCCCCAAGCCATGTAGGGCTTTATAGGTAAGTACCAGTTATCATGCACACTGTCTCAAAGGAAGCAAGTAGGCTAAGATGTTATTGTAATAGACCTGCTCTTCTTGACCCATGAATATCTGCAAAAAGATTTCATGACATGTGTAGGATCTTCTACCTTGCCATTATGCTTTTCTCCCCAAATAAGGAAAGAGGTGAGGAAGAAAAAAAAATACCAGAGCTGGAAAATTATTTATCTTTGTGGAGTTCTAAATACAGACCTATATGGGATGTAACATTGAAAAGCCTAAATTTTGCCCTTGCTTTCTTGCACTATTAAATCTTTGATATTTTAACAGAAACAAAACAGCCACCTTAGTGTTAGAAGGAGCTCCGCAGCACTCAGAAATGTAAAATGTTCAGAAGAATAAGATATTTATTCTGACAGAAACTATTTGCAACAGAGGAGACAGTAATGGTGCTGCGGTTAAGAGAAAATCCTTGAGGGTTTCTTGCTATTATGTTCATTGTGACAAAGATTAAACCAGTTATCTCCTGTCCTAAGTGGGACTGTGTGTTTACCACTAGATTTCGAAATATATCCTGAATGCTGGTTCAGCCATGCATGGCACATGACTGATAGATTGCATATGTGAATTAGTCATTGCGATGGAGAAAAACTTTTAAATCACCTCAAACTATCCCGGATACAATGCTTTTCACACATTCGGGTATTGAATCATTAAGTGTGTGCTGAGAAACCAGTCATAAACTGCTTCTCAATTTTAGTTTTTTTGTTACTACTGTTGACCTGTAGACCTGTCTGAAATGTGGCTAGTTTATAGGCCATGCTGTGATTCAGATACCGCTCCCTAAAGGTGCTTTATAACAGATTGAGGCATGGACTTATTATCGTTCTACAACTCTTTAAAGCAGCTGAGGCTTTTCCTGGCTTCAACCAGCAGCTGTTTACAAACACAGCTGTTTTAAAATGCCACATATATAGCTCTATGTGCTCCAAAATGTGCACTTTTTAAGAATCAAATATAAAATATTGCACCAGCCTACTATTTTCATTTCACATAGGGTCATTGGCATAATACAGTATATATTAAAGCAAGTTAATTCTATGATTCTTCCATTAAATGATAATCCTTCATTAAGGATTACTCATGAAGCTTTAAATGCTCCCTTCAACCTTCAGAGAATAACAGCTTCTTTTTCTGTATTTTTTTAATCAAATAATTTTTTTACAAATTTAAAAACAATAGAACTTTAAGAAAAACAAGTAAAAAAATTGATAAGCAAATAAGAAAGAAAGGAAAGAGAAAAAGGGAAAAGACAGGAGGAAAAAATATAAAGAAGGGGCTTTTGATTTTATTACAGCAATTATAAATGCATTTTTATTGTACCTTCTCTGCATATAGTTATATTGTAGAGCCATTCTATCCTTTCTAATCATCAAATCCATAAATTAGAAATTTGGAAGGTTTTTTCAGCAAGAAGTTCATAATGAGTTTCAGGTCACTGACAAATGTAATTATTTTGTTTTCCCTAATCAAACAAGTCAGTTTCACCATTTCTGCAAATTCTGGAAGAGCCGTAGTGGCACAGTGGTTAGCATGCAGTATTGCAGGGTAATACTGCCTACTGCCAGCAGTTCAATCCTGACCAACTCAAGGTTGATTCAGCTTTCCATCCTTCCTAGGTTGGTAAAATGAGGACCCAGATTGTTGAGGGCAAAATGCTGATTCTATAAACTGCTTAGAGCGGGCTACAAAACACTATGAGGCAGTATATAAGTCTAAATGATAGTGCTAGTGCTATTCTGTCATTTTTACCAACCATACCTCCATTTGTGACTATTTCAGACTCTTTCAAAATTCTGACTTACTGAATACAAGCTTCGATTAGAAATCTTTGCTTTTGCCTCCAGTTGTATCTAAGAGATTGATATTGTCAAATCCCCACCATTCTTTGCATCTATAATATATAATAAAGATTTTTAACCATTGTATTATTTCTCACTCTCCCTTACCCCCCCCCTCCTGGGGATTACAGGTAACAAGGAACAGAGGAGGGAAATTCCAGTCAGCTGGGGCAGATTATGGAACACATTATGACTTACTTCTATCAGTATAAAGCAGGGGTGTCAAATCCAGGTTGTCACAGTGGCATCACGTGACATACTGGGACTTTTTTCCCCTTTGCTAAACCAGGTGTGGGCATCACCAGCACATGATGCATCCAGCCCATGGACCAGGAATTTGACAGCCCTGATATAAAGGTTAAACTGAAAAATTAAAGCGAGTTTCTGTTCCACCAATAAGCAGGGGAACACAGAATGTAAAATTCATGTTAAAAAATCATCCCAATATGACTAAATTACTCTAAAGAAAACCTAAGGAAGAGATGAGATACTGTAAAACTGAACAGTGAAAAAAAAACCCACAAAATTTTGAAAAGATCCAAGTAGATTGCCAAAGAAGCTAGCAAGACAGCTGAGGAAAAAAATGTGAGATGAAACCTTTGAGAAACAAAGGTGTGTGATGATTAACCATAAACTTCCAATATCAAGAAGATAAGAGAAGGAAAGATATTTTAATCGAGACTATCCAGAAGAATGAATTGTGAAAAGAAAAAAAGACTGAGAAATATTTTCAAGCAGGTCAAGAAGTCACAGGAAAATGTACAGCTATGAGAGAAGTACTCAGCAATAATAAAGGAAGGAATATGATAAAGGCAAATGAGGTTAAAGGAAGATGGAAAGACTGTCTTTTCAAAGTGGGCCAGAAGCATCTATTTTAAAAAAAACAGCTCCATTATAAAATGAGGCATGACAAGCAACAAACTGCTGTCTAATAGATAAAAAAAAGCACCAGGTGCAGTGAATTGTTTAAAGCAGCTGCAAAAGAAGCAGCTACAATATTAGCAGCTCTGTGACAACAAATATGGAATGCTATCCAGCCTAGAGATGGAAAAGATTATGAGGGGTCCTTGGTGCTCCTCTGAGTTTGCTTGTTTTCTTGCAGATGTTTCATTACCCAAAGTAGGTGAATCATCAGCGCTGATAATGTTACCTAGTTTGGGTAATGAAATGCCTGCAAGAAAATAAGCAAGCTCAGAGAGCACCAAGGACCCCTCATGTCAACCCTGAGCTACAAATATTCTCCTTTATTAGGAAAAGATTGTGTTGCATCTATCAAGGCTTTGCAAATCTTTCAGAAGAGGTGTTTTGCAATGCCTAACAGCAAAATACAAAACACCTCTTTGTGGACAGTTAAAGCAGCCACATCCTTTGCCAGGCTCATAATGCTTATAAGAATATTACCCTCACTATCCCTGCATGTCTGCACATGCACTGTGAGCCACTTTATCCATATGAAAAACCAATAAGGGACCACTTCTGAAACCACCATATGATTCCAGAAAATGATCTAACTCCTCAAAAAGAGAGTCTTTATTCACACAGACCTCTTTGGAAGGATTCACAGAACCATAAGACCTGTACCAAAAATTATCAGTGCAAAAACTATTGCGCTACAGTTCTCATGCATGTAAAGGCTTTTCAAATACCTTACAAAGAATATTACAGTCATATAATATCAAGAAAAATACCTGATTAATTAATTGGGTTCAGAAAAAGTAGAAAGACACATATTCAAATAACTCATCTAAGAAAAATAAAGAGCAAGATAGTATAAAAGAGGCTTATCTTTCAATGACAGTATGACTTTGAGAAGAAAATGTAGCATGCAGAACACTATATAAGTATCGTAACACTTGGCCATTCTTGTGAAGAATCTTTACAATTGGTGAATTTACTATATTAGTAGTGAAGAAGTGAAAGAAGTAGGCAATTTTGTTCTTTAGGGGCCCATGAATAAAGATGTGAATAATATACTAGAGAAAGAAAAAGCAAATTAATCTTAGAAAAAAAGAGACAATGACAAACTTAGTCAAGAGCATAAAAAGGAAGAACATGGTAGTAATATATAATTGTGAGCATTGGACACTGAGATTGAGAAAAGATACACACCTTTGAATTATGGTTTGGAGATGGTTTCTAGAAGGTCATAAATTGCATGAAGAACCAACCAATCAATCCTGGAGCAAGGAAAAGCTAACTGCTCCCTTGAGGCAATGATCATCAAGCAGAAATTCACATAATGTGGGCATTTCGTTTGAGCAGATGAAGGGCTAAAGAGAGTTATTTTACTTGGTACAGTTGGGGGACATGATAGGAGCTAAAGTTTCCCAGGGCAAGAATGTGGAGAATGTCAATAGGCAACTGCCACATAGCATTGAGTGTGGGAAGCCATAAAAGACACGGGAGGAAAAGCAAGAGTAGAGCCTATGAGAAGTAGCGACCTTAACTGCTACAATCATTTGTAGCAGCACAGCTTCATTTCTCATATTATTATAAAGGTCCAGTTCAAACTGAGCCATGTCATGCACTGGGCAGCCTCAGTCAAAGTCTAGCTTACTATAAGGATCAAACAAAAGGGAAAGACAGGACAAGACATAATGTTGATGGATGGGAGGAAAATGTTTATCAGAATGTTCTTGGAAGTACCATGAGTTATTCCTAGGTACAGGAAACGATGGCAAACATTTGTCCATACAATCACCAAGAGCCTAAGTTGATTTGATGCCACAAGCTAAATACAAAATAAAATCTTCAGAATCCTTCTATAATGAAAAACAATGCACAATTTCAAAGTCTAAGCAAAAAATATTATATGAGGATCTATTCGTATAGCCAATGACATAAAATAATTAAGCACTGTGGTAGCCAAATAAATTACACTATCTACTGCTCTTCAAAATGACCCACAAAAATAATTGCTTTGCCTAGCATTGTGACTGCCAAACTGTGTGCTAAAGCATCCTAAAGCGCACACTACAAACTCACAAGAGGGAGGGGGACCACAGTATATTTTAAATTTTTGAGGGAAATATAGCAATACTTGACATCTGTTGGACATGGTGCAAATATTGTTGTGGTTTCTTAAAAAAAAACCTGTAGCACTTCCATGAGTTCACTGTTTCTGTTAAACCCATGATTTAAACCAAGGGCCAGCAAACTTGGCCACTTTTAAGACTTGTGGACTTAAAGAGCATCCTGAACACTTTGGGAAACTTTAGCCTATTGCACCAGTTCTACAAAAAATTATTTGTTATTTCGCTGTTACTTCATATCACCTAGGAACAGGTTCATACAATCTGGTTGAAAAAGTCAAGATAGCCACCCAGTGACAGCAAAGAGCTAAAGAAAGCCATCTTGTGGCTTTGTAGATTTTTACAGTCTGATAGCCTGATTTAAAATAACATTTTTAACAGATTTCATTTGATTATGTGCCATGCAGATATCTAAGACACCATAGGAATCATTGTATGTCCTTCAAAATCTATGAGATGCCCCCTCATAGTAGAAATAAGAATTAAAACAATAGAACAACAATACAGATACCATTTGACAGAAACAGATCCACCAAATGCTCCCTCCCAGAGCCAAGTCCTACCTTCAGAATGGAAGTTCATGAGTGAAGTGGAGTCCATCTACGTGAGTCAATATTTCCAAAGGAAGGGTGCCACCATTGAGAAGGCCCTACTACAGGATCTATGCAGAAGGAGTTGCTTATGTGATGAGATGTCTGAGAGGATCGTTCTCCTAAATTTAAAATATGGGCTGATCAATTTCCTCAAACTGGAAAGAGAAGAAAAAGGGAGGATAACTAGAGAGGCAGTAAATCTATAGCATCCACAGACCTCCCATAAGCTATAAAAGTAACAGGAAATGGAGAACTTCTTCAGTCTCTCAAGATTGCTGTCTACAGCTTTCCATTTCTTTTTTTTTTACTATAAAATATATTTCCTGCTGGAGCAACATTGGGCATATTTTCTTAAGTATACAGACTTCTTTCATCCTTTTTTTTTCTTTTTGCCTTTCAAGAAGCTATTACTGCTAAGTCACTTGAAACACAAGACCCTCTTGGTGGAAGTATTTTGAGGACTAAAATAAATAAAGGAGAAAAGTGGAAAGGAGTCAAACAGGCAATTATTTGTAATAGAAAAAACTATTGATTTTTTTTCTTTTGATACATAGTCTAAATTATTCCTCAAGAAAAGTAGTAATGTATCTTTAAGCAGATTTATTGGCAGCAGCCATAAAAATGTGTTATTTAATTTCAACACTATCACTTTTTTCCCATTTTCGTTTGATATAGAGATGGAAATGGACATTGGACAAAGGATTTAAATCAGCGGCTAGAAATATCCTAGTGCTATAGTTCCAAACAGGATGTTAGTTGTATTGAACAGTGGGATTTAATTGGCTATGAACATGTTAAATCATAATTTACCCCATCAGGCATGTTAAGGTTCCTGTTCAGCCTCCCAGTTGGATATTTCACATAACCTATACTCCTCATCCTCAACCAGAACAAGTACACACCCCTGAACTGCCACAACAGACCTCCAGAGTAAATGCCACTAATTTGCCAAAAGTTTATTCTCACTTCATAATCTAAATTCCATTTATGTGTTGCACATTATTTGATATAATTTGTGAATTTTGTTGTGCACTGTAGATTATTATGAGATTTTTAACTGTATTAACTGTAGCGTGGTCTTCATATTTTGCAGATAGTTGGATTTATCATATATATTTTCATATGAATCTATTACCTTTCATCTATATATTAAGTTCATGAACCCTATTCCAATGTTTAGATGCATGGACTAAATTTTTACATTGTAGAACAAAGTGCCATTCCCAGATTAATGTAAAATACCAGTTACAGGTTATAGCCCTAGTACAGTTCTAAATATACACAAAAATCAAATTCTCAAAGTTCAAGGTTACAGTTAGAATATCCTGCATTTCCATGAGGAAAATGAAAGAAAGAAAGTAAATTGATATAAAAGAATACTTAAAAAAAATACTAAATAAAAGTCAATGGTTCTCCACAGCCTGTTAATGACATATCACTCCATCAAGTTTAAAGGAAAAAGATTTAATTTTCATATTTAAATATGTTTCACACCACAATACAGGCAAATCTAATAGTGTCATTCTTCTGTTCACGTCTCTACTGCCTTGTAATATCTCTACTTTGCTTTTTACAGTACTTATTTCTCCCAAAGGACTTCTTGTTATCTTACTCATCTCCCTCTCTTGTTACCAAGCTTCCCATATGTGAGATTTGGGTGTACTTGATGCATCCTCAAATGATCTGTTGTTGACAATATATCCTTTATTGTTCATTGGTAAACTCTGGATTTTACAGGTGGCAGAATGAAGTGTGCCATTTCATAATTAATCCCTCAAGTATTGCAGGCAAATTATCATCAAAACAATCAGCCAAGCTCTTTTTTTAATGACAAATACAATACATAGATGAAAGCAGAAAAAGTAAAAGTAATAGAAAAAAATGACAGCTTAAAATATAAAAGAGAATGTCCTTATTTTACTAGAGGGGGGAGGGTTTGTCAGTTTAATTACTCACCCAATTTAACTACTAAGTAGAACACATTTGCTTTCCATACACCAACAGCAGTTGACTTATTTTATTCAATTTAGTCAGCCACGTAGTCTCAGAAACAGGAACAAATATGCTATTTTTATTGAATGTGTTTATTTAATAAAAAAATTGATGTTCCACTGATGGTAAACAACTATCAAACTGGAATTTGATGCTTGTCAAGATATAGAAAAAAGAAGTGTTGGCAGTCTGTCTGCATACTATAACAAGAATTTTGTTAAAATTTAAATGTGTTTAAAGCTACTTCAGCATAATAATCTGTGATGGTCTTGATTTTATGCTTTAATGTACCTAGAAAAGTATATTGAACAATCCGATCTAAAGTTGATACAATATGTATTAGAATTTCTGATAATATGTAAAACAACAATATTTCATTAAGTGTGGCACAAATGTATACAAATATTGAATTGTTAACTAGAGCATACAAAACTTTTGCTAGACCAATACTCAAACACAGCTCATCAATCTGGAATCTGCACTGTATATCGGACATTAATACAATTGAGCAAGTCCAGAAGTATTTCACAAGAAGAGTACTACATTCCTCCGCTCGCAACAGAATACCCTATATCACCAGGCTTGAAATTTTGGGCTTGGACAACCTTGAATTATGCTGCCTATGGTTGGACTTAAGCGTAGTACACAAAATTATCTGCTACAATGTCCTATCAGTCAATGACTATTTCAGCTTCAACCACAACAATATAAGAGCACACAACAAATGCAAACTCCAAACTTGATTGAGAAAGTACGACTTCAGCAACAGAGTGGTCAATGCCTGGAATGGACTAGCTGACTCTGTTGTTACATCCTCTAACCCCCACTCTTTTAACCTCAAACTATCCACTATTGACCTCACCCCATTCCTAAGAGGTCTGTAAGGGGTGTGCATAAGTGCACAATTGTACCTACCATCCCTGTCCTATTGTCTCCATTTATTCATACCTATTTCCTGTATTCTTACTCATGTTTATACTTATACCTATTATCTTGTAAGTGATTGACAAATAAAATAAAATAAAAATAAAATAAAAATAAATAAATAAATATGTTCCATGATATTATCATTGCCTTATCACATATTAGAGTAAGATAGCTTAAATTCATCTTTAGCTGCTTCAGTTTTAAAGTAGTGTTTTCTCTCTTCTTCCAACACAATACTTGAATTTAGCCATCCAGCTGTGCCCAAGGTTAGTCAGTCTTACATGCACCAAGTCAACTCTCCAGAAGCTTGTGGAAAAATAGCAATAGCAATAGGACTTAGACTTATATACCGTCCATAGTGTGTTACTGCACTCTCTGGGATTTTACAATGTCAGCATATTGCCCCTAACAATCTGGGTTTTCATTTTACTAACTCAGAAGTATAAAAAGCTGAGTCAACCTTAAAGCCCATCAGGATCGAACTCCAGACTGTGGGCAGAGTTTATTTGCAATATTGCATTCTAACCACTGCACCACCAAGGTTCTACTCAAAAGGTGTTTGAATGCAGAAAACTCTACAATTTCCATGACTGGTTTGTATCTTTCCACTTACAAAACTGAAAGGAGCTACTTTTAAAGTTCAGGTCTAGACTGGCAATGCAGATTTGAAGCAGTGTTTTTACTAAACATGTGGGTTTTTGACATGAGTCAACAAAGTACCTACACCAGAGGTGGTATTCAGCAGGTTCTGACTAGTTCTGGAGAACCGGTAGCAGAAATTTTGAGTAGTTCAGAGAACTGGCAAATACCACCTCTGACTAGAGATTTTACGGGACCTTTCCCTGCCACACCCACCAAGCCATGCCCACAGAACCAGTAGTAAAAAAAAATTGAATCCCACCACTGACCTACACTATGGATTCAGTCAAGGCGTTTACTCTTCTAGTGAACTACAAGTCCACAGTCTTGAGGGCCACAATCTACAGAGCTGTGGTGCTGCAGTGGCTAGAATGCAGAATGGCAGGCTAGTTCTGTCAATTGCCAGCAGTTCGATCTTCACCAGCTCAAGGTTGACTCAGCCTTCCATCCTTCCAAGGTCAGTAAAATGAGGGCTTAGATTGTTGAGGGAAATATGCCGGCACTGTAAACCACTTAGAGAGTGCTGTAAATTGTGATGAAGCAATATATAAGTGTAAGTACTATTGCCCGCAATATATTCAGGTCCTCTGTCCTTTTCAACAGGAAAAAGAATGACAACTTATCACTCAGAGGTACAAAAATCTCCATGCCAGAATTCTCCTTGCCTTCTTCCAATTTCAGTGGAGCTGATGATCTTTTCTGAATGGCTTAGGAGGTAGATTACTTCTGCTACATTGGAATATTTTATTTGAGCTGAAACTCTCTCTCACACCCTCCTCTGTGAGCTGTCACTCAATACCCAAAACAAATTTCTTATTGAAAATGTTTTCACTCTCTGTTGCAAAATGATCATTACAGCCCATGTGTCAAATTGAGTTTTCTCTTCAAACAAACAACGTGTCAATGAGAAGAATGGACGAATGCTAACTTCTATTATCATAGACGTGCCTGGAGAGGAACAGTGTTTGATCTATTACTACTTCTTCAGGGCAACTTTCTTTCTCAAGGAGGACTTGTATCTCTATATCCTCCATTTCCATTCTGTCAATGTTGCTTTTGTTTTAGAGGCTCTTCAGTTAAATTAATGTAGTGATCAAAAGAAGGGAACCAAGTTCTGTCTGTGTTTGGATAATAAATCTACAGTAGCTTTTGATGAGAAATGATCCAGTGTAAATCCAGCTTTGGAGGTAAAATTTCCCAACTCATTGGAAGAGGGCAGATCATATTATATAAAACTCTATGTACAACACACACACACATACACACGCACATGCAACACCACAACACTAGAAAAGTACACGTTTACTTATTATTTATTTATTTGCATTATGCCACTGGGCACTTTAGAACAGTAAAATGGGATTCAAAGTCACAAAGAATATAAAAGGGTGAGATGAAAAGAAAAGATATATCAGAACTATAAATACAAGCCTCCAAGCTTGTATTTGCTGAAATAATGGATATGCTACGGAAAGTGGGTAACTTCTATAGCCAGTGATTCCTCCTTATCTGCTAAACTATCACTTCTTTGCCATTCTCACCAGTGGATTGGTACTTAAGGGAGATTAAAAAAGAAAAAGGGAGGGAGATAGCTGGTTTAGAAATATGAGAGAGAGAGAGAGAAGGGAGGGAGGGAGGAAGGGGAGAGAAAGAAAGAGAGAGAGAAAAAAGGAAGGAAGGAAGGAAGGAAAGAAAGAAAAAGAAAGAAAGAAAGAAAGAAAGAAAGAAAGAAAGAAAGAAAGAAAGAAAATTGCATTTAGGATGATAACAAAGAGAACTGAGAAGCAAGAAAATATGCATCTGGACAGATCTCTCAGTAGTGCTGTGTGATTGCCTTTTAATCTTGATTTTTTTAAAAAATAGAGAAAATAATATGGATCGAGAATTTCCTGTTTCTTTATTAATTCAGGAATGTATTATTTGGAGCTGTCCCTGCATGCGTAATACTGCCCCCCCCAAAAGCTTAGGATGTGGTGTGTGTGTATGTGAAGTAATCACATTAATTTAGCAGACACCTGCACTTTGGCCAAAAGAAGGTAACCCTTCCAAGCTAGCTAAGATTCTCTTCTTCTTTTTTTTCTTTTCTTCCTAATAATTTTCCATGAGTTTAGGGTCCACTTTTTTTGCCAGATCAACTGGTGTTGATCCCCTGATTGCAACAGGAATTGTCAATGAAATCCAATCTCATTGGCTGAGCAAGAGTAACTGGCCAAAATCCCCCAGCCAGCTTTCATGCCTAAGGTGTAACTAGGACTCACAGTCTCCTGGTTTCTAACCTGATGCCTTAACAACTAGATCAAATTGCCTCTTCAATCTTGATTACATGAATACGCTCATTCATAGTCATGCTTACTTTGAAACATGGCTTTAGAATGTCTCCTGATATTAAATTTGGGTTGCTCTAATACCATATACTCCAAACATTATATGTCTTTGTTCCATTAGATTAAGGTAAATGAAAATTTAGCCTGTGACCTCTCCTTAATGATATATATTTAGCCCACCACCATCAGATTCTAGATATTGAAAGAGTGTGTGTGTGAGAGAGAGAGAGAAAGAAATATAGAACATCAAAACAATATCTCAAAACAGCTAAGAAGGTACACTATTATTTTATTCAAACACTAATAATCAGTTGACATTAAAAGCAAAACAATTATTTCAATGTTATAACTTAATGGTATAATATGACACCATCTATACTACTAATTAACATAAATCAACATAAATCCCATATTGTAGTATTTAGGCATTAAAAAGCCTTTCCATGAATTAAAGAAAGGTAGCAGGAGAACAACTGCCAACTTATTTTCTAGTTTTATCAAACAAATGTATTCGACTTTGTGTAAAAAATACACGTGAATAATTCCATTTCTGAACACTCTCCGTTGCCCAAATTATTTTTTCTGAATGCTCCTGACATCCTAAAAGATTTTCATGGATAACAGATTTTAAAAAATCAAACTGATTCATGTTGATTTCCAAATAATTGTTTGGCATGGAATTTGCTTGAATATACAGGTGAAACTCGAAAAATTAGAATATTGTGCAAAAGTTCATTTATTTCAGTAATGCAACTTAAAAGGTGAAACTAATATATGAGATAGTCTCATTACATGCAAAGCAAGATAATTCAAGCTGTGATTTACCATAATTGTGATGATTATGGCTTACAGCTTATGAAAACCCCAAATCCACAATCTCAGAAAATTAGAATATTACATGCAATCAATACAACAAGGATTGTACATAGAACAATATCGGATTTCTGAAAAGTATAAGCATGCATATGTACTCAGTACTTGGTTTGGGCCCCTTTTGCAGCAATTACTGCCTCAATGCGGCATGGCACGAAAGCTATCAGCCTGTGGCACTGCTGAGGTGTTATGGAAGACCAGGATGCTTCAATAGCAGCCTTCAGCTCTTCTGCATTGTTTGGTCTCATGTCTCTCATCTTTCCCTTGGCAATGCCCCATAGATTCTATGGGGTTCAAGTCAGGCAAGTTTGCTGGCCAATCAAGCACAGTAATCCCACGGTCATTGAACCAGGTTTTGGTGCTTTTGGCAGTGTGGGCAGGTGCCAAGTCCTGAAGGAAAATGAAGTCAGCATCCCCATAAAGCTCATCTGCGGAAGGAAGCATGAAGTGCTCCAAAATATCCTGATAGATGGCTGCATTGACCCTGGACTTAATGAAGCACAGTGGACCAACACCAGCAGATGACATGGCTCCCCAAATCAACACAGACTGTGGAAACTTCACACTGGACTTCAAGCATCTTGCAGTGTGCGCCTCTCCATTCTTCCTCCAAACTCTGGGTCCTTGGTTTCCAAATGAGATGCAAAAGTTGCTCTCATCAGAAAAGAGGACTTTGGACCACTGAGCAACAGACCAGGTCTGTTTTTCTTTAGCCCAGGTAAGACACTTCTGACATTGTTTGTTGTTCAGGAGTGGCTTGACAGAAAATCGACATTTGAAGCCCATGTCCAGGATCCGTCTATGTGTGGTGGCTCTTGATGCACTGATTCCAGCCTCAGTCCACTCCTTGTGAAAGTCCCCAACACTTTTGAATGGCCTTTTCCTGACAATCCTCTCCAGGCTGCACTCGCCCCTGCTGCTTGTGCACCTTTTTCTTCCACATTTTTCCCTTCCACATAACTTTCTATTAATGTGCTTTGATACAGCACTTTGGGAACATCCAACTTCTTTTGCAATTATCTTTTAGGCTTTCCCTCCTTATGGAGGGTGTCAATGATGGTTTTCTGCACAACTGTCAGGTCAGCAGTCTTTCCCATGATTGTGATCCCTACTGAACCAGACTGACAGACCATTTAAAGGCTCAGGAACCCTTTACAGGTGTTATGGCTTAATTAGCTGATTAGAGTGGGATACTTTGAGCCTAGAATATTGCACCTTTTCACAATATTCTAATTTTCTGATATTGTGGAATTGGGGTTTTCATGAGCTGTAAGCCATAATCATCACAATTATGGCAAATCATGGCTTGCACTATCTTGCTTTGCATGTAATGAATCTATCTCATATATTAGTTTCACCTTTTAAGTTGCGTTACTGAAATAAATGAACTTTTGCACAATATTCTAATTTTTTGAATTTCTCCTGTAGATTTAATTAAATGATTAATTAAAAGAGGTTTTTTAAAAAATAATCTCACCCCTCAAGGTTGAAATTAAAAGAGAAGAGGGAAAAACATTATAACAACAGTTTATTACTTGGCACTTCTGTCAGTTTTGAAACTACAATTAAATATCAGGAGTTGGACTACAAGATGATTCAGAATCGATCCTGAATATGCTAAGATTTTAATTTCTACATAATCTACCTTCTTTCTTCTATTGTCTTTTAGAACATCTTCAAATAACATTTTCTATTTTCTCACATCATTTGATCTGGAAGTAGGAAGGATGGATTGGGATTTGTCCGCATTTTCTAATTTCAAAAAGAAATCCATTTCTAACAAGATTATCCTTGCTATAAAAAAACATTGTTATAAAAGGTATTTTCTCCAAAGCTCTTCATTGGGTTTCACTACCAGATTGGATCCCTGGATATAGACTCTATTCCAGAGATCTCCAAACTTGGCAACTTTAAGACTTGTGGACTTCAACTCTCAGAATTCCTCAGGCAGTCAACAAGTCTTAAAGTTACCAAGTTTGGAGATCCCTGAACTATTTCTGATCTATTCCAAGCTTCTTTTTGTATTCCTTCCTAGATAAGCAATGGAGGCTTTAAATTTATTTATTTATTTATTTATTTATTTATTTATTTATTTATTTATTTATTGGACTTGTATGCCGCCCCATCTCTGAAGACTCAGGGCGGTGCACAACTAAAAACAGCAACAATAAATACTTAAAAAGAAATTAAACTAATTTCACAAGCCCAAAAATACAAAAACTAAAATTTACAGTGGTTAAAATAATTAAGAAACCAATCCCCCCCCCCCAAGGAGGGGTCACAGCCCGGATTGGTTGAACAACCAGGTCTTCAAATCATGGTGGAAGGTGCGGAGGTCAGGGGCCAGGCGGAGCCCCAGGGGCAGTTGGTTCCAGAGGTCAGGGGCCGTGACAGAATAGGTTCATCGTCGGGGGACCGCCAGCCGGCATTGGCTTGTCGATGGGACCCCAAGGAGTCCTTGCCTATGTGCTCGCACAGGGTGGCTGGCACTCGATATCGGCAGAAGACGCTCCCTTAAATATTGAGGACCCATGTTGTGAAGGACTTTGTATGTTAAAACCAGAACCTTGAATCTCACCCGGAGTGCAACCGGCAACCAATGTAGGCAGCGCGGGAGGGGTAACATGGGAGAATCGGAAACTCCATCACCACCAGCCACCGCATTTTGCACCAGCTGCAATCTCCGGATGGTATGCAAGGCAGTCCTAAATAGAGAGTGTTGCAGTAGTCGAGGAAGGGCGTGAGTGACTGTGCACAGGGCATCTCGGTCCAGAAATGGGTGAAGCTGACGAACAAGCGGAGCTGGGCAAAGGCCCCCTGGCAGCGGCCCCCACCTGCTCCTCCAACTGGAGCCGTGCATCCAGGAGGACCCCAGATTCGCCCTGTCCACAGGGGCAACACCTCCCCTATGGCCAAAGATGGATATTCCTGACTGGGCCGAGATGCCGGTATGCACAGCCACTCAGTCTTGGCGGGTTGAGTCGAAGCATGTTCCCGCTCATCCAAATCCGTACCGCATCCAAACACCGGGTCATCAGGGAGAGGGCATCACTGATCTGGTTTGGGGTGGAGATGTACAGCTGGGTGTCATCTGCGTACTGATGGAATCTCACCCCAAAACCACGGATGATCTCACCCAGTGGCTTCATGTAGATGTTAAATAGAAGAGGGAGAGGACCTGAGGGACCCCACAAGAGAGCACCCTCGGGGTTGACCTCATCCTCCCTGCCAACACCGATTGCGACCACCCCAAGAGGTATGAGGTGAACCACTGAAAAACAGTGCCCCCCACTCCCAACCCCTCGAGGCGTCGCAAAAGGATACTATGGTCGATGGTATCGAAAGCCGCTGAGAGGTCTAATAGGACCAGGACAGAGGAAAAACCCCTGTCCTGAGCCCTCCAGAGATCATCCATCAGCGCGACCAATGCTGTCTCCGTGCTGTAATCGGGTCGGAAGCCCGATTGATATGGATCCAGGTAGTCCGCTTCATCCAGGAAAAGTGGAAACTGCTGAGCCACCACACTCTCAACAACCTTCGCCAAAAAGCGAAGGTTGGAGACTGGACGAAAGTTGTCTAACACGGTCGGATCCAGGGCAGGCTTCTTCAGGAGGGGTCTCACTACCACCTCCTTCAAGGTGGAGGGAAAAACACCCTCTCTTAATGAAGCATTGACAACTTCCCGGAGCCAACCGCAGGTGGCCTCCCTGGTGGCATAAGCCAACCAGGAGGGACACGGGTCCAACAAACATGTGGTGGAACTCAGCCTCCGCATAGTCCTGTCCACTTCATCCTCGGAAACAGGATCGAACTCATCCCAGATCACACTGGCTGGACTGCTTGTACCACTGCAAATCAGAGGACAACCCACTCTGAATCCGAGCAATCTTATCCGACAGATATTGACCAAACTCCTCAGCCCTTCCCCGCAATGGGTCTCCCCTCCCCCATACGAAGGAGAGAGCGGGTAGCCCGAAACAGGGCGGCTGGGCGGTTATCTGTGGACGTTATAAGGGCAGAGAGACAAGACCTTCTCGCCACTCTCATAGCTACCAGGTAAATCCTAATATGGGCTCTTAGCTGGGCTCGATCGGATTGGGAGCGGGTGGACCTCCACCTGCTCTCTAAACCCCTCCGACGATGCTTCATCTCCCGGAGCTCCTCCGTATACCAAGGAGCCATCCGGGATCCACAGCATGTGAGGTGACGCATGAGAACAACCCTGTTGAGGGCATGCAACGCAGCCTGTTGCCAAGGGGCCACCAGATCCTCGGCAGAGCTGTGGGCAAGGGAAGAGGGAAAAGACCCCAGTTCCGCCTGGAACCTCTCAGGGTCCATCAGGCATCTGGGGCGGAACCATCTAAGTGGCTCCTCATCCCAGCAGTGGGAGGTGGCCTGTTGGAAGACCAGCCGTAGGAGATAGTGATCAGACCATGGAACTGGCAATGCCGTAAAAGTGGCTTGCCCTCTGTCACTACGCCACTGTTCAGAGACAAAAACTAGGTCAAGGTGTTTCCCTCGGAGTCGGGCCTTGAATCATTGTCAGGGGCCATTGAATTCCTCGATTGGTCCCCAGGACCCGGGAACTCCACCGCTACCCCCATGAGGAGATCGAGAAGCCCAGGCAGGGCCGCTGTCACACAGCTGGGAGAAAGGTATTCAAGCAGCAAGCCCACCTGACCGTTAGGCCCCCACCTCAAGAGGAGGGTCTCACTCCCGCCTATCTCTGGAACTGTGACCTCCCTTGGAAAAAGGGTCTCCCGAATAACCACGGCCACCCCACCACCCCTTCCCTGGGCCCGTGGCCAGTGCAGAACCCAGAAACCTGGAGGGCACAGATCAACCAGAGGGACACCTCCCTCCGGGCCCAACCAGGTTTTGGTGATACAGGCCAGGTCTGCAGCCTCCTGCTCAATGATCTCACAGAGGAGAGAGGACTTATTAGCCATGGACCTGGCATTGAAATACACCAACCTAAGCCCAGGGGTCCCAGTTCCCATGCCCCCTAGGGAGGAGGCCATAGGTCGAGCGTCACCCGCACAAAGATGGCGGGTACGTGCTCCCAAGACATGATATCGCCCTATGCCTTGACATCTCCTGCCAATCCCAACCACCCTGGGAATCGCGGTCCCCACCTTGCACCCCTGGCCCCGCCCCAACCCCGCCTCTCCCCACCACACACTGGGCTGCAAGAAGACCCCTCCTCCCCCTCCCTAACCCCTTGAAACCCCTCCCTATCCCATTAAAACATTGAATTAAAATTTTTTAAAGACATCCCTTAAAACCAGCACCCTATCCACAGGGGGTAACACCTCTCCCCCTATGGCCAAAGGTGGAATATACTCACTGGAGCGAGATGCCTGTACGCACAGCCACTCAGTCTTGGCCGGATTGAGCTGTAGTCTGTTCCTGCCCATCCAGATCCATACCGCATCCAAACAACGGGACATCACAGAGAGGGCATCAGTGATTTGGTTTGGGGTGGAGATGTATAACTGGGTATCATCAGCATACTGATGATACCTCACCCCAAAACCTCGGATGATCTTGCCCAGCGGCTTCATATAGATGTTGAACAGAAGGGGTGAGAGGACCGACCCCTGTGGGACCCCACATGTGAGAGCCCTTGGGGCTGACCTCTGCCCCCTGCCAACACCGAGAAGCGCCCGAGTAGGAGGAGGAGAACCACTGCAGAACAGTGCCCCTCAACCCCACGCCAATAAGATACCATGGTCGATGGTATCGAAAGCGCCGAGAGATCTAATAGGACCAGGACAGAGGAAAAGCCTCTGTCCCGCCCTCCAGAGATCATCCACCAGTGCACCAATGCCGCTCTGTACTGAACCCAGGCCA
Organism: Naja naja; assembly: GCA_009733165.1. Taxonomy (NCBI): domain Eukaryota; kingdom Metazoa; phylum Chordata; class Lepidosauria; order Squamata; family Elapidae; genus Naja; species Naja naja. The sequence continues at coordinate 159,119,898 of CM019150.1, forward strand.
GAAGCCCGATTGATAGGGATCTAGATAGTCCGCTTCATCCAGGAAAAGCGGAAACTGTTGAGCCACCACATTCTCAACAACCTTCGCTAAAAGAAGGTTGGAGACCGGACAAAGTTGTTTAATATGGCTGGGTCCAGGGCAGGCTTCTTCAGGAGGTCTCACCACCGCCTCTTTCAAGGCGGTGGGGAAAGAGCCCTCCTTTAACTAAGCTGACAACTGCCTGGAGCCAGCCACACGTGACTTCCCTGGCGGCATACACCATCCAGGAAGGGCACGGATCCAATAAACATGTGGTGGAACTCAAGCGTCACATAATCCTGTCCACTTCATCCTCGAAACAGGATCAAACTCAGCCCAGATGATATCGGCCGGACTTCTTGTCCCTCCCTCCTCAGACCACTGCAAGTTAGAGTCTAACCCTCCCGAATCCATCTTATCCAGCAGATACTGACCAAATTTCCTCTACCCTGCATAGGATCCAACCCCGTCTCCCGATGTAAGAGGGAGCGGGTGACCCTAAACAGGGCAGCTGGGCAGTCATCTGCAGTGCTATAGAGAGGTATGACCTCTTCGCGCCCCCAAAGCTACCAGGTAAGTCCTAATATAGGCTCTTAGCTGGGCTCGGTCAGTGGGTCGATCTCCACCTGCTCTCTAACCCCCTCCTACGCCGCTTCATCTCCCTGAGCTCCTCTGTGAACCAAGGAGCCATCTGGGATCTGGCGAGTGAGGGGACGCAAGGGGACAACTCGGTCGAGGGCCTCAGTGGCAGCCTGTTGCCAAGTGGCCGCCAGTACCTCAGCCGAGCTGTGGATAAGGGAGGCGGGCAAACCCCAGTTCCGCCTGGAACCTTTCAGGGTCCATCAGACGTCTGGGGGGAACCATCTCAGTGGCTCCTCAGCCCAACGGTGTGGGGCCACTTGTTGGAAGACCAGCCGCAGGAGATAGTGATCTGACCATGCTATGGGTTGGACATTCGATGCCCACCCCAGATCACTACGCCAACGTTCTGAGACAAAAACAAGGTCGGCTGTTGCCCCCTCATGTGTGGGGGCCTGTATTATTTGGGTCAGATCCATAGCTGCCATGGAAGCCATGAACTCCTGGGCCAATCCCGCGTCCCCAGGGAGGGCAGGTTGAAGTCACCCAAAACCAAAAGGCTTGGGAACTCCACCGCCACTCCCGAGAGGGCATCGAGCAGCCCAGGCAGGGCCATTGCCACATAGTTGGGGATAGGTATATAAGCAACAGCCCAACTGACCACCAGGCCCCAACCTCAAGAGGAGGGCTTCACACCCATATCTGAACGGTGACCTCCCTTGGAATCAGGGTCTCCCGAATAACAACAGCAACCCCCACCCCTCCCTGAGCTGCGGCCAGTGCAAAATCTGAAAACCTGGGGGCAGAGATCAACCAGAGGCACTCCACCCTCCAGCCCCAACCAGGTCTCAGTGATACAGGCCAGGTCCGCGGCCTCCTCCCTGATCAATTCACCAAGGAGGGAGCCTTATTAACCACGGACCTGGCATTAAAATACACCAACCTGAGCCCAGGGTCTCCAAGTCCCAGATCCCGGGAGTGGGCAGAGGCATGGGAGTTGGAGCACGCACAGCTCTTAGATAGCGACGCGCGCTCCTTCACGTGATATGACTCCCCGCCTCTCCATCCCCTGCCAAGTCCGATCACCCTGGGGATCGGCATCCCCGCCTCAGCCGCCGGAGTCCAACAGGCCCCCCCCCCCTCCACAGCGATCCCCAGTTGGGCTGGACTGAGTTCCTTCCTTTCTGGGCAAAAATTGATCATCCACATGCCCAGACGGACAACCCTCCCCCTTCCCTAACCCTTCAAGATAGTGAAGTTAAAAATTTAAAAGTTTCCCTTTGCCCAATTTAAAATTACCCCCCTTGGTCACGCAATGCCACCTCTCGAGATCTAACAATCCATCATAAAGGTAAGCTCTTGACACCCCCACGGGCCATACAAGGGGACAGTCCTGTAGGCCCACAGCTCCATAGGTGAATAAGCCAAAATCATGATAAAAATTAAAACACAGAAGATAGGGAAGATAAAAATGGCCACAAATAATTGATGTTAAAACATATTAGAATTAAGAAGTCGTTATCATCGTCTCCAGTCCTTGCAACCAGCACCTACAGTTATCATATCGTGACCCCCGAAGGCTCTCTCACCATCCCTCGGGGGAGCCAGATGAAAATATGGTCCAACCACCATGGCGGTTCTCACCGGGCTGGAACAATGGAGCAGCCTGCTGTTCTCTCACAACAGCAGGCCAGACAATAGTCAAGGACAATGGTCGGTGACAACAGAGAAGGGAATTCGGATTAGAGCAGCAATAAATATCAAAGGTCTTTAAAGTGCAGAAGATAAAGTGCAAAGTCAGAGTTCAGAGATGTACAAATAGCAGAATCAGGAGATGTCCATGGAATAGGTGGAATTATTGGTTGAGGAGAACAGGCAAAGCAGAAGCCGAGAGGACCACCAGCAAGAACCAAACTAGGTCCTGCTGCCCACACAACCTCCAATGAAGGGGCTGAGAGACTCCCAGGAGGATCAAAATCCACCCCCAGAGCTCTCAGCCAGTCCAGGCAGCGACTCCCAGGCAGCAGTAGATGAAGGCCTAAGGCCCAGGGCTCCGACCTCCACAGGGGCTCCTCCTCCGATGACTAAAAACTCCTTCAGCCCCTGCCTGGTCATCACCGTCGCCAGGCCAAAGCTGCCTTCCAGAGCCGCCCTGATCTTCATTCTCTCCACTGTTAGTCCTGCCTTCAAAGATGTTAAATGCCTTCTCAGCCACCTTATCCTTGCCCCGGCCCCACAGCCGTCCTTCTTCGTGAGGCTCTCACCCTCACAAGCAGCAACGGCTCTCACCTCCGCCACTGCCACTAGCTCCAAGCTGTCTTCCACTGCCATCTTGACTGCGGCAGCGCCGCCCCATCTTCCGCTGCTATGCCGCTACGCCGCAGATAACAAGCCGATCAGGTGCCGAGATAAGAACCCGGCAGCTCTACACCCCCGATCGGCACGCGACCATCTCTGACCCCCCGGACAGCCAGGTTCCTAAGGAACAAGTCCAAGGGGTCGGAGGAAGACTGCACCAGCCCCCTTCCCCAGCAGGCCGACAAAAAGCTCCCATTCTTCTGGAGACTTTCACCCCCGGACCACCATCTTTGGGCATGGCTAGCTGTTAAGTAATTGGCTTAAACAACAACCAATGTGATAAAAGCCAGCCATCAATACACTCCAATCAACATCTTAAAAGCCACATACAACAGGCACTATAAATACTACACACAGAACCGCACACACTCTATAGCCCAGCAACAACAGCCAGCCAATCAACAGTCCAAAATCAGACCATGACTCAGAAATATCTGAACAAACAACATTCAGATTAATTTGCATCTCATAAAAAGGTATTTAAAGACCTGTGTTCTGACAGGCAAGCACAATTCATAGTGCTCTGACAATGACATGTTTACAACCAAATTGTAAAGTTAGTGCAGGAGACTGTCCAGGCCGAAAATGAGGGTGGGGACCTCACGTGGCCACCCCATGCCCCATTTTGGCCAGCAGGGTGCTGCAGGAGGCATCCATCCCATCTTCCCCCTCTACCGGCCAGCCCATGGAGAAGAACCACAATGCTGATCCAGCCCTCGAAGAAATCCAGCTTGACACTTCTGCTTTAGGTGAACTAGTAAAGGAAGCAGAATAGCTAATACTGGTTTCTTGATTCCTCTACTGCAGAGATATCAAACTCGATTTCATTGAGGGCCACATCAGGTTGTGTTTGACCTCATGGGGTTGGGATGGGCATGGCCAGGGTAGGCGTGGCCAGGGTGGGCATAGCCAGCTCGACATCACTCATGTTGGGGGCCCCTGTGGTGGCCAAGTGCTAAGGCCTCAGGCATGGTCTTCAGCCTCAGGCATGGTCCTCCCGAGCTCCATTTTTGCTGACAGAAGCACCATGGGCCAGTCCTTTGCTGTTCTCCAGGGTGACCCTGCAGGCCAGATCTAAGCACCCCGCAGGCTGGATCCAGTCTGCAGGCCTTGAGTTTGACACTTGGGCTCTATGGTCAGGACCCAAATAATTCAGGGCCCGACCCATGGAAGGGGGCACACACTTGACCTGATTTTTTATCTCCGGACAGTGGTGTAATGATCTGGGTGGGCGATCACCAACCAGCCAACCCCTGTCATGGACCGATCATTACCTCCTTCGGCTGGTCTTCCAGCATGTCACCCCATGTCGCTGGGATACGGAACCGACCAGGTGGTTCTGTCCCAGGTGCCTGACAGACCCAGAGGGGTTTCAGGTGGTGCTTGGGTTGCTTCTTGCCTCCCTAACCCACAGCTCAGCTGAGGCCCTGGTGGATGCCTGGCAATGGGCTGCCTCAGAGGCCCTCGACCGGGTTGTCCCTTTGCAGCCCCTGACCTGATGGAGATCTCGGTTAGCTCCTTGGTTTTCCATGGAGCTCCAGGAGGTGAAGTGCTGGAGGAGGGGCCTAGAGAGCAGTTGGAGGTCCAGTTGGTCTGAATCTGACTGATCCCAGTTAAGATCCTTCATGAGGACTTGTCTGGCAGCAATGGGAGCGGCGAAGTATGCTTACTTCTCTACTCTCATTGCATCCACAGAGAATCGCCCAGCTGCCCTGTCACCCATTCCCTCCTTAATCAGGGGGTGAGGGAGGACCCTTTGCAAGGGCAGGCTGAGGAATTTAGTCAGCATCTGCTGGACAAGATCTCTCAGATCCGGGCCAGTCTGAACTCTGACTGGCTAGAGTCTGATGAGGAGTAACGTTGGGTCTTGTGGATACTATCTGGGATGAGTTTGAGCCTGTGACTACAGATGAAGTGGACAGGATCATGTGGAGGCTGAGTTCCACCATGTGTTTATTGGACCTGTGTCCCTCCTGGCTGGCCTACGCTGCCCAGAAAGTTACACGAGGCTGGCTCCAGGCAGTGGTCAATGCTTCGTTGAGTGAGGGGTCCTTCCCTGCCACCTGGAAGGAGGCGGTGGTGAGGCCCCTCCTTAAGAAGCCTGCCTTGGACCCAGCCATTTTGAATAACTTTCATCCTGTCTCCAACCTTCGCTTTGTGGTGAAGGTTGTTGAGCGTGGTGGCTCGTCAGCTTCCAGGGTTCCTGGAGGAAGCTGATTACCTAGATCCGTACCAATCAGGTTTCAGGCCCGGGTACAGCACGGAGACGGCATTGGTCGTGCTGATGGATGATCTCTGGAGGGCTCGTGACAGAAGATATTCCTCTGTCCTAGTCCTATTAGATCTCTCAGCAGATTTTGATACCATTGACCATGGTATCTTATTGCGACCCCTCGGGGGATTGGGAGTGGGAGGCACCATTTTGTGGGGGTTCTCCTCCTACCTTTTGGGTTGTTTGCAATCGGTGTTGGCAGGAGGGCAGAGGTCAACCCTGAGACCCCTCGCTTACAGGGTTCCCCAGGGGTTGGTCCTCTCTCCCCTCCTGTTCAACATCTATATGAGGCCACTGGGTCATTCGTGGTTTTGGGGTGAGGTATCATCAGTATTCTGATGATACCCAGCTTTTTATCTCCACCCCAAACCAACTCAGTGATGCCCTCACTGTGATGTCTCATTGCCTGGAAGCGGTGTGGATCTGGATGGGGAGGAACAGGCTCTGACTCAACCCGGCCAAGACAAATTGGCTGTGCGTACTGGCATCTCGGATGATCCAGGAAGTTCCATCGTTAGGTATGGGGGGAGATGTGTTGCCCCCCGTGGATAGGATGCGCAACTTGGGTGTCCTCTTGGATACACGACTCAGTTTGGAGGATCAGGTGGGAGCGCTGACGAGGGGGGCATTTGTCCAGGTTCGCCTGGTGCACCAGTTGTGCCCCTATCTGGACCAAGTTGCCTTGTGTACAGTTACTCATGCGCTCATTACTTCCCGAGTCGACTACTGCAATGCTGTCTATATGGGGCTGCCCTTGCGGTCCATGCAGAGGCTTCAACTGGTGCAGAATGTGGCCGTGTGGGTTGTGATGGGAGTATCCCAATACTCCCATATTACAATGCTCCTGCACAAACTGCATTGGTTGCTGGTTGCCCTCCCGGTGAGATTCAAGGTGCTGGTACTTACCTATAAAGCCCTACATGGCTTGGGGCTGGGGTACTTGTGGGAATGTCTCTTGCCAGCATCGGGTGCCCATTGCCCTGTGCACTCCCACAGACAGGGCCTCCTTGGGGTGCCGTCAGCCAGACAATGTTGGCTGGTGACCCCCAGAGGTAGGGCCTTCTTTGTGGGAGTGCCCACCCTGTGGAATCAACTGCCCCTGGAGCTATGGTTGGCCCCTGACCTCCGTTCCTTCCCCCGAGACCTGAAGACGTGGCTATTCAAACAAGCCGGCCTGGACTGAGGGGAGGTGGTTTTTAGATGTTTTAAATGTTAGTGTCTTTTATGGGTTTTAGATATTTTTTGGCTTGGGTTTAAGAACTTTTAAATAATTTTAAATTTTTGCACTGTGAGTTTTTATAATGTGAGCCGCCCTGAGTCCTTCAGGAGATAGGGTGCATACAAGTCCAAACAATAAATAAAATAAATAAATAAAGTTAATTAACTGAAACAATTGCTGTATTTTATGGGTCTGTAGCTCCAGTTCATTAACAAACAAGCAAATAGGCTGGCGAACATATAGTTTCTCAACTTACCTTTCACATGCAATTAATGCAATGCATGATGCTCTGTTAGGCTGCTTTTGAAGCCAATCAGGTCTTTCTTTACTGAACGCTAAAGCAAAAAGTAAGGAATGAAGTACATTTTTTCACTGCAGATTCAAAAAAAAAAGACAGGATCATATCATGCACCAGGTGCAGCATTTTTCCTGCTGCGTTTTGTAGGTATGTTCATGCAGCTATTTATCACTTTTGCACATCCTGACATTGGTTTATGATTCGATTTCTCTGTCCTTTCTGGAATCCTAATTCTAGTCTCCCACCTGATCAGCGATATCTGTGGTACAAGCCGCTGTCTCTTTTGGTGATAAGGCAGGTGCAGAGAAGGCTATTTTTGCACAGTTTGCTGAGTTGACATAATAGTTTGTCCCAGAAGACTAGGCAGCTTCTATTATGGGGCCACACTGCAAACTAAGGTTATAAAATGAATGCCCTCGTCAGACACATGATGTGCTAATCTACAACACATGCACCCATTTTAGTATAATGCCTATACTAAAAGGAAACGTATGTGAGTTATGGGATATTATTATAAAACTGAAGGGAATGTGGAGTCCTTGGTGCTCTCTGAGCTTGCTTGTTTTCTTGCAGACGTTCCGTTACCCTAACTAGGTAACATCATCAGTGCTAGTAAGGAGTGGGATTTGCTGTCAGTCTATATACCAGTGGCTTGCCTGTCATATTTGGGTAGAGATGGTCAGAGATTCTTTGGTTGGGCTGTTTACTGATGGCTCTTTGGTAGTTCCTTGATTGGGGTATTGTTCACTTGATGGTTGCCCTGAAGTTAACTTTGAAGTTAATCTATGTTGATCTGGGTGCTCATTACTGGTGGAAGATTGTTGGAGTCTTTTTGTTCTCTTTTGGGCTGGTTGATTTCAACCTTGAGCTGCAAATATTATCCTTAATTTAATTTAATTTAATTTAATTTAATTTAATTTAATTTAATTTAATTATGAGATTTATATGTTGCCCTATCTCCCTAAGGACTCAGGGCGGCTTACAGTACTAAAAAATATATATAATACAAAAGTTAAAAATAAATTAAACCCAAGAAAATCTCATAATCATAAAAACTAAAACATTTAACACCCATTTAAAAATCCTCACCCCCATCAGTCCAGGTAGGCCAGTTGAAATAGCCAGGTTTTTAGGCCATGGCAGAAGGATCGGAGGTCCGGGGCCACCCAGAGCTCCAGGGGCAGCTGATTCCAGAGGGCAGGCGCCCCCACAGAGAAGGCCCTATTCCTGGGGGCCGCCAGCCGACACTGCCTAGCTGACGGCACCACCAGGAGGTCCTGCCTGTGGGAGTGTACTGGGCATCGGGAAGTTGTGAAGGGGATGTGTTGAGAGGAAGCATAATTCTGAATTGTCCACCTTGCCTTGTTATCAAGTGCGAGATGGCTTTATAAGAGGTATGTGAAATGGAATTAGCAGTAGACTTTAATATAATTTAAGTCCTTAGCTTGCATCACTCTAATTGTTTAGATATTTTAGAGATGTAAGGCTAGATATGTAATCTATTAAGAGGTGGCATTGATCAAAGCTGCAGAGAAGCCCAAATATATACATAGAGATACAGGTAGTCCTTGGCTTACAACTGCTTAGTGATCATTCAAAGTTATAACAGTACTAAAAAAAGAGAGACTTATGACCATTTTCCATACTTATGACCATTGCAGCATTTGCCAGATCACATGATCAAAATTCAGCCACTTGCCAACTGACTTGTATTTATGACAATTGACTGCCCTTGGATCATGTGATCACCTTTTGCAACCTTCTGACAAGCAAAGTCAATGGAGAACCCAGGTTCACTTAACAGCCATGTTACTCACTTAACAATTTCAGTGATTCACTTAACAAGTGTGGCAAGAAAGGTCATAAAATGGAGCAAAACTCACTTAACTAGTCTCACTTAGCAACAGTAATTTTGGGCTCAATTATGGTCATAAATCAGCCACAACTGTGACTAGAATTTCAGTTGTAACTGTAAGCTGTGATGGTCCTAAGTCAAGGCACCCATGTGACTCAATCTGATTTTATGACCATTTCTACAGCAATCGTTAAATGAATCATGTAGTCATAAATCTGAATCCATTCTCCCAAATGTACTTTTTTTGCCAGAAATTGACAAAAGTTGCTGTAAATCACAAGTTGGTGAGCACAGAGTGCTGTAACCACTGGTTGCAAATATCCACTGGTAGCCAAGAACCTGGAATGTGGAGCACAACATTTCTACAACAGCCAGAGGTGCTTTGTGGCACCCTTTCTAAGGCCATTGAAATTCCTAATATGGCTGTATGTCAAGGACTACCTGCAAACACATAAATTAAATAAATAAATAAATATTTCTGTCCGTTTCACAAAGAAAAAATCAGCGTAAGGGATTATGCAAACTAAAACATATCCAGGAAATTAGAATCGATGCATAATTTTTCTCATTATATATACTCTCACATGGTGTCAGAGGTGGTATTCAGCAGGTTCTGACCAGTTCTGGAGAACCAGTAGCAGAAATTTTGAGTAGTTGGGGGAACCGGCAAATACCACTTCTGACTGGCCCTACCCCCATCTATTCTCTGCCTCCTGAGTCCCAGCTGATCGGCTGGGTCTTCTTTTGTTGCTTTGCACAGGAGAACAGAGTTGAAAAGCAGGTTAGTGGGATGGGGAGGGAATAGGATTTTGCAGTAACCTTGCCCCAGGAGTGGGGAAGGCATGAGGATTTTGCAGTATCCTTCCCCTGCCATGCCCACCAAGCCACGCCCACAGAACCGATAGTAAAATAAATTGAATCCCACCACTGCATGGTGTGTTATAAATGCACATGTTGCCTTGTGTGTGTATGTGGTGTGTTATATCACATGAGCACAATCATCAAGCCCCTATGAGATGAAGCCTTGTAGTTAAAGTTTTATGTAGAAATACAGACACACACACACACACACACACACACTTATATCCAGAATAAGTAACCTCTCAAAGCAATTTACAATAATAATTGTGAGAAATGCTTTCTGAGAAAATTTGCAGAGGCAAACAGAAAGCTGATATATTTTGGAGGCATAGTAAAAAGGGGGAAAAATTGTATTGGGAATCGTTCTATCTTGATTTGTACAGGTGCAAATAGCGGTATGTGGGATGCAAGGCAATTAAATTCAGTCCACATCCTTCAGTGTTCCACCTGTCACCATGTTTCAGTGATATAAACAGAAAATGTAAAAGAACCCCAAACATATTCAGCAATGGATAAATTATTGTTTAGAGTTCCGCTATAGCATAAGGATAACAATATGTTCATGACATGAAACCGTGCACGGGACCTCCCACACAAAATTGCATCCTCTCTTTACTTTTGCCACAGGTGATGAAACACAAATTCAAGACCTAAACAGGATAGAGTATAGAGCTTTGAAGAGCTATTAAAACTGAAAATAATTTATGGGCAGCTACTATGCATACAAGTAAGAATATATAGTGAGAGAAATTTAATTTTTATGATCCTAGTGAGCATCTTTATATCAGATCATTAGTGTTGCTCAACATTGTCTACTACAGGGGCTCTCCCGAGCTCAGTTTTTCCTGGCAGAGAATTGCAGGAGGCCGTTGCAGCTGGCAGAGAATTACAGGAGGCCGTTGCGCTCGGGCCACCACAGGCACCCCCCAAGATGAGTGACATCAAGCTGGCCACGCCCACCCTGGCCATGCCCACCCCAGTCTCCAGAGATCAAACAGAACCCTGATGTGGCTCTCAATGAAATTGAGTTTGACATCCCTGGTCTACTAGGATGGGACTCTGTGAAGTTTCAGAGGAGAGCTTCTGCCTATGCTCTGTGGAGATTGAACCTAAGACCTTTTGGCCCATAGAGCACATGATCCCTCACTGGACAATGGTGTTTCAATTTTATGATTAAAAAATAAATGTACATCTGTATATTTCAGAATGCCACAATTTTTCCCCTCGAAAGGGAACACCTGTACAGGTATATATGGTAAAGTTTCAAACAGGGTTGTGCAGGGACATCAGTTTCCTGGATTTTTGCTGCTAGGTCTGATAGTCCTACAAGTATTGAAAGAACGTTTTCAAAACATGCATGGTGGTCCTAGAATCTGCCTCTAGTTCTCATGGCTCCCAAGTGTATGCTTTAGCAAAAATAATTCTAACAACAGAGAATAAAAAACGTAGACACTTGATACTAATATTTTACCTCTAATAGTAACATTTATGAGTAGAATCTATTACTGTTTTACTATTTTGAAACACAGTTATTTCATAAAAAATACCTTTCATTTCTAGAATTTCATTGTTTTTCTCCTGCTTGTTTCTTTCTTACCTCATATGGTATATATCAGAGAAGGCCAACGTTATTTCAGTATTGACTTTCAGTTTGATAAATGTGCTTCTATTTCATTTATTCTTTATTTGTACAGAAACTACACAGTATTTTTATATTGTTCCCTACTTCCTTTTTGATTAAATGGCTTTATTTGATTTCCCAGAAATAAAGCAGTGAAGCCAAAGAACACACGTAGAATTGGTTGCCTTGATTTGCAGGTGCTTTTTTCAGGAAGAACGTAGAAGCAGCAGAATGAAGCAACTATCATTGTAATGGGTGTCTCTAGCTATCCAAACTTCTAGAGATTCCCCCTTGATAAAAACTCACAAATGTATAATTGATCTGTAGACTAAACTCTTCTACCTCTGGTTAAGTAAGCCTAAGAGGGCCAGTTGGCTAAATCCTTCTGTAAAACCCAATATTATTGTGCATGCATTTTAATAGCAAGGGGGAAGAATGCTGAAGGCTTTTTAGCTCTCTTGGACAGCAAAAATACATAAGTTGTTTGGTGCAAACTTCCAAGTGTCAGGAAGGAATCTAGTGCCCACCTATTGCTAGATACCAGGAATAACCAGAGATTATTTTGATGGTTGGTGGTTTTGTGGGTTGATTTTATTCTGCATGTGTCTGGTTTTCTTCTAATGCTAGCTTTTCTTCAAGGCCTAATTTATGTCTATCCATTGTCCTTTCATTTACATTTCTTCTATGAAGCCTTGTCCTGTTCTTTAAGCCCAACATCCACTAATTAGTATTTTTTTTCCTTTGCTGTCAGCATTAAATCACTTTGATCTCTCCACAGGTTAGAAAGATGAGATATTTAAATGTGTTACATTGTTGGAGAACTTCAAGTTTTGCCCTTGGGTTGCTACTCTTTCTTTACCCTACTGGTCACATTCTCACTGCAGAAGTTTTGGAGAAGTAAAGCTTATGGCATTACAGGGATTGTATATCTTTCTGTCTTGTCTGCTTTGCTGATGTTTGGGGTGATTCTATAATCAGTGTATGCTTGATCGATGGTTATTTATTTGGCCGTCCTTTTGTCCAGAAGCTCATTTTATGTAAATAGTTCCAATTTTTAATCTAACTTATCAACAGATACACTTGTGTTATTTTTCAGGAGGAAAAACTTTCACCAAGACATGAGAAGTCTATCTGTCAATTTTTACTTTGGTGAGTACAGAACTAAGCTTGGACAGGAAGTTTTCAATTAAACATTCAATTTCTAAAGTCAAGTTGTTAGACCAAATGGATGCAAAGCTGATAAGTGAAGCTCATTTTCTAATAGTAATAAACAACAAAGCTGAAAATTTGTATAGTCTAACAAAGCCTGCGTGTTTTTGTAGGAAGATTATTTGGTTTAGTTTGGGGTAGGGTTGGGGTTTTTTTTGGCCCAAACACTTCTCCATCCTCTCTCCCTCTTTACCACTGCAGTATGTGCAGAGTTTACGAGGTCAATGTTTGTAAAAGGAAGCTTAAGCAGTCATGTCAAAAGGGTAATTGGCAGAAAGAGATCCCTGCCTCTAAGCAAGAAGAATTAAGCTTTCCTTTCGCACCTTGGGACCATCCAGGGCTCATTGTTGCTAGACCTACAAGCCCTAATTATGAAGATCACACCCCGGGTCATGTTATGTAGTGAGACAAGAATTATTTCAAGTGAGAAAAAGGTCATAGCTCTTTATGTGGTACTGATTGATCTTTAGAGTTTCGTGTTGGGGGCCAGAGAAAGCCTGCTTTCTCTACATTACAATTTCATCACATACATTACAATTTCTAGGACCACTTAATTTATATTAGGCTTTGGCCGATTTTAGCAGAAAACCTTCACATTTGGATCAGATACCAACAGTTCCTTTCAGAAAGAATACAAGGGAAAACTTTAAAAAGAATGCAATTATTTGCTCCTCAAACAATGATTCTTCCCCTCCCAAAATAAGACTTTAATCTATTGTGAGAGGAAAAATTCAATAATTGTTTTTCTTTGGACTTCAGTCTTTTAGCATTTATTCAGCCACAATTATTTTTTAAAGATAATATCCATTGCCATAGTCAGGCATGACTAGATTCAACTCTCACTCATGGCTAACTTTAGCATCACTACAGCAAAATAAAACATGAGTCTAGTAATTCTTACAATCTGAAGCAAATAGGTAGTGTACAAGAAATATATATATCTATACATAATTTACAGTGGGTCAGTTCATTAGTTTAATATTTCATGGTTAAATATAGTATGTGCAATTTCCCACAAGACATTAGAGAATCACGCTTTATACTTTATACAAAACAAATTTCTACTAGAAGGGATGCCAGAGAAGTATGATCAAGTTGAAAATATTATTTACTGGCATTCCAACTTTAACTATAGACATTGTGCTGAAAAAGAAAAGGGAAAGTAGAAACCTTGAACATGCTCATCAAAAGTTGACTGTCATCAGCATATTGACCCAGCAGCAAGAAGGTGGATTGAGCATTTTGATGTAAGCCCCACCTTTTTTCCTCTTCCCTTTCCATGTCTTTACCAGAGGTGGTATTCAGCCAGTTCTGACTGGTTCTGGCACACCTGTAGCAAAAATTTTGACTGGTCCAGAGAACCAGCAAATACCACCTATGGCTGGCTCTCCCCACCTGCCCCCACCGTTACATCTCCTATATTTCCTTGGTTTTTAGCTCAGCTGATTCATGAAGCAGAGCAGATTGCCACGCCTCAAGCTGAGCTTAAAAACACTCCAGGCAGCTCACCAGCCTTCACAGAGGTCAATATTTGAGCCCTGCACAACTGGTAGGGGAAAATTTGGAAACCCACCACTGGTCTTTACATATATGGAAAGGAAAGGGGAAGGAGAAGGAGAGGGAGAGGGAGGAGGAGGGGAGGGGCAGGGGGAAGAAGGAGAAGGAAACGATGATTAGGATTAACAGGTCTGACAGCAAGAAAGAGATATGGAGATCTCCAATACTTACCTGCCATCTAATGATCATCCAAAATTTTACAGCCTACCCTAGCAGTAATAAATAGACAAAAGCACCATAAACATACATGTAGAACTGCTGATAACTGGAGTGGAAGATATTTCAATTCCATGGTTCTGAGTATCATAGTTACTATATCTTTGAAACACTGGGATTCTCAAATTACTTGATGCCTCCTTCAGGTAAGAGGATGCTGTAATATGGAAAGACGTTTATTGGCTATTCCAGCCAAAGTGGTGACAGAAGTGATAATAACTATTTGGATACACTTGCCTCAATTTCATTTTCAATGGCACAACAAATTAACTGCAAAATAATTCTACAAATTCCACAAAGAAAAAAGCAAACAATACAACCAAAAATGCCAATTGTTTTGATTTTATAAAAATGATAAATGTTTTCCAGGAAAAATTCACTGATGCATGTTGTACGTGCCCCATTTTTCTTATTGGTTTCTGAGAACAAACCTGTCCATAATTTCTTTTGCCAACATGAACTGGCCCTGACTTATTGATACTGTATTTTGTATCCCTACTTCACTTGTGCACTACTGAGTGACATAATTATCTGAAAATGTCTTAATTTTACCATTTGAAAGTGAAATACACAAACAACAGGTTAGTGAAGTTGCCAAAAGAGACATCAGGCCCTTAGATAGAATATTGGATCCAACAATGGTTATACTGTATGTACTAAACTGCAGATTGGATAATTACAGTTCTATCAACAGAAATCCTGTTTATCGAATCCAAATTTGTTGCAGTTAAAAAGACAGTTTAAATACTAGCATACCAGAGTTAAGAAGTAAAGAAGAGCTTGAAACTGTGGAATAGCCATCTATGCAATAAAATAAATGGTCAAATAAGTATAATATAAATATCTAGCAGATGTTGTCACTATAGTTAACTGAAAACAAACAGAGTCAGGGAGCATTTAAATTTAATAAATTATTATTAAATGATTTGCTTTTTAAAATGAAACTTTCTTCAACAGGCTATATGTTTCAAATAAGTTATGTGACAAGAAACAGAAAATAAATTCTAAAGCAAAAGCATTTTGAGAAGAAGGAGGCTTGCAGACAAGAAGAAGAAGAATATGGTATGCTCATCTAATTCAAACCTTACAAGCAGTTGTCAGTAATTGAGACATAAGTAAGAAGGACATCAGAATCTGTGCTGATTTTAGAGATCTTATTTTTCTCTTTACCAGGCTTCAATGAGAACCTGGCTGAACTTTTGTTTGGTTGTGATTATGGCATTCGGATTCCTTATTCTTTTTCTGACTGTATACTTGAAACTCACTCTTACAAGAGATCTAGTGAAGCTTCCCCTTCATAAATGGATTGTTTTGGCATCACCTCATATATTTAAGGAACAGTTGCTATATCATCTATAAAGATTATTTGTGAAAAGTCCTGAGGCAAAGAGCACACCAATGTCTTTAATTTCCAACCCAACAGAGGATGAGATCCAGTCATAACAATAATTCAAGTAGGTTCTTTAAAATCTCAGAGTCTAAAGGCAGTTATTATAATTCTGGATCAAAACCTGTCTGTGTACTCAAATAGGTATTCTGAAACTCATACATATAAAACAACCTAAAGAGCTTCAGTCTTTCAGCTCTTTGTGTAAACTGTCTGAATTCACAAGTATTCTATTAATTCATTAATTATTGCCATTTGTTTAAAAGTTAGGTTTAGAGTAAAATCCTAACCATGTAATCCCCACTAAATTGAATGGATCATAATATCAAATATAAGTGAGATTCATGGTTGGCTAATCATTAAGATTAAGGAGGGATGATACAGATAGATAGTGACAGCAACAACCAGCTTTTTCTCTTTGAAGGACAGATTTGAACAAGGGCCCTTGAATTTTAGTCCAAAAATATAACACACTTGCCAGTTACTCACTTTTATATTTCTTTTTATGTTTCAAACATGACCAAAGAGTTGCACTCAAGATTTTCCTTTCTTCCCAGTTTTGGTTATAAGTTCCAATATATTATTACACAAAACAAGAAAGATGGCACAATTATGTGACATAAATAAATGAGTCAAAATCCATTTGCAAAATCATCCCCCCCCTTTTTTTTCTTTTTTCATTTCTAGAAACTTAAAAATCAGATATCCTTCACAATGACAGTTAATTAGTTGGATTTTGAGTTATCTTTCTAAATCAGAAATTTTCCTATTGTAGCGATATGAATCCCTATTTAATAAAGCATTAAAAGGTTTCTTTTTTCTTTTTTTTTTGGTGCTAGATTGTGAATCTGGTTCAAAAAGAACCAGGCCAGCTGTCAATGTAACGTGCTGGTAAAGGCAAAAGTATTTTATTGGAATGATAAAGAAAGTTATTGGAATGGTAAAGAAAGTTACTCAGGGTTGCAGTAGTAGAATGAAGGGGAACAGGTTATATCAGGAGCATGACTTTGACAGACATATCTGAATCTCCATCACGTCCATGAAAATAACATGGCTATAGAAAGAGCAAGATTTTATGCTAGCCCTGTGGCTGGAATAGTTAAGTATCTTCATTAATTACAAGGAGAGGAATTTGTTTAAAAAATGTCTCCACTTCATAATAAGAGGGCAGCAAAATTAAGAAAGCAGATGGAAAGGTTACACAGATATCAGCTCTCTCCCCCTGGCCATAGATATCTAAATTAAGACTTGAGTAATTTAATATAAAATAAAAAGAGACAGATATGCTTACTTTCTCTTTAGAACAAGGGCATAAACAAAACTACTTTTTGCTAGTAAAATAACGAGGTTCAGAGAACATAAAAGCAAGAGAAATCTAACCCAGTTACCAGCCTTAAGAAGTATATTAGCATATAACTGTAAGCTTGAAATAAATGCAAAGAATGTGAACAAAATTGCAGCATGGCATTTCAACCACTATCGTGAAAATGCCAATATTGATTTAAGAGTAGGGAAGAAGGGTGTCTGTTGTGTAGTACATCCTATTCCACTTCAGAAACAGGTCCACGAGACTTGGCAGCGACCCTCTTATGCCCAGCAGAAACAAAAGAAAAGAGGGCTATATCGCTAAACATTTCCTTCAATTTTGCTTTGAGCAAGCATCCCACTGAAAATCTTTTATGAAGAGTAAGATGCCACATCTGAAGAGGGAAGCCAATCTTCTCCAATATGTGTAGTGCTGGGAGAGGCTTCTGCACATGGGCAGCCGTAACTCTTCCACCTACTGGATGTGTCAGACGAGGCAATCAGAACGACACAAAGCACTTCAATCAGCCAAAGAATATCAGCCTCTGTGCCTTGGGGAGATAAATAGTATGGTTTCCGTAGCATAACGTGCCACATCAAGGCCAATTCCAGCTTACAAAAATGGAGTCTGAAACTCAGACCCCAAATCCTAGGATATATATATATATATAAAACAAAACTCTGAATATATGTAAAAGGAAAGCGTGCAGCAGATCATGTACTTAGCTATCTTTCCTCCCTATCACATTATTTCCCATTACAGGTTTTTATTTTATCATTTCTGTGAGCAAGACTATATTTACACAGAATGACCAGGTACTTTGCTATACCTAGAGGCACCCTGGAAATTAATGGAGAAGGAAAAATAGCATATTGTGAAGAGTGGACTGAATTTTTCCCCTTCCTTTTATCTCAGCTATTCTACATTGACATATAAATATAAAAATAGCAATATGAAACAGTTTGCTTTCATTATCATTTTGCAGTAAATGCTAATACTCAGGAAGATAATAGCATGCAGTAGACTATTTCTAGGGGAGGGGGGAAATCTACCTGGTTTCTTCAGATCTCATAATTTGAAAAATTCAGACACCTTAAAGATTTAAACTATCACATCTTCTCCAGGCATAAAATCCATACTGAGCACCTTGAACATTTTTCTCTCCACTGTGCTCTGCACTCACATGTTGTGAAGATTTTACAATTTCCTTGGGAACACAAACCATGATACAAATGAAGCGTGTTCACTTTGTGGACAGATTCTTATTGTTGCAGCCAAATGAATTATTTTTAAAGTAATAAATAAAAGCTTAACTGCAACAGAAGGGCATTAAAAGAATAAAAAAAATAAGTGTCTATGCTATCTACTTACATATTTTCAAAAGAACAGGTATCAGCCTGGTTAAAGCATCCATCTTTTTTATTTCCCATGCCAGCTTTCCATTCAAAATATAACTTCATCAGCAAGGATCACTTTCACTTAACATAAAAGAAAATTATGTTTGCAAATTAATGTTAATCCTTGCATAATCCAATCCACAAATATTTCACCATCTTGTAGTGACAGATCAAATTATATTATTAATGGTAAAGTGTTAACATTATTATATTCTGCTTTTTTTAGTCATATAGAAATGGTGGGGACTTAGTTATCAGGCTTAGTCATATTCATGTACACCATTCTCTGCTAATAGCAAAGATATTACTAATTTTTTTGGCATAATATGCAACCAAGACTCATTTTTAACCCTAGCATGTTCATGCTATTCTACACAAGGTAGGATTTCTAGTCTAGAAATTATCTTGCCAGCCAAAATATCGTTGCCTGCATTCTACAAGATGCTGTATATGCAATAGAATTTAATACAGTTTATTTTACATATGTTAATCTATGGAAAGCATGTGATGAGTGGATACACTGCAATTTTGGAATATTTGGTCTGAATATGACATTGAAAGTTAGTTGCTGAATGCAGTTAAAAGAAGTTTGTGATGAAAGTTTAAGGATGCATCAGAAACAGAATACAATGGTTTAACACTGAGCAGGGATTAAACAAGGGTGTATAATGTCTCATTTGGTTTAATGAATGTATGGATAAATATATAAGAAATTATGGTGACATGAGAGGTATGAATGCACCAATTATCACATTAAACAAGAGGAAAACCTTCTACGCACCAATTCCACCCACGCTTTCTACAATTTTGTAAACAACAAACTAAAAGACTCAAGGTCCATCCCATCCCTGAAAGGACCTAATGGTAAAGACTGCAATGAAGACACCATTAAAGCCAACCTCTTTAACACATTCTTTGGCTCAGTATTTGTAAACAGCAATGGATCATGCCCAGTATTTTCTAGTCGAACCACTGACAACTACAATGATCTAATACATATCGATTTTACAGAAGACAATGTTGAAAAAGTACTACACAATCTAAAATCATCTCTATCTATTGGACCGGATGGAATATGTGCCTACTTCTTAAACAAGCTATCCACTGCCATAGCCGAACCTCTAAGCATAATCTTTGAAAAATCCTTCAGGACCAGCTCTTTGCCAAACCTATGGTCACAAGCCATGGTCATCCCCATCTTCAAAAAGGGAGACCCCAGCCTAGTTGAAAATTACAGTCCAATCTCTTTATGTTACATCACCTGTAAAGTCATGGAATCAATTATTAACCAATCCATTATCCTCCACTTAGAGACAAACAACCTACTCTCTAATAAACAACTTGGTTTCAGAAAAAAACTATCATGTAATCTGCAACTCTTACACTGCAAAAACATATGGACTACACAACTCGATCAGGGCAAAGCAATAGACGCAATCTATATAGACTTCTGTAAAGCCTTTGATTCAGTGGTACACGACAAACTACTCCTAAAACTAAAATCTTATGGTATCTCTGGACACCTGCATAACTGGATAGAGGCATTCCGGTCAAACAGGCAACAAATGGTCAAAATTGGGAGAGTCCTATCAAATTCTGTACCTGTCAACAGTGGTGTCCCCCAAGGCAGTGTTCTAGGACCAACTCTCTTCATACTCTACATAAATGACCTCTGTGATCATATTAAGAGCAACTGCGTTCTCTTCGCCGATGATGTAAAGCTATTCAACACCACAGACAATACTGCTACCCTTCAAAAAGACCTCATATCAGAATGGTCAAACAAATGGCAACTTCAAATCTCAACAAATAAATGCTCTGTCTTACATATTGGCAAAAAAATCAGAAAATAAAATACAAGCTGAATAGTCAAGACCTTGTTGATGATCCAAACTCTGTCAAGGACCTTGGACTACTCATCTCTAATGATCTAAGTGCTAGAGCCCACTGTAACTACATAGCCAAAAAGGAATTAAGTGTTGTTAACCTAATCCTGCATAGCTTTTTCTCTGGTAATATCACACTACTAACTAGAGCATACAAAACATTTGCTAGACCAATACTTGAATACAGCTCATCAGTCTGGAACCCGCATTATGTATCTGATATTAATACAATTGAGAAAGTCCAGAAATATTTCACAAGAAGAGTTTGACACTCCTCTACTTGTTGCAAAATACCTTATGCCACCAGACTTGAAATTCTAGACCTAGAAAACCTAGAACTACGCCGTGTTGGATCCGATCTAAGTATAGTACATAAAATTATATATTGCAATGTCCTACCTGTCAATGAATACTTCAGCTTCAACCATAACAATACAAGAACACACAATAGATACAAACTCAAGGTAAACCACACCAAACTTGATTGCAGGAAATACGACTTCAGCAACAGAGTGGTCAATGTCTGGAATTCTCTACCTGACTCTGTGGCTTCTTCCCCAAACTCCAAAAATTTTAACCTTAGACTGTTTACTATTGACCTCACCCCTTTCCTAAGTGGTCTGTAGGGGGCGTGCATAATTGCACCAACATGCCTACCGTCCCTGTCCTATTGTTTCTTTTTATTTTTCCTATATGTATCCATTTCATGTATTCATAACTATGTTTATACTTATACCTGTTATCTTATAATCGCTTGACAAATAAAATAAATAAAATAAATAAATAAATGTGGTTTGGGAACAGTAACATACACAAATTTTTATTATGCAGAAAATGCCATGTTGTTGGATAAGACTATGAGTGATCTGTAGCAAATGAAAAATCAGATGATTGAATAAGAAGTATGGATCTAAAAATTAATGTACGAAAGGTAATTCTGTTTGACAGGAGAAATGGACTGAAGACTGTAAATTGTACATGTTCAAAAAAACTAGAGCAAGTAGATAAATATGTGTATCCTGTTAGAATAATTATTTAAAAATGGGAAAATAGGTGGTAACATTATAAATGTAGATAGAAGGTAATATCTAAACTCTTGTAAGGCATGAATAAGATTGAAAGAAGCAGATATGACTCTGTCTAACAGCCTACTTCTACCTACCTTGTTCTATGAAAAAGGAAAAAAGTATAAATCAAGAAGTGGGATGGACTATTTAAGAAGTGTGTATAGTCAAAACAGGAAGACATGTCACAAGAGAATGAGTTCAGTACCCTGAATTCAAAGTGAGTAATTGGTATGAAGGAAATACATTGAGATGGTTTGGTGACATAGAGAAAATAAATGAGTATCAAATCTCAAAACAAATATGTAAAGGAACAATGAATGAGTTAAGAGGAAAGATAAGACCAATAAAATGTAGTGTGGATGTAGCTGAAAAAGTCTTCAAAAAGGGAGAAGTGGGAAATTTTGAAAAGGCACCATTTTAAAGCTGAATAGGGATGTGGCAAGTTTGCTTTGTAAGAATAGAAAGGTATGCAAACACATACCGAATCATGTTTGTTTTATCTTTTTCTTTTAATTTCTTTGGGTTCCTATTCATTATTCATTTCCTGCATTTTTCCTAATCGTGCTTCTAGAGAAACAGAATAGTGTGATGGAAATGTTGTTCTGAACACAATATTTTTAATGTTTTAATGTTTTATGTTGGTGTGTCCGACAGTTTGCATTTGGTGTGGGTTTATTTGTGTGTTTTTAAGGTAATAAAAGTTAATAAAGTTTTTCTAAAAAAAAAAGGAAATGTATGTATGTGTGTAAAGCCATTTAAAGTTTTCTGTGATTACCATAACCAGGCTGCAAAGTAGTAATTGGTACTGAGAATATTTTGCTACCATTTAGTGAACTTTGGGGTTTTTTTGTAGTTCAGATTTGATTAATTGATTAATTAATTAATTCATTCATTTATCCCTCCATTCATTCATTATATGCCATCAAATTGATGTTGGCTCTTAGGAACAGATGCCTTTATTTTCTGATCAGATATGATAGCCCTGGTATATTCTTTCCTCTGGCAAATTTTGGATTAGGGTGCCCTAATGTGCTTTACTACCTCAGAAAAAAGAACAGAATGCCTGAACTCATGTCTTTCACAAAACACTATTTAGATGACTTATCAGAAAAGAAAAATGTCACCCCATCTGAATTGTTACTCCCAATCAGGTGTCACCTCAAATAGTTAAAAGAACCATCTTTAGACAGTTAAGTGGTTTAAAGACTAAAGGGAGAAAAAGAATAATGTAATTTATATGGATGTGCTGTGGATGATAACATTTCCAACCAGCTATCTTTGTCAAGCACAGGGGAAATCAGGAGATTCAGGCAGTTCAAATGAGTATAAAGATTTATTGCTAGCTTAAGCTCTCTACAAAAATCTGAGCTACTAATGGTCAAGGAAAATGAGCGGGAATAAGAAGGCATTCAAGGGTGGGATCTCTTGAGGGCACACAGATTCTCGTGACTTATTTAATCCCTATGTCAGGTTCAGTCTGGTCATCTCCTACAATTTTAACAATCCTGTATAAACAGAATATAATAAATCAGCAAGATTGTATCTTATTCTTACAAACTGCTGTCTTTACATGGATCTGTGAGTATCATCTTAATCTTAATATGTTAGTAGTCTTAATTCAAGATTGGACTGTCCATTGTGTTATTAAACTTTCAGATCAATTTACACTGTTGAGTTATACCTACACAACTGATCTTGTGAATGGTGCAGCAGACAATATATCCCTGTTACAACTCAAGGAGCTGTAAAACATAATTGAGAATACTGATTGGATCAGAATATACTGAGTCACCAGCTGACTTTCTTCTTAGCAAATCACCTGAAAGATGGGTGAGTGAATGTTGTTCTTGTTTTGTTTTTGTTTGTTTGTTTTAACTTTAATATTCTGAAGAAAAGAAAACCCTCATTCTAAGAAGTGAATATTGTATGGATATCAAAACATTACTTATAAAATTTTGAAAAAGAAGGAAAGAAGGAAGGAAGGAAGGAAGGCTAATTGTGTTATGTATGCAGGTTTGAAATCATTGGTTAAGTTTGAATTGTTCTTGTAAAGTGTTGGAAATGATTGGTTTAGAAAGTGCGGGAAAACCCTGCACTCTGATTGGCTGTCAGCTGTGGCTGCCAGCTATAAGTAGCAGCCGCAGCAAAGCCAGTCGGGTCCGGTCTGAGCTGCAGCCACTAATAAACAAAAGAGCTTGAAGCACTCCGCGTCTGTCTCTTCATGCAAACTTAACACTGGCGATGAAGGTGGGATTCCCCTGAAGAGAAGGCAATGCGGAACAGAAGAAGAGCGAGATGGCTGCGCTGAACACCCCCACAGCCCTGTTCGATCTGACGGCAGAAGACTGGGAGTCGCATGCAGATCGTTTCCAAATGTATTTGGAGGGAAACTATCTTGCCGCCATTTCCGAGCAGTGGAAGAGGGCGGTCTTCCTTATGTACTGCAGACCGGCAGTTTTCAAGATGGCGAAGGCCCTCACGGGAGCAGCAGACATGCTGCTTGGCCTGATCTGGAAAGGCTGTTAAGAGCCCATTACGCGCCACAAGTATCATGCCTCATTAAGAGACACAAGTTCTACCATCGCGATCAGGGGGAAAACGAAAGCATAAACGACTTCATGGCAAGTTTAAGAGACATTGGGGGTGCATGCGAATTCAACAGTTTAGAGGAGGCCATGCGCGATCGCTTCATTTTAGGCCTTAAAGACAAGGTGCTGCAGAGCAAATTATTAATGAAACCTAAGATCACACTGAAAGAAGCAATAGAAGAAGCCTCTTCAGCAGAAGCTACCAAGTCCTCAGCAGCAGCCATGAAAAAGAGGCTGGCCACAAGCCATCCTGATGTGGAAAACTCCACAACAACTCATTGTGAGCAAATAGATTCTGAGTCAGACTGTAGTGAGGTGGAGTAAGGAATTTACAGACTCAGAATGGAGCGGAAAAAGAAAGACCTGGGAAGAAAGAGGCAAGATTTCTACTGCAGAGGTTGTGGGGGAAGCCATCTGCGCACTGAATGCAAGTTTTAAGACACCATTTGCCTCCGTTGTGATAAAAGAGGACACCTAGCAAGAGTCTGCAAATCATCCAGAACTCCACCCAACAGAAGGAAGTTTGCTGCAAGCAAAGACAAAGAATTCAAGCCTAACAACCTCAGTGAGAAAATAAGGCGCAGCACAGAAGCAAATGGGAAGAATGAAACTCATCAAACAGTAACTATTGGTCATTCTTCCCCATTAAAGAGCAGAAAGGTGCATGTCAAGGTACTTATTGAAGGAAGGCCTTGCCAAATGGAAGTGGACTCAGGCTCATACCTTTCTATGGTGTCATGGGACACTATTCACAGACTACTTCCTAACATCCAAAAGAATCACTTCAAGAAGCAAGCATTGACTCTTAAAGACTACCAAGGGAACAAGATTCCAGTAGTTGGAACAAGAGAATTCAACATGAAATTCAAGGGCCACACCAAGCGCCTACCACTGACCATCATGGACAAGGACCGCCCAAGTCTGCTGGGCCTTGAATGGCTCAACCCGCTGGGCATCGATGTGACTGGCATCAATCATGTGAGCAACATTGAATGAGAAGAGGCCTTGAAGTCTGAGTTTCCAGAGGTCTTCAGCGATGGATTTGGCAAGTACTTGGGGACCCCTATCTCCTTTAACCTAGATCCCAAGGTACAACCAATCCGTTTAAAACCCAGAAGGGTTCCATTTGTCTTAAAGGAAAAAATTGATGCACAATTAGATAAACTAATAGCCCAAGGGGTTTTAGAGCCCACTGACCACTACAGGTGGGAGACTCCCATAGTCACACCAGTCAAGGCTGATGGGTCTGTAAGAATCTGTGGAGACTACAAGGGGACATTGAAGCATGAGCTACAACAGAGTGCATATCCAGTTCCAGTAGTGCATCATTTATTACATTCTCTTGGAGGGGGCACAGTTTTTGCCAAATTAGACCTGGCACAGGTCTGCTGAAAATGACACTCAGTTACAAGAGAGACTCAGAGAAGTCTTGATCAGATTCAAAAAAGCGGGGTTAAAAGTCAAAGAAGAAAAATGCACACTTAGAACAGATAAAGTGGAATTCTTGGGTTACATGATCGATAAACATGGCATCCACCCCACAGAGGCCAAAGTTCAGGCAATCAAAGAAGACCCCAGGCCAAAATGCAAAACAGACTTACAAGCATTCTTGGGACTCATTAATTTCTATCATATGTTTCTACCTCAAAAGGCAACTATTGCAGAACCCCTACATAGGTTGCTAGACAAGAAATATACATGGGTCTGGGGCAGGAAGGAACAAGCTGCATTTAACAATATCAAGAGACAAATCACGTCTGATTCTGTACTGATACAGTTCTTTGAGAACTTGCCTGTTGTTCTGACTTGTGATGCCCCTTTTGGAGTAGGGGGGGTTGAGCCACATGCTTCCCAGCGGAGGAAGCCCCTATTGCATTTTACTCTCGCACCTTGACTAAAGCAGAGAGGAACTACAGCCAACTGGACAAGGAAGCCTTGGCAATTGTAGCAGCTGTCAAGAAATTCCATGAGTATCTATATGGGAGAACATTTACTGTTGTCACAGATCACAAACCTCTTTTAGGCATTGTGGCAGGGGACAAACCAACGCCCACTATCCTGTCACCAAGAATGCTGAGATGGACCGAATTTCTTGCTGCTTATTCATACAAACTGATCCACAGACCTGGTAAAGACATTGGGCATGCAGATGCTTTGAGTCGCTGCCCACTCCCTTCACACATTGAGGACCCTGTTCCTGAGACTCACACCTTTTTTCTAGAAACTGTTGCCAAGCTTCCAGTACATGCTGCTGAAATTGCCAGAGAGACTGCCAAAGACACTTTATTGGCTCCTGTTATAGGCTGGATTAAGAAAGGTTGGCCACTTCAAGATCTACCTCAACTTGCCCAACCTTTTAAATCCAGGCAAACTGAATTATCTGTATTAAGAGGATGTATTTTATGGGGTAACAGGGTGGTTATTCCTACAAAACTGCAAAAAGAAGTTTTGGAAATGTTACATGAAGGTCATCCAGGTATTGTCAGAATGAAGGGATTGGCCAGGAGTTATGTATGGTGGCCAGGTATTGACAAAATGGTTGAAAACTGGGTTGCATCTTGTCCCAACTGTCAGATAGTCAGGCCTGCCCAACCTCTCGCCCCCACACAGGAATGGGAATGTCCTAGGGGCCCATGGTCTAGGATTCACATTGATTTCACTGGCCCTATCAGAGGGCACACCTTTCTTATTATAGTAGATGCATATTCCAAATGGCTAGAGGTTATCCCTATGGCATCCACCACAACTGAAGCTGTCATCAAACAGCTTAAAAAGCTTTTTGCAACTCATGGGTTACCTGATGTACTTGTTTATGACAATGGTCCTCAATTTACATCCAACCTTTTTGAATCATATCTAGCACAGCAGGGTATCAGACATGCCCTGACAGCCCCTGGGCACCTTTCGGCTAACGGCCGGGCTGAATGTATGGTACGATTTACCAAGGAAAAACTTCAGCAATTGAGTCCAGGGGACATCACTGAGAAAGTTGAAAAACTACTCAGTGTCCACCATATCACTCCCAACCCCTCAACTAATTTAACCCCAGCTGAATTGTTGATGGGTAGGAAACTCAGGTCTCCCCTTGACCGCCTTCATCCCACTTACGCACCCAACGCACCACTTGATTCCACTAGCAAAGTTCGCACGTTCAGTGTGGGTGATTCTGTTTATGCTAAGAACCTTATGGGTGAACCTTCATGGATTTCTGCTGAGATAACTCAAATCACAGGCCCTCGTTCTTACAGGGTACAAACAGAGGATGGAGTCCTCTGGAGTAGGCACATTGATCAGCTTAGATCCAGGTTAGCTCAGGAACATCGCAATTGTTCCTCTCTAGTTCCCATACCTAATGCCTTTTCTAGGGGAGGGGAGGAACATGAGGATAATCAGCAAGCAAGAATCAACCCCATATGTAATGAGCCATTAAGACAGGAACCATCCCAAAACCTGTCACAATGCCAAAATCCATTCTTACAAGTGGAAGATTGCACATCACTACCTGACTTGGGTGCTGACATTGGGCTGGAGATGGATTGGGAGGAGAGACCAGGTTGTAGTAACCAAACAGGTTCTACCATTACTAGAAGTCCAAGTAAGGAAATGTCAGCAGACACATTTCCTCTCTCACAAGGTAAGAACCTTAAAACATCTGAACCACGTAGGTCTCAACGTACATGTAAGAGCCCCACCTATTTAAAAGAATACATTAGATAGATTGGGGTTTGAGTATGGACTGAACCTAGTGCGGAGGGGTGTTATGTATGCAGGTTTGAAATCATTGGTTAAGTTTGAATTGTTCTTGTAAAGTGTTGGAAATGATTGGTTTAGAAAGTGCGGGAAAACCCTGCACTCTGATTGGCTCTCAGCTGCGGCTGCTGGCTATAAGTAGCAGCCGCAGCAAAGCCAGTCGGGTCCGTTCTGAGCTGTAGTCACTAATAAACAAAAGAGCTTGAAGCACTCCGTGTCTGTCTCTTCATGCAAACTTAACAAATTGCTTTTTCTATTGCTTTATTCATATTCACTAACACTCAGGCCAGCCAGTTGAATGATAAATGCTCCAGTTTCCCATCATAATTAGCTAAATATTCTTTTCCTTAAACAAGCTCTCATTTTATTATTGAAATAGTATAATAGATCCATTAATATGGTCCACCAAAGGCCAAGGCTCTTTTATTTATGAATGTAAGTACAAATGGTAACTATTTTTTATACATATTTTCTTCGTGACTGTGGACGGTGTAATGGCTCAGCCCCAAACAGTTATTGCACAATGGATGCTTTTCTTTTTTTCTTCTTGACCTACCACACTGCACATGATTTAATCCATTGTTTTGGATGTTGTTGATGATTTATTGTATGAAAAATGTAAATGATCTGGATGGCAGATGTTTTATATTTTCTGACCATTCATTTTCGGTGGGAATGTAATTAAAATTTATGAAGTGTATCTGCTGAATTGCATTGGCAATTGATGATCTCCTCCGGTCCTGTCTGTCTGCAGATGATGAGCGATTGTGGACAGTGAGATGTGTTGACAAGGGCAGAAACAGACGTGATGTTACTGTCAGGAATGAGCCTACCTAAGGAAAGGACTTGCAGGATCTTTTTTTTTCCCCTCTCCCCTCCCCCTTACTTTTTCCCACAGGAAGAAGGTGGCAACTAGAGCTGTCTTTCTTCTTGCGAGACAGAGTGCAAAGACCGGCCGTTCTCCTGAAAGCTGTCATTCTTCACAAGAACAATCTGTGTCTCCCTCAGCAATAGGCATCTGGAAAGCATGATATCATTTACAGCAGCCCATGTCAGAGATATTAATTAAATTCCTGATGGCCACCCAGAAAAGTTAATAAGCATAGATTTCACAACATCCCAACTCATAGAAACACCACACTTAACCCTTTAGTGTCGGTTTCATCCTAGTTTCAGGTGCAGGGGGGGAGAAATTGAATGACAGATGGTATCAGGAACCAGATGAAACAATAATATCTGAAGGGATTTGGGGGCTACCTGAAGAGACTTTGCTCTGAGACACATACTGGGCAGGGGCCTGAAGAATAGCTTCTGATAGACTTAAATATGAGTTCAGTTAGGAACTGGAATTGGAAACAACATTCAAAGAGTAAACATGAAGAATAGTTGCAAGATTGGAATTTTAGATTAGAGAGTTAGTCGTTTCTTTTTAATACGAGCTTGCAGTTTAAGCCTTTGAAGCTTTATTTGAAAGTATTACAGGGTAATTAAAGCAAATCTCATCACCTGGTATACAATTTTTTTGAACTTGGATTGGGTGTGTAAATAAAAAATGCTAATGTTAGTAAGAACCTAAACATATGTGTATGGAATTAACATACATGTGGGCTTTTAATGTACATGGAAAATAAGGGCAGTTGGGAAGTAGAAGCAGCTGTTCAAAGGAATTCATTGAATTGCAGGAAAGTTTGAATCGTTTATTGCAAATCTATACCTGCTATTTGTTCAAAATCATAATCTTTACATGTCTTAATATTGTTTGTATTAATATTGTATCCACCCACCATTTTGGGAAGAGAATTTTCCAGCTTCTGTTACCAGTTTGGGCTCCAAGACCGTACCATTATTGGAGCAAGATGAATCATACAAAGCCAGTCATAAAACACACATATGAAGCAGCACAATCTCTATATAGAATAATATTTAAAGCCTGGAAAGGAAGCAAAACATGATTATCAGTTTCAAAGTCTGGCCACAATCATAGCAATATGAACATCAGGTCAGTATTCCTGATATAAAATTCTTCAAAGGGAGCAAAATGCCTAAAACTTCACTTCCCTGATTCTTCAGTTAAACAGGTAAAGATGACCTTGAACTTTGATTCATGGTAACTACATCCATGCAGTTTTCTTGGAAGTGATACAGAAATGTTGTTGTGGTGGTTGCTTTACTTTTCATTCAAGATGGCCAAAGCCAGAGCTTTTTGAAATGGTGGGATACTCTGAGGAGAAAAGTTAACAGCTTTCTTAAGAACAGAAAAAAGTTGACAAAGCAAATATATTTCTTCAATCATTTATTTCAAAGCTGTAAGAACCGTATTGAATACCCATAATTATTTTAAATTGTAGATCCACTTGAACTGGGTAAGGATCTAAAAGGGGTGTTTCAACCTAGGTGAGATGGGATTCTAATATAAATCCATTTCTGTAATCCTGCCAATACTAGTAGTTGAATTCCATCAGTACATGATACTTGTACTGCGTGTAGGAGGGAAGGAGGATGATAGCTCAAGAATAAATGATGAGGCTACATTCTTTAACTTATTATAAATTTATCATTATTAAAATATTTTGTTCTACACGATTACTCCACTCAAATAATTCTGACAGTACGCAGTTTTAAATATAGAGCAGAGTGGCATGATATAAATCCCCTAATATGAGGGAAATATGACCTTCCACATGTTGATGAATTGCAGTTGTAATTCTCACTGTTTGCTTTGTGAACTGGGATTGGTGGGAGTTGTAGTTTACAAGCATCTAGAAAGCCACATGTTTACGCTTTCAGGTTTCAGCAACCTCTCAAGAGGCTCAAGAGAGGTACCCATGCTATTGCCATTCCCTGCAGTGCCTCCCTCCTCCATGCTATCAAAGCTGATGGAGGAGATAGTGCACAGTTGTGTTCTCCAGTAACTGCTAAATAGCTGTTTGGAGACTTATTAGACATGCAATATTGCTAGAAAACAAGGTAAGTGAAAATTAGTGTTATGGAGCCTTTTCTCCAGTTCTTAAACCCAATTGCTAGGAAGATCATTTCTTTCTGAATAATTCAATTCAAAACATTTTGTTCAAAAAAACACCTCAAAAAGGCAATAAATATTAAAATATCTATTATTCATGAAAAGTAATAATAAAAACAATACACACCAAGCACTATCCTAAAAGAGACTTGCATCCTTCTTAATGTCATCTTACCATTTTTTTCACAGAAATAAACCTACTGAGAACTGTAGTTTCTCTCACAGAAGAGATAATGTCATTCCTAAAATAATGTATATTAAAAAGGCATACACAAGCATTATCTAATCTCAAAGAAACTTGTTTTCCCAGAACTATTATTTTGTTCATACATAAATGCATGCAAATTTACTTGCTTAATTAAGTGATTAATCAACCAAACTCACACAATTAAGTAGCTAAAATTTATTTAAAGGAGTAATAGCTCTGCAAATAAGGCTACTCTAAATGTTTTTTCTTGGTGTTCTTCAAGAGGTTGGGAATGGCAGTACAACATGTGGAAAGCACCAAATCAGAAATGCCTGATTAAATGTACTCATTCATTCACATTTTTATTCTGAAAAATAATAATATATTATTAGTATTTTTCAATTGCCATTTACAAAAGCATATTGTATAAATATTAATTATCTTTTAATTTACAGAACAATTAAGTACATTTATAGCCTCCAACTCAAGCCACTCAAGAGCCTTTATTTGTCTAGAAAAAGTATAGGGATGGCCATATCATATACATGATTCTGGTCAGTGAACAATTAAAAACTACAAATCAGATTAATGATATGAATAATTAACAAATTATATAATTTACTAAGCAAAATTTTTGAGGGAAAAGGATAAAACAATCACATTTAACAAAAACATCAATAGCATAGAATAACTCCCGAGGACATTCACGACATCTTTTTTTTTTTAATTACATTTATATGCCACCCTTCTCCGAAGACTCAGGGTGGCTTACAATTTTTTGAGATACAACTCAATGCGTTCAGCAATAGCCTTCATTCCATTGTATATGCCTGCTCATTACTAAGCAGCGTTTTTACAAAGTCAGCTTATTGGCCCCAACAATCTTGGGTCCTCAATTTACCTACCCCGAGAGGATGGAAGGCTGAGTCAACCTTGAGCCTGGTGGGATTTGAGCCTGCACTAATTGCAGGCAGCTGGAACTTAAGTGCTAGGCATTTAACAGCCTGCACCACCAAGGCTCTTACATTCATATCAACCATAAAATGAGCTTATATTCTGCCAGTGCTAAGGCTAGGTGGCAAAGCCAGGTTTGTAATGCCTTGTATAAGGACAGGAGGGTCAAGACAAGTATGATCTCAGGGGGATGATGTTCTAGAGGGCAGGTGCCACAGCAGAAAAGGCTCTCTTCCTAGGTCCTGCCAGATGGAATTTTTCAGCAGATGGTACACGGAGCATCTTTCTGCTGCTGGATTGACAGACACAATTAGGGAGAAACAATTCTATAAGTAACCTACCCCCCATCCATGAAGAGCTTTGAAGGTCACCGTCAATCCTTGAATTACACCTGGAAACATAGTGAAACCCAATGCAGCTCACAGATCAGAATGCCAAAACTTCCTACCTCTTGGTGTTATTTTGCACCAGATGAAGCTTCCAAATACTTTTCAAGGGTAATAATTATGCTAATCCAACCAGGAAGTGACTAAAGCATGAATAACTGTGAGCAGGCCGCCTGGTCTTGGATCAGATACAACTGGTACACATTGCAAAGATGTGAAGGCTGCCCAATCAAGGCCACTACCTGCTATTCAAACAGAAGCCATGAGGACCCATGGATTGTTCATAACATCTCTCTGGGGCAATATAAGTGATAGAAGGTTTCCCTGAACCAGGAGGTCCAGCTATCCAGGGCTACTTGGTCTTCCAGAGGTTAGTTAAAACCTGTGTTCCCTATCCAAACACCCACTAAGACACAGCATCACTTAGATGGCCCAGGTCAAGACATATAATTGAATATATGAGCCCTATAGCACCTCAGGATGCGGTGGCTCAGTGGCTAAGACGCTGAGCTTGTCAATCAGAAAGGTCGGCAATTCAGCAGTCTGAATCTCTAGCACCATGTAACGGAGTACAGCACCATGTACCTGTCCCGGCTTCTGCCAACCTATCAGTTCGAAAGCATGTAAAAATGCAAGTAGAAAAATAGGGACCACTTTGGTGGGAAGGTAACAGCATTCCATGCAACTTCGGCATTTAGTCATGCCGGCCACATGACCACGGAGACATCTTTGGACAGTGCTGGCTGTTCGGCTTTGTAATGGAGATGTGCACCGCCCCTAGAGCCAGAAATGACTAGCACATATGTGCGAGGGGAACCTTTACCTTATAGCACCTCACAATGATCCAGATCATGTAGGCCATGGTCTGGACCTATCATCCCCTGACCAGAACCAGCCTGGATGAGGGATGTGAACCAGCACAGAACAGAGCCTCCCCTGAAGACAATTCAGAAGGATATTATAATTAATGGTATCAAAAGCTGCTGGGAGGTAAAGAAGAGCAAAGAACCCTCCCTAAAAGAGGAAAAAATGAAAACTGAATGAAAGTTGTCCAGTATCACAGCATCCAGGGATAGTTTCTTGAGGAGAATCTGAATTACTTCCTTCAGTGACAATGGAACCACCCCTTCTCTCAAAGAGGAATTAACCATCACATTATTAAAACATTAAAACCCATCCTGGGCAATGACATTGCAGTTTCTCAGGGACTGAGTGGCATAACGATAAGCATTCAATTTAAAATGGATTCTCATCAACAAAAAATGACAGGACACTAATACTAATGTGAGAACCAGACTCTAGAACAAACATAGATACCTATTTTGCCCTCATATCTATATCAACAGCATAGGTTCCAACACAAGTGCGTACATAAGATTAGAGATGCTCTGATTTTCTTCTTCATTTATTACATTTTTACTGCTATCATCTACCAGCAGTGTCTTCTGGATTCTTCGTAAGCTAACAGAACAAACTTCACACAAAATAAACAAATGTAACACTAAACCCAAGATTTCTGTGGCTATGCAAGACAGTTGTTAAGTGAATTTTGCCCCCTTGTACGGCCTTCCTTGCCAAAGTTATTAAGTGAATCACTGTGATTATTAGGTTAGTAACACAGTTGTTGAGTGAATCTGGCTTTCTTGTTGACTGTGTCAGAAGGTCACAAAAGGGGATCACATAATTCCAGGATACTTCAACCGTCATAAATATGAGTCAGTTGCCAAGTGTCTGAATTTCGATCATGTGACTATGGGGGTGCTGCAGTGTGAAAATTCATCATAAGTCACCTTTTTCAGTTCTATTGTAACTCCGAACAGTCACTAAATAAGCTATCTGTGGTTCACTGAGCCTTCCCATCTGTGCCTATTTGGGGTTTTTTTACTTCAAATTTTCCTTAGCATTCTCAGACTTGACAATCGAGTGAAAGTGATACCAATTAATAGCAGAATTGTTTCTGGATTTCATTCCTCTGGGCAAAGAAATACTGAAATTAGAAGCACTGTGTTATGGGACAGACTAATCGTCCACCAAACTTTGGTTTAAAAAAAAAAGCACATGCATACCAATAAGCACTTTTTAAAGTTTCATTTAAGAAAAATTCTCCACTTTCATTATTCCATATGTAGTGATCTATTTTTTTTCTCAGCAAACACTGAGAACTTGATTTGGTTTTCTCTTTACTAAAAACAGAAGTCCCAGCCATGATTAGGTCAGCGTTATATATTAGTAAAGAATCATGGAAGGTGAGTGTCATGTATCAACCTTGCTTAAATCTCAGTGACTGAATAAACAAAACAAAACGAACTAGGCTCTTTGTTATAAACATATTTCCCACTTCTAGCTTCAATTTGAATTGGGACTTTGGGTATATCCTTTAAATAGATGTCTCCTGTCCTTCATACCTAACCTCTAGGGAAGAAAAGATAACAACAACAAGATTATTAGTGATAATTTTTATGCTACAGTAGATCATAGAGAACACCACAGGGGAACTAGCACCATTCTTTAATTACCAGTCTTGCTAGATTAAGTAAATTTAAGAGTATTTCAGTTAACTCTGGAAAAGAACAACTGCTTAGTCTAAAATTAGTAGTTTGAGAATATCAGCCATAGAACCTTAAAATGGACAATCAAAGAAACCCAGGCTACCTAATAAGCTGCCTTTTAATAGATTTTATCCCACAAGTGAGTAGAAGTAGAGAGAAGAGCTGAGGAGTCCCAAATTCAATAATTAATTTCTAGCACTACGGTTTTTCTCTTTTGACTTTTCATTAAAGCTTAGCCGGGATCGTGGGCCTGTCATTCGAGGAACTTTTCCGTAAAGAAAAAAGGAATTCGCTCCCCACATGGATTTTCCCCCAAGTTTCTCAGGGTCTAACCACAATATATACTTGGCATCCATGACAGGGTTGTCAAAAATAATAGCTAAGAAATTCACTGTCTGTCATTCTGAAATAATTATGTATGGGGCTTTACTTGCACCCTAGATGGATTATACGTTTCATTGAGAATATATGTATGCAACCTTTAAAAAAGGGGGGGTAATTCATTGAGAGCATCACTAAGATTAGCAGCCAAATAAAGATGACAGGGAAAGAAAAGCATCTGTTGATTGCATGTTAGCCATGTGTAGGTTAGGGGACTTGTCATTCAAACGCTCTTTAATTACAAGATGCATTCATGTTTCATTAGACCTTTTATCAGGAATTAATCACTCACTTTAGATATAAAATTCAGTGTTGCAAATAAACTGTGGAAACTGTCCATCAGAGATGAACTGGTGTTTGTTTTAAAAGAAGCATAGCAAGGATATCTGCATATAGTTCCTTTACATAATTTGAACTGAGTACTTTTATGAATGTTTTATCTACCAACACCTAGCAACAGTAATGTAGAAGCATCACAGAACACTGTAGTCACTGATGTTCTTCAGGTGCACATTTGGAATAGAAATGCAAAACAAGATGTTCCTGTTCAGTAAATATTATCATTTTTACTCACCCATTAATTAAGGTGGTTAATTGCTACTGTCAAAAGACTCTCAAGTTTTTTTGACTAAGTCGCTATAATGTTTTGATAGATGCTGAAGAGGAAAAAGATGGTATCTCCAGCTCTGCCTTATATTTTGGAACAGGTAAGGATAGGCAATTGGAGGCCATAAAGAGTGACACAAGATATGGGTCAGTATAAGGTCTGTTGCTTGTACATTCCTTTAGGAACATAAATTTGCAGATATACTTTTCTTAAAAAGCAAAGATGTAGAATGTTCTATGACAGGAAGTTCTCAAAACAGCCTGCAACATTAAATAAAGAATCCGTAATAAATAAAGAATCTGTAAGCATGTCTGTAAAAGCAGAAAATGATACAGCATAAATTTCAAAAATAAAATAAAGACAATAAGAGAAAGATAGAATAAATAGGCTAAAATATATTTAGAAGTGTCAGAAACAATATTTAAAGTTCTTATTTGACAATGATACAGAAAAACTAAAAGAGGTTTTATCTTACTTTCAAACATAACTTAGGTACCAGGCAATCCTTTCTCCAGGGGATGGATTTTACAGCTGTTCTGCCTTTGTAGAAAGGTCTTTCCAGTAACCATCTGTTACACCTTACCTGGAGGTGATGATAATGGGTAAGGATCTCTAGATGAGTTTTCAAGGTCTAGATAGGTACATAGGGAGAAAGGCATATACATATATAAAACAAATATTACAGATGGAGGTGGATTCTTCTAAAAATTAAGACTCAGACAAATGCAATATATTATTTCAGGCTCTGTCTTGTATAATTCATTGGGGCTCTGAAGTTACTGTTGTGATATTTTTCTTCTTATACATGCACAATTCTATTAATACCGATAGTAGGGACAAGCTTTAGTTCACAAGACTGAAGATTTATCCATTTATTTATTTACCACTTTTATTAGTTTGAAGACAACTAACATCCCTAATACTCTCCCTTCTATTTTCCCAATAACAACTTTCTGACATGAGTTGGGCTAAGAGAGAGTGACTGTCCTAAAGTCACCCAGCCAACTATCATGCCTAAAATGGAACTATTATTCACAGTCTCCTGGTTTCTAACCTGGTGCCTTAACTGTTACACCTAACTGACAAGATCACCCAAGATGTACAAACCATGTCCAGCTTGTTCAGTGCTTCAAACAATTTACAACAAATTGATTGCAAAGATCATAAATTGTTTGGGTAAAGGATTGCCTCTTTATCCCTATCATTTGTTTAACAGCTGGTCCATTGTGTGGACACACACAGTTCATGTATTCCTATCCCCATTTGCTATATTTTATGCATAGTTTTCTTTATATGATACAACAAAGGAAGTTTAGAGAGAAAGCATATGCAAGGGGAGGGGGAAAAATAGGTGAAAGTTAGGAAGTTATCATGAAATTGGCATTTTAACATCTCTCAGATGCTTCTTTACATGCAGATTAAGGGTCCTATCAATTCTTGGGATATGGAGTAAGTACATGAATGTGTACATCCCAAAGGAAAAAAACACAAATCAGTTTATGAATCTCTCACTTATGGTCTGCATATTATCATTTTCTTCATTATTCTGTGAAAATCATTTTTATGCAAAGTATTTCCCCTCTTTTAATCTAGCTTTCCCACAAGGCCCTGGAAATGGAAATGGCCTCATACCTGCCAGTCAATACAATTACAATTTTTTCCCCTTCAGAAGCATTATCTTAAACTCTTTTAGGAATACATGTTTTCTATTGCAGTGTAAAAATGAATAGCCAACACAGCATATTGTGCACGTAACTTGAAGTGTTATGCGTGTGGTTAAATTATCAGTTGTACTAAAAGCCCTGAGATGTCACTCACAAATTCTAATTATTGTAAGTAAATAAAATTAATCAATTATAAAAACCACTAAGCATCCTAAAGATTACAACATAATTCATACACGCTGTAATTTTGAGTCTGAATTCTTACTAATTATGCTCAACATTTCTTCAGGTGAGATCAAAATCCACTTTTTCCTTCCATGGTTACAAGAATCCTAATGAGTAACACTGTTCCATTGAAATGCTCTCTCCCTCTCTCTCTCTCTCTCTCTTTCTCTATCTATCTCTATCTCTATCATCTTTATCTCTCTTCATGTGTATATTTCTGTCTAGGTGATCAAACCTTACCGACACCCATTTTTATTTTCTTTTAGTTTTAAGTATATAGTTCCACATCTTTTTTTATGTAAATCAAAAACTTGCATTTCTTAGTGAATCAAAATTCACATTCTGACTGGGAATGCAGCATTTAGCCCTAACTGACCAGACAAACAGGCAGGTTTTGCCATTCCCCTTCATCTGACTAAACTACTTAGAAAGGGACTTTCTCAGAAATAAGGTAGGTTGCAAGTAGGTTCTCAAAAGGACCTTATGGATGGTGCAGGTCAGTGGGTGAAGGGTTTAGAGGCCCTCCTCATAGGAACCAAACTTCCAGAGATACTGCTATAAAATCAGATTCAGCCCATAGCCTCTAGGAGCTGTTGCAAAATAATTCTGGTAACTTAAAAGTAACATTAAGGATGAATTCAACCTTCAAAAATTAAAGATGACATGAGTTCAGCATGAAAATATATATTCCAAACATATACGTTTTCAGGTTTTTTTAAAAAGATTAACAATATTTGTTTTTAAAAGGTTCTCTGAACCTATATATGAATGTTTAGTTTAGATAATGCATTTTAGCATAATTTAGTCGTAAGATAACCAAGGCTTAGAATAACATATAAAAAAACCTGAGTATGTAATAAATATTACAGTTATAAACTCATGAATGCTGTCTGTAGAAAACTTTGTTGGATGTATCTGTAAGTCAAAAGCACAACTGCACATGTGATCCTAGCTCTATAATAACTCAAAGTTCCTCAGCTTTCTACCGTACAACAAAGATAGCTAACAAACCTAAGAGGAACTGATTAGGAAAGTCTTGTATCTAAATTTGTGGGTGTACATAAGCAGGACACCTTGATTCTGAAAGTTATATAGCAATATTTCCATTATCTTATCAAATAACAAATTCTTTATCAAAAACAATTTCTACTTAGAACTCATTTTCCCAATACTTTATTGCAAATCTATAAAAACAGAACATAGTAAAAAAAAACAATGCAATCATTCTTGAAAGGAGGGGATATGTGCGCTTTCAAACTGTAACATGTAGTTAAAATATGTAGAGGTAAAGTATGACCTTAGTTAGGTGGATTTTATTTTAATCATCCCTGGGATCCATATGTGTTGGCATTCACTATTCAAAAAAGGCAAATCACATGCATGATCTTTCCTTTATAAGCTACCTTACAGGAAGGGTCACTGCTCGAGCGGATGCTTTTCATTCAGAAAGTTTTGACAAATTAAGGTGAATATATATGACCCAGGATAATATTGCTGGATTCAATCTGGGCCAGTCACTGGGAACAGAGGTTTAGTCTTCTGAACTTTTGGACTCATGCTGGAACCCCATCCCCTGGGAACATCTCTCTAGAGCAGGAGTGTCAAACTCAATTTCATTGAGGGCCGCATCAGGGCTGTGGTTGACCTTGGGGGATCAGGTAGGCATGGCCAACTGGGTGAGCATGGCTGATTGGGTGAGTGTGGCCACTTCTCAAACTGCTGGTATTTTCCTCTTTGTTAAGTTTGCATGAAGAGTCAGACGCGAAGAGCTTCAGTGAAGAGTTTATTAAGTGACTACAGCTCGAATGGACCTGACTTGTCTGGACTACGGCTGCTTCTTATAGGCAGCAGCCGTAGTTGCCAGCCAATCAGAGTGCACTTTTTAAACCAATCTGTTAAATTTGCATGAAGAGTCAGATGCAAAGAGCTTCAGTGAAGAGTTTATTAAGTGACTACAGCTCGAATGGACCCGACTAGGCTGGGCTACGGCTGCTTCTTATAGCCAGCAGCCGTAGTTGCCAGCCAATGGGAGTGCAGGGTTTTTCCCGCACTATTTAAACCAATCCCATTTGACATTTTACAAGAACAGTTCAAAATAAACCAATAACATTTAAACCTACATACATAACACCGCTCCCCACTAGGTTCAGTCCATACCAAACCCCAACCTATCTAATGTATTCTTTTAAATAGGTGGGGCTCTTGCGTGTACGTTGAGACCTCTGTGGTTCAGAAGTTTTTACATTCTCACCCACTGAGAGAGGAAATGTGTCTGCTGACATTTCCCATTGGGACTCCTGTGAAAGAAGACCCTGTTTGACTGTTAGAATCTGGTCTCTCCTCCCAACCCATCTCCATCCCAATGTCAGCACCCAAGTCAGGTAGTGATGTACAATCTTTCACTTCTAAGGATGGATTTTGGCATTGTGACAGGTTTAGGGATGGTTCCTGTCGTAATGGCTCGTTACACATGGGGTTGATTCTTGCTTGCTGATTTTCCTCCTGTTCCTCCTCTTCCCCCCTAGAATTGACATCAGGTGAGGGAACTAGAGAGAGACAAGGGCGATGTTCCTGAGAGAACCTGGATCTAAGTTGATCAATGTGCCTGCTCCAGAGGAGTCCATCTTCTGTTTGCACCCTGTAAGAACGAGGGTCTGTGATTTGAGTTATCTCAGCAGGAATCCATAATGGTTCACACATAAGGTTCTTAGCATAAAAAGAATCACCCACACTGAATGTACGAACTTTGGAAGTGGAATCCAGTGGTGCGTTGGGTGCGTAAGTGGGATGACCTAAGTTTCCTACCCATCAACAACTCTGCTGGGGATAAGTTATTCGATGGGCTAGGAGTGATGTGCTGAACACTAAGAAGTTTTTCAACCTTCTCAGTGATGTCCCCAGGACCCAGTTGCTGAAGCTTCTCCTTGGTAAAATGTACCATGTGTTCAGCCTGGCCATTAGCCGAAGGGTGCCCAGGGGCAGTAAGGGCATGTCTGATACCCTGTTGTGCTAGATAGGATTCAAAGAGGTTAGATGTAAATTGAGGGTCATTGTCAGAGACAAGAACATCAGGTAACCCGTGGGTTACAAAAAGTTTTCTGAGCTGTTTGATGACAGCATCAGTTGTGGTGGACGTCATGGGAAGCACCTCTAGCCATTTGGAATATGCATCTACTATAATAAGAAAGATGTGCCCTCTAGTAGGACCTGTGAAATCAATGTGAATCCTAGACCATGGGCCCCTAGGACATTCCCATTCCTGTGTGGGGGCGTGAGATGGGGCAGGCCTTGCAATTGGGACAAGATGCAACCCAGTTTTCAACCATTTTGTCAATACCTGGCCACCATACATAACTCCTGGCCAATCCCTTCATTCTGACAATACCTGGATGACCCTCATGTAACATTTCCAAAACCTCTCTTTGCAGTTCTGCAGGAATAACCACTGTGTTACCCCACAAAATACATCCTCTCAGTACAGATAATTCAGTTTCCCTGGACTTAAAATGTTGAGCCAGGTGAGGTAGATCTTGAAGAGGCCAAACTTTCTTAATCCAGCCTATAACAGGAGCCAACACAGTGTCTTTGGCAGTCTCTCTGGCAATTTCAGCAGCATGAACTGGAAGCTTGGCAACAGTTTCTAGGAAAAAGGTGTGTGTTTCAGGTTCAAAGTCCTCCTTGTGGCAAGGAAGTGGGCAACGACTCAGTGCATCAGCATGTCCAATGTCCTTGCCAGGCTTGTGGATAAGTTTGTATGAATAAGCAGCAAGAAATTCAGTCCTCCTCAGCATTCTTGGTGACAGGATAGTAGGTGTAGGTTTGTCTCCTGCCACAATGCCTAAGAAAGGTTTGTGATCTGTAACAATGGTAAATGTTCTCCCATACAGATATTCATGAAATTTCTTAACAGCTGCAACAATTGCCAATGCTTCCTTGTCCAATTGACTGTAATTCCTCTCTGCTTTGGTCAAAGTGCGAGAGTAAATGCAATAGGGGCTTCTCTCCCACTGGGAAGCCAGTGGCTCAAACCCCTCCCCCATTCCAAAGGGAGATGCATCACAAGTCAGTACAACAGGCAAATTCTCAGAGAACTGTAACAGTACAGCATCAGATGTGATTAGTCTTGTAATACTGTTAAATGCTGATTGTTCCTTCCTCCCCCAGATCCAAACAGATTTTTTATCAAGTAATCTGTGCAATGGTTCAGCAATGGTTGCCTTCTGAGGTAGGAACATGTGATAAAAGTTAATGAGTCCAAGGAAGGCTTGCAAATCTGTTTTGCATTTAGGTTTAGGGGCTTCTTTGATTGCTTTAACCTTGGCATCTGTAGGATGGATGCCATGCTTGTCAATCATGTAGCCCAGGAACTCAACCTGTCAGTTTTAAGAGTGCATTTTTCTTCCTTGACTTTTAACCCCGCTTTCTTGAATCTGGTGAGGACTTCTCTGAGTCTTTCTTGTAACTGAGTGTCATTTTCAGCAGAGATTAACACATCATCAAAGTAAGGTACTACCCCTGGCAGTCCTTGGAGCATCCTTTCCATAAGGCTTTGAAAGATGCCTGGTGCCACGCTTACTCCAAATTGTAACCTTTTACATTTGAAGGCACCTCTATGAGTCACAATGGTTTGGGCCTCTGCAGTGGCATCATCAACTGTTAGTTGTTGATATGCCTGGGCCAGATCCAATTTGGCAAAGACTGTACCCCTGCCAAGTGAATGTAACAGATGATGCACCACTGGAACTGGGTATGCATTCTGCTGCAGCGCATGGTTCAGTTTTCCCTTATAGTCTCCACAGATTCTCACAGACCCATCAGCCTTGACTGGTGTGACTATGGGTGTCTCCCACCTGGAGTGATCAGTGGGCTCTAAAACCTCTTGGGCTATTAGTTTATCTAATTGTGAATCAATTTTTCCTTTAAGGCAAATGGGACCCTTCTGGGTTTTAAATGGATTGGTTGTGCCTTGGGATCTACGTTAAATGTGATGGGGGTCCCCAAGTACTTGCCTAATCCATCGCTGAAGACCTCTGGAAACTCAGACTTCAAGGCCTCCTCCCATTCAGTGTTGCTCACGTGATTGATGCCAGTCACCTCGATGCCTAGTGGATTGAACCACTCAAGTCCCAGCAAGCTTGGGCGATCCTTGTCCACGATGGTCAGGGGCAAACGTTTGGTGTGGCCTTTGAACTTCACATTGAATTCTCTTGTTCCAACTACTGGAATCTTGTTCCCTTGGTAGTCTTTAAGAGTCAGTGCTTGCTTCTGGAAATGTTTTTTCTGAATGTTGGGAAGTAGCCTGTGAAGAGTGTCCCATGACACCATAGATAAATAGGAGCCTGAGTCCACTTCCATTTGGCAAGGCCTTCCTTCAATGAGTACCTTTACATGTACTTTTCTGCTTCTTAAGGGTGAAGAATGACCAATGGTGACTGTTTGATGAGTTTCATTCTTCCCATTTGCTTCTGAGTTGCGCCCCATTTTCTCACTGAAGTTGTTGGGCTTGAATTCTTTCTCAGGAAATTTCTTCCTACTAGGTGGATGATTTGCAGACTCTTGCTAGGTGACCTCTTTTCTCACAACGTAGCAGATGGTGTCTAAAAACTTGCATTCAGTGCGGGGGTGCCCCCCCACAGCCTCTGCAATAAAATTCTTGCCTCTTTCTTCCAAGGTCTTTCTTTTTCTTCTCCATTCTGAGTCTATAAATTCCTTCCTCCACCTCACTACAGTCTGAATCAGAATCTATTTGCTCACAATGGGTTGTTGTGGACTTTTCCACATCAGAATGGCTTGAGGCCTTGTTAATTTTCTTCATGGCTGCTGCTGAGGACTTGGTTGCTTCCGCTGAAACAGCTTCCTCTATGGCCTTCTTAAACGTGATCTTAGGTTTCATTAGTAATTTGCTCTGTAAGACCTTATCTTTAAGGCCTAGAACAAACCAATCACGCATGGCCTCTTCTAAGTTGGTAAACTCACAAGCACCCCCGATGTCCCTTAAACTTGCCACGAAGTCGTTAACATTTTCGCTTTCCCCTTGATCCTGACGGTAAAACTCGTGTCTCTTAATGAGGCATGATACTTGTGGGGCGTAATGGGCTCTTAAAAGCTTTTCTAAATCAGGCCATTCCATTACCTTTCAAGTCTGCAGCTCCCGCCAATACCTTCGCCATCTTGAAGACTGCCGGACCGCAGTGCGTGAGAAATACCGCCTTCTTCCGCTTTTCGGGGATGTCGGCGAGGTCGTTTCCTTCCAAATACATTTGGAAGCGATCCGCATACAATTCCCAGTCTTCTGCCACCAGATCGAATGGGGCTGGGGGGTTGTTCAGCACAGCCATCTCGCTCTTCTGCTTGTCTTCCGCGTTGTCTCTTCTTCAGGGGAATCCCACCCTCGTCGCCAGTGTTAAGTTTGCATGAAGAGTCAGATGCGAAGAGCTTCAGTGAAGAGTTTATTAAGTGACTACAGCTCGAATGGACCCGACTTGGCTGGGCTACGGCTGCTACTTATAGCCAGCAGCCGTAGTTGCCAGCCAATCAGAGTGCAGGGTTTTCCCGCACTTTTTAAACCAATCACATTCAAACCTACATACATAACACTCTTCACACTGGGTAGACCAGGCCGAAGCCATGCTGGCCCAATGTTTCCTCTTTGCATTGGGTAGACTAGCCCGCAATAATGCAGGCCTGCCCCTTATATTTTCCAGGGTGGGCCGGATCTGACCATATTGTGGGCAAGATCCAGTCTGTGGGCCTTGTGTTTGACATCCCAGCTCTAGGTGACTGACCCAGATTGGATCCTGCAAAAGGTTTGGAGTTCAGCTCTCAGTACCATCAAATAGAGATGGTGTTTGTTAAGTTTGCATGAAGAGACAGACACGGAGTGCTTCAAGCTCTTAGTTTATTAGTGACTACAGCTCAGAACGGACCCAATTTGGCTGGGCTGCAGCTGCTACTTATAGCCAGCAGCCGCAGTTGCCAGCCAATCAGAGTGCAGGGTTTTCCCGCACTTTTTAAGTCAATCATTTCCAACATTTTACAAGAACAGTTCAAACTAAAC
This sequence comes from Naja naja, assembly GCA_009733165.1. NCBI lineage: Eukaryota > Metazoa > Chordata > Lepidosauria > Squamata > Elapidae > Naja > Naja naja. The sequence goes on from CM019150.1 coordinate 159,164,371, forward strand.
CAATGACTTCAAACCTACATACATAACAGTGTTATTTGCAACTCTAGAATATCTCTGCATGTTAATATAGAGAATGTATAGCTAGATGGGCGATGATTCTAAATAAGGCAACTTGCTACATTTCCCTGATATTGTTCAGGATATTCCAGATTAGACATACAAGCCTAACAGAAATCCAATTTCCCATATTTGCTCTACTGGAAATTCTTTGCTTCATTTGCAACATAAGCTAAAATCAACTGTAGGTTGTGTTGACAGTGAAAAATGTTGTGTTGAAAGAACTAGGATACAAGTGTTTGCTGAGAAGTTCATAATAAACTACTCATCCTAACTCATTAAGGCTTCTACCATTTCCAAGCAACTCCCTGTTTCTTAGATTTAGATCCCATCTTTTACCTTGAAACTCCAAGTGACAGATAAAAGCCTACCTTCAAAACAACCCTGAAGGAATTACTCTTCCAGGATCCTTCATGAATCCTAAAATTATCTTTAGATGCCCTGCTACTCCTGATCTTTCTTGCTGTTGTTACAACTAAACATAGTTTTTAACACCTTTTATTCTATTGACTACCAGCAGCATTAGAAAAAGAGATAACAGTACGCGTTTCTTGGTGCCCTTCTCAAATCATACCTAACCAAGGCACAAACATGCCTTGGCAATTTCTCTTTTCTGCCCCAAGCCCATGACATTACCTTTCCTTCATTCCCAGCCCGGAGTGAAACAGGTTTTAGTCATCCTTAGCTGTAACAGTGTTAAAGTAGCATTTAACTTTATGTCTTCTTATAATGCCATCCAAGGGCAGCTTCAAAGTATATAACATTTGTTCGGCTTTGTCACCATTACCTTGGAGTGATGTCTCATGAATGCAGTGACTTGAAACTGAGGCAATAGAGACAGGATACGGATCGGCAAAGGGACAGCAAATTTCATGCCAGTATAGTTTTCTGCCAACTTAAGGATGGGTGGCTAGCACCTCAATTCATCAGTGAGGAAAGTGTGTGTATGGCGGGGGTTGGGGAGAGTTGGTCTCAGTTCTGTTTTCCTAGACTACAAGATTCTTAAACACTTGTTTCTCTTTCCCCTTTCCTCAAATACAGAGATGCAGACTTTCTGTTAGAGCATACAACTTCCTCAATAAACTTTGATTTCCCTTTTGGAACTTAAACTCTCCCTCTGTCTAGACATTTCTAAAGAGTTTGCTTCTAATCACCCATATATCTTTTGCTAAATGCAATTCCCGGAGAATGAAGTGGAGAACATGCAACAAAGCATATCTAAGTTTTTTCCTTCAAATATGAGAAGTTTCTCATGGATAAGATACAGCAGGTGTCTAAATGATGACATCACCTGCTTCTAAAGTGACCCTTAAACAAGGCATACCCTGTCCTACTATAATCTTGTCAGGCAAAGAATTTTTATCCTCCTATAATTTTAATAATATTTTAACTTAGCTTTTTAATTAACATTTCTATTTTTTTCCAGTTTAGAGAAAATATCAGAGTTTGTGTGGTAGCTGATGTTCTAGTATAGGTTTTTATATAATGATCTTAAAATGTTTTGTAAGGTGCATTGGGAAAACTTCTTTGCCAAGTGGCATTTTCACCAATCTGACATTGATTTTGCAATCTGAGCAACAGTGGAAGTCCTGTCTCCTTCATAATTGGTTTATTATATTTTTAAAGTGCTCATATTAGCAGCAGCAGATAATACCAAAATATAGAATACATGAACACCCTTCACGCTTTCTACCTGTCTTTGCATAATTGATCTTTGATATGAAGTGACATCAATAGAAGTTTTGAAGTTCAAGTTTGTAATTATACCAAGTGGGTTAAAATAATTCTTTCTGAAATTATTCTTGACTCCTGTGACTCTACTGACATATCCTTGGTGAAGAGTAATACCGAAGTGTTTTTGCCACTGCCTTTTTTTCAAGTTGATTTCTCTTGTTCCCAATCTGTCTCTAGCCATGGAGTTCCCTGGGGGTGTCTCTTTTTTGAGGTCATCAAGCCAAACAACTGCTGCCAACTACTATGACTTCTAGACCTAGAAAACCTAGAACTACGCTGCCTTCAGTCTGATCTAAGTATAGTACATAAAATCATACATTCCAATGTCCTACCTGTCAGTGAATACTTCAGCTTCAACCATAACAATACAAGAGCACACAATAGATACAAACTCAAGGTAAACCACACCAAACTCGATTGCAGGAAATACGACTTTAGCAACAGAGTGGTCAATGTCGGGAATACTCTACCTGACTCTGTGGTTTCTTCCCCAAACCCCAAAAATTTTAACCTTAGACTGTCTACTATTGACCTCACCCCTTTCCTAAGAGGTCTGTAGGGGACATGCATAAGCGTACCAACGTGCCTACCATCCCTACCCCATTGTTTCTTTTTATTTTTCTTATATGTATCCATTTCATGCATTCATAACTATGTTTATACTTATACCTAATATCTTGCAAGCAATTGACAAATAAAATAAATAAATAAAATAAATTACATTTTACCTGATAATCAATCTGTAATGACACAGATAAACTAATAATGCAGTTTTAACTTAAAAACTATTTTTAAAAAATTCTTTGCAACTTCTATTTCATTCTGTACATGAAGGCCAATGGTGGGATTCAGCCGGTTTTCACTGGTTTGGGCAAACTGGTTTCTAAATTACCCCCACCCTGCTGTCAAAGTGGATCCTGGGCACTGTGCTGCAATGGAGAAACGGGCAATGAAGCAGCCAGCATGAGGGAAGGAGAAGACTGTTTTCTTCCTTCCTTTATGCCGGCTGTTCCATTTCCCATTTCTCCATTGCAGCACAGTGCCCAGGATCCACTTTGATAGTGTGGGGGATTTAACAACCGGTTTGCCCAGGGTCAGACTGGCTGTTGCAGGAGGCTTTATCCCACATGTGTGGCACAGCTGGAGGATGGGGTTGGGCGATACCTCCTATGACAGCCAACCTGACCCTGGGAGAACCGGTTGTTAAATTATTTCAATCCCACCATTGATGAAAGCCCACCTGTACATTCATAATAATGCACAGCCTTCCTAGTTAGCCTGCTGGGTAAATTCATGGTTGAAGAAACTGATGTAGAATGGGAAAACATAGGAAAAGTTTCAGTTAAGGAAGTACACAGGATGAATACACTTACTCAATCTTACTACAGAATTAATAAAAATGGAAACGTACTATATATGTTACATTGTAGTCCTGGAAGAAAATCTGAATATAAATCTAATAAATATATCAATCCCAACGGTAATCTACAGAAAAAACTGGAAAATGCTTAGTATTTTTTAGATTCTTTCATTCTTTCTGTTTAATTTTGTTATGTTTCAGATTTGTATATAGTGAGACAGTGCATTATAGCGAGGTATGGTGTGCTTTGGTATATATGAGCAAATGAGAAGAAAAAAAATAGATATGTATTTATTTTGGGCAGATAGACATAACAGACAGACAGACAGAGCCTGAAGATCCTGCCAGAATAATCTACTATCTCTGAGAATTATATTTCTATGCACAAAACATGTTGAATTAGAGTTAGAAACCATGTCACCTAGAGGATCATAAATCTTTAAAAATCCATGTTAGGACAATAATGTCAATTCAGGGTCAAATAATAGCATATAAGCTTTCAGGGGTTTCAGAACATTTTATTAAACAACAAACAAAATTTTCAGGAGAGACCACAAATTCTAGTAAATGCCTTTTCTCTGCTCTGGAGAAAAGACCTGAGCCAGTGACTCCTACTTAGGAATAATTCTTGTTATGTGCTAACATTAATTCTGATTGGGTCTAGAAAATTAATTTATATAAATATGTTGAAGCATGCTTTATACTCACTTCTGAAACTAAGCAAAAAATGTTATGACCACAGTATCCAGTAAAATGTGCAATCCTCACGTCCTTAAATTTTGGCGACGCAAACCTGGCATTTGGGCACTGTAAATTATGAATCCAGAAAGTAGCTTTGGGCTGGAACTAAAATCTTAATGGTAAAAATTCTAAAATTGATTTGATATAATATATATCTGAAAGAAAAAAGGGATGCATAATGAAGAATTAATCGAAGAACTCCAGACCAATAAAAGAACTGCTAGCCATCTTGAAACCTAACATTTTCCTGGATTACTTTCAATTACACACATTTCACTTAGTCTAGTTAGCCACTTCCCTAAGCTCTGTTTTATGCATAACACACAAAAGGTGCAGATAATGAAGTCCTTTACAATACTTTATGAAATATTTTGGTCTCTCAATATCCCAACAGGGCTGCTAAAGAGAGAGTCTGTTGTTCCTACCAGACTTATTCTGCAAAAAGCCAGTTGGTAGCAGCAAGAGTCTCATGTTAGTCCTTGTGTACGAGAACAGATGATTTGCCAATATTTAAATACTTTTAAACATACAAGCACCAGAGACTTTCCAGTCTTTAATAATGCAGTGATCTTACAAACAAGTTCACTTTCTCAAAACCTCAGAAAGCATCTTCTCTTGGTGACATTATGAATGTACCTATTTTCTTGACAGAAATAGGAAATTGTTATGTGTGTGTATGTGTGTGTGTTATGCATGTGTATGTATTGATATATGTTTTCTTTTAAGAGCAGGCAACAGAATTTCATTTTTAATGTGTGCCAGTGTGTTCACAGTAAAAAATGACAATAAAGGTTATCTTATCTTATCTTATCTTATCTTATCTTACCTTATCTTATCTTACCTTACCTTACCTTACCTTATCTTACCTTACCTTATCTTACCTTATCTACCTTGTTTGCCACTGGCCTTTTTTGACTTCTAAGTCTAGCCTTACAGACCAGTAAGTGTCCTATCCATGTACCAACCAAATCTGCTTAATCATTAAGCCCACATAAGGTGGATCAGATGAACTGCTGGATTGCTCTAAAGCAGGGGTCTCCAATCTTGGCAACTTTAAGCCTGGCAGACTTCAACTCCCAGAATTCCCCAGCCAGCTGGCTGGGGAATTCTGGGAGTTGAAGTCCACCAAGCTTAAAGTTGCCAGGGTTGGAGACCCCTGTTCTAAAGCAGTGTTTTTCAACCATGGCAACTTTAAGATATGTGGACTTCAGTTCCCAGAATTCCTCAGCCACTTTTAAAATTAGTTTTTCATTGAATTCTTAATTTTTTTCATGTGATTTTCTGTGGTCTTAACATTATTTGAACACAGGATCGCTATACAATATCCAGCCTTTTAAACAGACAGCAGCATCTTATCAAGAAGATTTTTTTTGTCAAATGGGTTGCCGAATAATGGAAGGTTAATAACTTAGTGAATCAGTCTTAAGCATCTTTAAAGATTTAGGATAAGATGCACTGCTTCAGGAAAAAAATGGTTCTTTTACATTCCTTAAATTCAGCTAGGTAGAATTCTGATGATAAAAACATAATCCAGACAGTGTGTTACAAAGCAGCCAGTAATCCGTACTTCCTGCAGTTATGTCACACATATTCACAATGTAAAATTCATGTCTGGGCCAAATTTATGCCATTTGAGGGAAAAAATAAAAGTTTCATTCTTGCAAAAATGTAAGCCAGTTATGTGAGAAACATATTCAAAAGCACAAATCAATAATCAGGTAGAATTCATTGTGCTTCAGTAACACAAATCTGCGTATCAGTTTCCTTTCAGCTTATAGATTTAATGCCTACATATCCAATTAGGATGGGATATATCATATGTTCTCAATCATTCAGTCCCTAGTCATTTCATGAGTGGACTACTTAATGAGCTCCACATGGGGCTACCCTTGAAGAGCATCCAGTGGTGATATTAAAAAAACTACTACTGGTTCTGTGGGCGTGGCTTGGTAGGCATGGTTTGGTGGACATGGCTTCATGGACATGGCAAGGGAAGGATACTGCAAAATCCCCATTCCTTCCCCACCCCACTAACCTGCTTTCCAGCTCCGTTCTCCTGTGAAAGGCAACAAAAGAAGACCCAGATGATCAGCTGGGACATGGGAGGCAACAAATAGATGGGGGTGGGGCCAATCAGAAGTGGTATTTACCGGTTCTCCAAACTACTCAAAATTTTCGCTACCAGTTCTCCAGAACCTGTCAGAACTGGCTGAATACCACCTCTGATCCAGAAGTTACAGCTGGTGCAGAGTCCAGTGGTGCAGGTAGTTTGGGAAGGCCAAGAATGGCCCCTGCTGCACTACTGCTGTGCTGCACCAGTTACTAATCTGCTTCCAAGTGCAATTCAAGGTGGGTGATCACCTTTAAAGCCCTTCATGGCATGGGTCTAGGTTATTTGAGCAACCATCTCACCCCACTGGAATTGGTCTGTACCACTCATGCCAGCAAAAGAGGCATGTTGTGGGTCCAGTCAGCCCAATAATTCTGGCTGGTAGGGTCCAGGAGGAGGCCCTTCTCTGCCATTACTCCTGCCTTCTGGAACATCTTGCTCTCCAGTGTGAGGTTGGCCCCAACCCTCCTATCTTTTCATAAGGATGTGGCTGTGCCAGTTAGGTTGGGGCCCCCATGGGGGAACAGCACAATGGAGATGGTTGATTGAGTAATATCAGATCCACCTCCACCCACACTCTCCCCATGTGTTTTTGTTTTTAATGTTTGTTTTTAACTTTTTTATATTTTAAATTGTATGTAACTCTAAGCTGCCCAGAGTTACCCTATGCTAAGATGGGTGGCCAATACATTTTATAAATAAATAAATAAATAAATAAATAAATAAATAAATAAATAAATAAATCTGTATGAAAACATAAGCCACCAGAAACATTCATTTAAATAACACAAATTCACAAATGCTTCCAAAGACATTTTGCCCATCTTATTTCTACCCTACAGCCATAATATTGTTGCCCATTTGTTGTTATTCTTTAATATATTGTCCCTATATGAACATTTTTCTTCTATTTCCATATTTCAGAAAACCCATTTTAGTATTTTATGTGATAAAATCACTACTAATATGATTTGATGGCTCATAAATAGTAGCATGACTATTTATGTTGTCTCTGCTTATGTATGGGAGGTTCCTTGTTGTTTGTTAAGAAATATTATATTGCAGCCTTGTATTAAATTCTGATAATTTCAAGGGATCATCACCGTAATATATTGGTGGAAGATGGCAAGTGTGATGCTGCTGTCAGCCAAAAACCTTGCCTTCAAATGTGTGTTCATAGCATATGTAACATAAATCAAAGGGGACTTCTAGTTAGCCGTATATCTTATCTTTGCCTTTAATTTTTTTTATATAATCACAGGTGCAGTATGAGACACTAGGGACATTTATAACTAGCTCTGGAAAAAGCTGAACATGAGGGGGGGAACACCCTGCACTTACAGCATAGGTTTTCACCAATTTTTTGTGTGTGTGTGAGCGAGGGCATTAGTGTTAGTCAACCAAAGTAGCCAGTCTTCAAATTAAAAGAAGAGTATCTATTAGGTCTTGGGTGAAAATGACATTTTTCTGAAGGGCAACATTAGAAATTTTTAGGTACTGATCATTTTCATGAAGAGCTTATCTGACAGATATAAGCAGGGGTGGGATGCTACCGGTTCTGTCCGGTTCTGTAGAACCGGCAGCTCTGAAGAGCAGCAGACATAGAACTGGTTCTATGTCTGCTGATGTTTTGGCCCACCCACCCGCTCGGGCTCTTACCTGATCTTTATTTCCTGCTTTTTCAACTTCAGCTGCCGTGCGAGGCACAGCTGCAGTTGGAAAAGGAGGAAAAAAAGTGCTTTTTCAAATGCTGCTTCTCTGCATGCAACGTTGCTCAGCTGTCCAGGCAGCAAGCTGATGATGATTTACAGGCATGCACACAGACTGCAGAGAAGCACATCGTAAATCACTGAACCTCGTAAATCACCGAACTGGTAGTTAACCCTGTTGGACCCAACCCCTGGATATAAGATGGCAGATGGCTTGTGGAACTGAAATTGGAGGAGGAGGAGGAGGAGGAGGAGGAGGAGGAGGAGGAAGAAGAAAAGGAGAAAGAGAAGACTTTCACCTCCTTCAATTCATCAATGACTTTGAGAACAAAATTATTTAAGCACATAATAACCCTCCCATTCAGCCAATTGTAAAAAAAACAGTGTGATGTTGCAGGTCCTTTTCTGCTTCAGAAATCCAGCAACACTTAATACTTGATAAAAGAATAATTTTTATTTTATTTTTTTTTATTTTAATTACATTTATATGCCGCCCTTCTCTGAAGACTCAGGCGGCTTACTTTTGGAGCACAACCCAATGCGCTCAGCAATAGCCTTCATTCCATTGTATATGCCTGCTTATTACTAAGCGGCATTTTTACAAGGTCAGCTAATTGCCCCCAACTATCTTGGGTCCTCAGTTTACCTACCCCGAGAGGATGGAAGGCTGAGTCAACCTTGAGCCTGGTGGGATTCGAGCCTACAGTAATTGTAGACAGCTGGATCTTAAGAGCAGGCATTTAAATTGTAAGCTCTACTGGCTCACACACACAATCTTTCATCTCAGAAGAATTTTGTGAAGTTTTCAAAGAACTGGAAAATCCATAGGCATCATTTGCTCTTCCATTCTTTCCCTGGTAAGGTTTGAGATATCGTTATATCAAACTAGACAATTAGATATTTTGAAAATCAAAATGCAGGCAAAACCAAGATAGTATATTGTGTCTACATGCTCTACTTTCCTTTAAAATATTAATACATCTATGAACATTGAACAATTTGTCAGTTCATTCAATCACCCCATTCCCTTATCATTGAACTGAACTGAAATTCAACTGCCATATGCAGAACAGAAAAGGATATTAAATCAATTCCAAATCACACTAGAAAAAAAATGCTCTGAGTAACAACTCTGGGGGAAATAAACTGACCCTAATATGATCCATTTGTAACATTTAAATCTTTTATGAATAAAGTTAAATGTTATTTTAATATTTAGGCAGCCCCCGCCTCCAAACTCCAACTCGGCAGCTTCCTCTCCCTTGCAATATGTAATAATAATATTACATTTATGAGGTTGAATGATTCCACTTTTTCCTGTTTCTTGCTACTAATGTGCAATGTGTCAAATGGGATTATTCCGATCGGAGATCTGTATGAATTTTGGTTACAAACTTTACATGGAATCTTCAGTCAAGCCACAGAATGCTACATTTGTAAGCTACCTTATTATTGAAGCATTACTGAATTCAGGAAAAGTTTATAAATATGAAGTATTCAACATTCAATAGTAATATTCTTTAAAAGAATGCTCCTTTGATTAGAAAAACACATGTTCACGTCTTTCTATGAAAAAGCAGGTTTATAAAATATCAGCAGTGAAAGTCTGATCTCAGTGAAAATAAAATGTAGTTGACATCCCATACGTTGTTCAGTGACAATG